>CM075857.1:75063344-75369998 GCA_037975125.1 Latrodectus hesperus | reverse complement strand
CCAACAAATATAGAGTTAAGTTCATAAGTAGAATAGTAAAATTGAAATTTTTATGTAGCACTAAGTGCAGACTCTAACATTATGATAAACATTAAGCCTGTTCTAAGGAACGTAAAATGAAAATATTTCATTACTAATTTATGCACGGACTCGTATGCAAAATATTTTCTTTAAAAACGTTTTACGTTTTCCTCGCGAATATAAACGTAATAATTATTACTAGTAAGTGAAAATTTTTGGGGTTAGATGGTTGTTATTTCGAACACTAAACTTAATGTACAGTATTTAATTTTACTTATATTCTCTAAGATATTAAAGAACCTGTTTTTCTTCCCTGTTACAACAAAACGGACATACAAGGCAACAAAACTGGACATATAATAGGTTGAAAATTAAACTATGTAATTAAAATAAGTTTAATTCGTTTATCTAGATGAAAAATCACATTAAGCCTGAACAAAATGCATATGAGCTTGATAGATTTGGCAAGCGTTTCATAAACAATCAAAATATGAAAAATCAAATTGTGTAAGATACACAAATAGTATCTGCTATAAGCAACATGAAAGAGTCTTAAAAATGAAGCGCAGAAAAGCAGTTGCAGTTGGCTGTTTTTAATAAAATATGGGTTGATTCACAAAGAAAAACTATACATTTCCCTTCAGATGTATCAACAAAGGAAAAAGACCTTAAGCAAATACAAAAATGTACAGAAGAATGTAAGAAATATAATTTCTTACAGAATCGAAAAATTGTGCGAAAAAAGAAAGCAACATTATTCCGAGAAGAATGGTAGAAAAGATACGATAAGAAATTGATCTCATTAAAAGTTTGGCATTAATTATATAATCTATACAAATTAATAATTTTAAAGTGGAATGCAGAGTTTGTATACAATAACATGCACGAAACTTAACTGTAATTGCAAATAAGAGTTTGTAAAGGAAAATGGAATTTTTAATTACCCTTCTATCAAGCGTTGAATTTTTTCCTTTGTATGTATTGATATCGGCAGTTTTCTTAGCAGACTTTTCTTGCAAGCTTCTGCAAGAAGCGATGGACGAACAGCTACGGTTGAGGGTACAGTTTGACCTCATGCGACTGCTGATGGTGTCAGTCCTCGCCAACGAAGCACTTCGTCTCATCACTGGAGACGAAGCTCGTGACGTGGACTTCTTAGCTTCTCCTTTGGCATCCGGAGTACGGTTGCAGTACCGGTCGCTGATCACGACAAATACGTTCTTGCCCGTTTTTCTCAATGGGATGCCACTTTTCTTCAAGGAAGAGTTAGGAGAGGAAGCCTTGGAGTAAGCGGAGATGGGGGAGGGGCTCCTCATTTCACTGGAACATCCGGAATCCAAGCGTTGGAATTTGGTGGGGGATGGGAGGGAAGACGTGATGAAGAAATCTTCCTCGGAACAGTCAGAGGTGTCTTCATCCATCAAAGTGGACACTTTCTTCGGAAGTTGGATCGGAGGTGGTAATAAGACGCCATATTTGGAAGCCAAACGAGCCACCTCCAGTAAACACAGAACCACCGTGCGAGGCTGTGCTTGAAGAACTAGAAAATAATTTTTAAGAATGCATTATTTATGAGTTTTCTTTAATTGCTAGTAGTTATTTTCATATAAAGCCATTTATCTAAAAATTAACACGCGTTTTGCTCAAGAAAGCTTGCACTTTAACTCTTTGGTTTGTATTCATTATTCATTGAGTCGGATAAATTCTTGTTAGTTTTGTGTTGTTTACATTTTAATCAGGAATACATTTTATTGGTAATACATTTAACATTTATTTTTTTAAAATGATTACATTTCAATCAGGAAATACGCAATATTTTTATGTGGAAGAAGGATTAAAAATACAATATTTTTTGATAGTAATGATTACGTTAAAATGTATTAAATACCTTATTCTATTACCAGATTCTTCATAAAGGTGTCATCGTAACAAAAATCAATTATGATTTGTCATGAGAAGTAAATGTCCGGTCATACTTTACGAAACTGAAACGAAATTTCTTTCTTTCTCTTTTCAAATATTTATGAAATAATGAAGACTGTTATGAGCTTATTGATAAATAAATCAATGAATATTTCATAGCACGTGAGGAAATGTCAACAGAAATTCATAAAATTTGTCTGTCTTACAAATTCTGTGAGCAAGAATACTTGAAATATTTAAGCATATTAAGTAATTCGATCCGAAAGAATGTTTCCTGCATAAGAAACATGTATTTATATTTTGACTTAGTCAATCTAAAATAGTGAGTTATAATAATTAAGAAAAAGATATTTTTTCAAATACATGGAAATGCCTTGGCGTCTAGCAAGAAGATCTACTCTCCAATGAGAAATTTGATTACCTTGGTTAATTAAATTGTAAGATTAGTATATGTTGTTCATACCAAGGATATCAAGTACAGTAGATGATCGGTTAACAAACTTAATCTGCTACACGACTATGTTCGCTATCCAAATTGTGAGTCGACCGATCATCCATTTACCATAGCTTGTTTTGCGATTCGTTCTGGGAACCCTAATAATTAAGTTAAAACAAGTTATGTGTATCATGTAAGTAAAGTCGTCGACCACTAAGCTGCAAGCAAGTGAAAAAAAGCAACAACCGAGAAATAAATTTTAAATCGATCTTATCGATTTAAGCTAATTATAAAGTATAATCTTATGTATTATAATTTTAGTCCTTATCATTTTTTGTTAACAGGAAGTTAAAGAAAATGATGTTAATTGTTTCTTTTTCAGGATTTTCAAAACCGAAACTAATGGTCTACTTAAACTATTAATATTAGATTGGAAAATTTTTTACCAATTTAGAATTTTGACGTTTAATAGGCAGGCAACATAATTCAAGAGCGATAAAAAACGATTTTTATTATCAGAGAGCCGAGAAGTGTTCGTTATCCAAATATGTGACCGCTGTCCGAACATAAAAATCCTTCGGAAATGTGTTCGTTTACCGATTTGTTCGCAGTCAGAAATGTTCGTTAACCGATCACCTACTGTAGTAATTTAGTCATAGCCGTCCATCCCTCTTTTATAGCTTATTTCAGTAATATGCATCTGATGATTTAAGATAAGTTATTTGTTTCCGATGATTTACCGTACATGTTCAGGAAAATCTATTCCCGATGATCTTGCACAGACTAATTATTCCTAGGATATTTACATTACCTAGGAATTCTATATTGAATGATGAGGTGCTACACTGTTGTTCAAAGAGAAATTCAACTATATACAATCTCTATATTATACAAACATATCCAACGGATGAAAATCTTAGCACAGTAACAGACATCAAGACTAGATTTTCTTAAAAATCATAGAGATTGGAATATAGATGCGAAAAGTGACACCATAAAAATGAGAACTTAAAAATTCCAAATTGTTCACTTTACGTTTAAAATATAAGCTAATAAAAAGATGATTACTAGTAGTTCTTTCCCTAGACGTGCCTGTCCAAGATCAAACGTCAGTTTAAATCGATTCCAATTCTTAAGGAGCTTTTAAGCCAATTGATACTAGTGGGATCAAGATCAATGTATCTTATTAATAGATGTTTATGTGGCACATTATATTGATGATGCATATAGATTGCCTTTACAAACAACTTGGCTGCAGTAAAACGTAATATTTCATCTTGTATTTCATTTGTTTACAATTTCTCCAGTAGTCTGTTTCTTTTCATTTATAGGACAATCTAAAAATATCTAAAACTCATTTACTCATAAACGATCTCTGTTGCTCATCTAGCAATTGTTCTTGGGGTTTAAATTGTTCTCTGTTCTTGTAATTCTGTGAACAATTTCGAACACATTTTGTTGCAAAAATGACACTTCGATTACCATCTAACTTCTTTGCGAAATGACATCAGGTTTCTTGAATTGCTTACAATCTGCCATATTGCGCTGTTTCAGAAATTTGATATCACTGATCATTACATACTTGGTAATAGCTTTCGTAGAATTATTCAGCGTGCATCAATTGTGTACTTTAAATAATTCTAACTTCTGTCAGACACATTTGATGTACATCTGCATGCTCAATAATCTAAATTGGTCTTCTTGTAACACTTTGTAATTTCGTTTTACTTTACAGCTCTGCTATTTATTTATTACTTACCAAAGTAGTTTTAAATTATAAAAATAGTCATAAAATCAAAGCAAAGTTGATTCGGTGTAACAACTATTATAATATTTAACCTCTCAACACCATTTTGGAATCTATTAAATTATTATTCGGTACTTCAAATTTTTTGTAAATAGCAAAATCATTCAAATCACTCATCCTGAAGTTTAGAGGATTATTCATTTATATGTCCCTACGATTTATAACTCATCTATTTATTAACAAGAATTTAGGCCAATTATTTTTATCTATGTAAAAGCAATCTCATCTAGCAACAATAAATTTTAACAAATCATATTCTCTCAATTTATATGAATTCAAAAGCTACTGATGTATGTTAATAGGATATTCTGATCATATTAAAGAATATTCTCTCTCTCTTTTTCTTTATGATCATCAATAAAATACATGCAAATATTATTAAAAATTGCTTGCCCAATTACTTAATTTAATTAGTTAAAAATATCTAGCTTTAAATTTATTTTGTAATTTATATAAAAAAAAAAAAAACAATTTTATATTTACACAATACTTGCAAAATTTTATTATATTTTGACAAAGAAGTGAATTAAACGTTATATTTGTTACAATTTAAAGCATAATTCAGAGTATAAAAGATCTGTAATACTTATTTCGACTTACTTGTATTGTAGTTGTAAATGTTTTCATTGCAGATAAAAAATTTCGAATTTTTGCAAGAAATTTGTTGGAATTCACATTTTATATTTTTGCTTACCACGCAGTACTTCCGCAGATGACTATTTTGTTCACCAGACTATACTTTTTTACCTCCTCAGCGAATCTTAACTACGCCGATCAGCATTTTTATTCGAACGGCGTAAAAAGGGAAGTAAAAACTCATTTATAGTTTCCACGGTTCGAAAGAAGATTTAAATTGTAAAAACAAAAACGAAAGAAAAAAAAAAGTTGGAGGCGCGAATGACAGTGACAGCTCCGTTACGAGCATAACAAAATCTAGACAGGAACGAACAGAATAAAAAAAGGAAGGGGGGGGGAACAGGATAAAAAATAAAAATGAATCAATTCCTCACCCAACCCGTCTGATTCGAAAAGAACAGCGTCTCTAACTCCAAAACTTTTGCACCATCGGATAAACATTTCGGCATTGTCTCTGGCGAAAAAAGTTTCTCTTTTGGCTCTTTCCCAATACTTCAACTGCTTCCAGTGGCACTGAAAGGGAAAATATTATTATTTAAAAGTTAAATTACTCAGAGAAAAGTGCGAAAGTTTCGAATATTTAGGAAAAAATTATGGTGTTCCAAATCTGAGGGCTTAATGGCAATGCAATCTACCTTTCTCTCTAATAAAGAAATATAAATTATAGAAACAACGATATTGATTCTTCATGGTTCCATTGTCATTATTTATGATTTCATTAGTCTGTTATTTTGATGTTACAAAGTTCTGATATTGACTTTGTTTTTAAAATACGATTTAGTAGTGTTCAGTTTCAGAATAATGCGAGATTCACGAATGAAATCCGCACACAATATTTATAAACTAAATATTACCCTTTTCTAGACTCTTTTTTGAACTTTTGTTTTATATTATTCTTTTTTAAAGTAGTAATAAAACATTAAACATCCTGATTGTTTTGTTTTTTATGTGAATCCGTCAAAAAGTCACTTTATATCTGTCAATCACTTTTAAACTCCACATGATTGATGAAGTAGGAGTCAGGGAAGGAGGATTTTCATTAAGCTCCTCCTTCTCCGAAAATCACTAGATATTAACCATCTTTTTCTAACAGATGTAAACTAACTGCAGATATACATATCTGTCTTAATTTATATCTTCTCTAGAAGTATTATAGATTACGGCTGCAAAACCAAAGAATAAGGTAAATAATTGTAAAGCCTAGCTGAAAATAATATTTAAAAAAGTAATACTTTAGGTCAAAATTAAAAGAATAAATTTTGACCAAAGCATAGAGTTTAATATTGCATTCATTATATTTTACAAATACATTTATTACTAACAATTTATGTTATATTTTATGTTACAAAGAGTATATCATATTTTATAATTACAAAATATACACAATTGAAAATGAATCTATTTTTTATAAACCCAGATAAACATAGATGCATAATTTAAAGCAGGTTTTCTATAATCGTCTCTGATACGTACCGAAATGTAGTAATCCTATAATCTTAATGAAATCTAAATTTAAATCAGAATGTATAGAAAAGGGATTCCGTAAAACTTAGATTAGTATTAATACAATGGAAACAACTGATACTTATTAATTAAGTAAAGGGATAATTTTAGCCTCTTTATGAAGTAATTAATAATGAAAATGATATAACAATTTCATTCGAATGTTTCTAAAGGCTTAAAATGTTCGAAATAACTCTTTTGAATAAGTTATTTAATTATACAGCTAATTTTGGCATCACCATTTGATGGTTATAATATAATTTAAAATTATATTTTTAAAGTTAAATGTTTGTATCTTTATTTATTTACGATTTTAATCAAGTTTATGATTTCATAACATCATTATAATATTCAATAAAACGCTTAATTAATTCATTCAAATAGATATATATATAATTAATTTACATTTAATTTAATAAACACTGTTAGCCAAATTATTTCAAAAAATTTAAAAATTAAAATAATGATAAATTTTAGTATTTGATAAAAGAAATCGTCATTTTTTTCAATATCCATTTGCTTGAAAATACCATTTAATAATCTCAATAAAATAATGAAGTATATTCAACATGATTTTCATTTTGAATGTACTTAGGTATTTCAGAAAAAAATTTACAGGTACTATTTCAGATAAAATTTCTAAATTAAACTTGAATTGTTTTCACCAATTAGTTATTAAATAATGCTGAACTGAAAAGAAATTTTAAAAAATTCTATAACATTTCATATTTATAAAATTTGTATTGATGATATATATATATATATATATATATATATATATATATATATATATATATATATATATATATATATATATATATATATATATAGTTAAAAACATTAATTAAAGACATTAATTTTCTGTTTTGCCTTATACAATAACATTAAAAGTTCTTCTTCATAACTTTTATTTATAAAAAAAATTAAAAAATAAAATATATAAAAATATTGTAAGCACTACATTCATAAAATACCCTTTTTAAATTGTTTCCATTTTCTGATAATATTTCAACGAAAAAATTTTCTTTCGTACTTCAAACCGCAAGAGTTTAAGTGGTACAGTAACTACAAAAAATTAACTTTTTTTATAACAAAGGATAACAATGAAAAATTATTTATACATAAATATAAAAATGTTATGATTTATTAATACTAAGAGACAAAGAGATTAAAAATGCTGACTAACAATTCTATTCAGTAAGTCTTTTCTCTAATTGTGATGAATATGCTTTTATTATAAGCATTTGCTTAATTTAATTTTATAACAAAGTTTAATGATTTAAGGAAAAGCTTAATGAAAATTAACATTTTTCATTCATCTTTAAAACTCTGCAATTTTATAATATGTTACTGCATTTTAATTTCTTTTTTCATTTAGCTAATTATGTCGAGATTAATATAGCACAATTCTTTATAAAAATATTGTTGATGGCATTAACTCGAAATAAAGTTCCTAATATACACTCGTGTCCATAAATTAAGGATAATGCAAGCTCACACAAAGAAAGAGACAGAAGCAAAACAAATGTGACTTATTTGTAAAGACTATTTATTAAACAAAAGGTAAAGAGTAAAAAAGATGCTAAATGTTTGACATCATTAATAAAAATTGCGATTATTACTCCCTGGAGCAAATTTAAAAAAAACCTAATTACAAAAACTTAAATAACATGATTGGTATGATGGTTAATACATAAAATATGCCACCCAGATGATGCAATACATGCCGTACAACGCCTATGGAAGCTGAGTATCAAATTCTTGATCTGATCTTGGGGAATATTACACCACTCACACATCAAGCAATGCTCTCCGAAATTCCGGCAGACATGTGTCAGGGGGTTTTTGGGCTGCAATTCGTTTCCCAAGCATGTTGGATACATGCTCTATTGGATTCAAGTCCGGTAAGTATGCTGGTCAGTCCATACGGATAATATCCTCCGATTGAAGGCATTCGCATGCAATGTTTGCACGGTGAGGACGGGCGTTGTCATCCATAAGCAGAAATTCTACACCCATGGCACCCCGAAACAAACGTACATGTTCTTCCAGAATGTAATCCCTATAGATGTGGCCTGTCATGGTTACATTCTGAACATGCAGGTTAGTTCTAGAACCCAGAATAATTCCTCCCCAAACGAGTAATCCTGCACCACTGTAACGGTATCGTTCAATGGTGTTCTCTTGGTGGTAACGGGTACCTGGCTCTCTCCATATGAAAGTCCGGCGAGAATCAGACTGAAAACTAAACCTGGACTCGTCGAAAAACATCACACAAGACCACTGTTGCGGTGTCCACAATGCATGCTCTTTACTCCAGGCTAACCACAGGCGACATTGAGTTGCGGTAAATGAAACACATGTGACAGGCCTACGAACATATAGACCAATGTGCCCTAAGCGTCTGTACACTGTCTGCCTTGAAACTGTTGTACCGGTAGTTGTAGAGAGCTGACGAGACTGGTCTGGTGCTGCTTCTTTTTGAGTAACTGCCAAATATGGGTCCTCATTTGCCGTTGTAATTCGGGAGCAACCTGTGATGTAACGTCTACTTACATTACCATTATCTTGGAACCGTTGCCAAAGCCTAGAGATGATACTCTGGGCGATTCCAAGTTCCTCGGATACTTCCAGCTGGGTACGTCCACATTCTAGACGTCCGATTATTCTACCAAGTAAAACATCATCCAAATACTTCCTTTGTGCGATAACTATGCGGTTATTGCACTGAAAAGCTTTTACTTGAACAATTTTGAACAATTTGTGAACAGTTTTACTTGTTTGCAACCATTCTTTATATACCCTTCTCTTACATTCTCGTCATTGTGACGTACTATCGGCGCCATCTGGTGGTTTCTTTTAATTTTCATCTTATTCTTCAAGATGTATATGTAATTCTACATGTGAAATTTTTACTTTAGAGTTCAATTTCTATGTGATTCTGAATTATCCTTAATTCATGGACGTGAGTGTATATTAATAATGGGCTATGTATTTAATTTAATTTTATATGGATTTGTAAATCAATCGATATACATTCCAAAATTTACATAACGAGATGTTTGCTTCGAAATGAGCCATTTACATAACTGAAATTTAATTGTAACATTCTCATAATAATACTCAAATTTTTTTCAGTATAATAATGATTTTTAACGGTAGTTAAAAAATTAAGTATTAACCTTTCTTATTATTAGTCAGCATTATTTAATGTTAATTTACACAATATAACAGTATTGTAATATTTGTACAAAAAATATATTGCATTTTATAGCAATATTTCAATTTATAGCACAAAAGCTCAAAAGTAAAGTATTGATTATCTGCAATATGTTGTATGCAGCACATTCTTTTCTTTTAAATAATTAACTCTTTCTCATACGTAATAATTATGGTTGCCTACCCTATAAACGGGTACCTATGGCATGTGTGTACTGAGGAAGTCGGACTCCACATTAAAAAATGGTTCAGTTGGAGTAGCATACCCCATAATGCCAGCCTAGATGGCAAAAGACAACAACAACAAAAAACAGAAGCGGTATTAAATAATATTACTAGAATATAATAGCTGAATTTGATACTATACACTGAGAAATGAGCAACTTTTTCTGAAATGTATATTACTTTAATAAGCATTCACTTAATTATTTTACTTTTATTAATATTTTCCTATATAATAATATATATAATATGTAATTTTTATTAGTTTTTCTCTTTATTGTATTACTTTAATTAGATAATTTAACTACTTTCTCATTCAGCTTAACTAATGAGTAAGAAATGAAACATAGCTTTAAGAAAGTTCACTTCTTTTAACCATAAGTAATTTTTGAAATTTTTAGTACTTTCAATTATGCTGGTATTATAAATTTAATTAGTTTTTTCTTACTTCTGTTGTTTAATTATTTTTGCTAGACCAATATTTCGAAATTATTTTCTTTTGTACTTTTTAGTAGCGCTATCCATAATTTTAGAATTCACGCAAGTTTACTTACACATTACGCATGCGAACTCAAGCAACACTAGTGGCCAGTAAAATTGCTATACTGCTACTGAGGAATCCAAATAACATGATAATTATGAGACACTTTCAGTACAGTAGAAAGAACGAACTATTAGAGTTTCAAGGAATTTAGAGACATGAATAAGCATTTAATTAAGAAATCAATATTCAAAACGGCCATTTTTTTGCAGCAAATAATATTTAACTATCTGATCATGAGGTCAATTAGAGATTTGATGGAGTTTATAAATATAGCAGATAACTGTAGTTGCAATCATCCAACTACCATAATGATTAGCGGCAAATAGCTCTAATTATCGCTAATCACTTATCGCTCATCATTATTATCATTCTCGACAAGTAGCATGAGTGCCGATTGGTTAGAAAATATGAACTAGATTGTTTTGATAGGTAAGAGGTCCGGATGACATACTGGCTAAGGTCTCGGTCAAACATGCTTTGTGTTAAGGAAGAACAGGGCAATACCAGCAATTTTCGTTGTGAAATAAGAACAACATGAGAATTTAAGAAAGAAAGCGAATTTTTCGATAATTTAGCATAAATTCTGTATTTTTAGAGACCTTTGTCCTAGTTTTGATATTGGGATATCTGCCTAGTAAAAGCTCTGGTTACAGCACTTTTGCGTTAAAATGAATGATTTATTGATAGTTTTTTCTTTTAAAATAGATGCCATTTATCGAGTCTGTAAGAGTGCTTACAAATGAATTTGTAAAAATTTCACCTGATATGATGCAATTTATTAAAATATTAAGGATTTTTAGAATGTTTAGTAAAAACAGAGACGAAATGTTTTTAAAATCATAAAATTATAGAATAAAACGTGAATTAATAGTTGAAAATCAGTTGAGTTTCGAAATAGACATATTTTTTTAAAGAAAATTAAGCTTGAATTTGATTGTTGGGAGTTATTAATGTATTTTTAAAACATTTTAATTTTAAAATCATGAAAACCACATTAGTAATACAAAACAAATATATGTGACAGCTATAGATCACTCAAAAGATTTATTATCACAAAATAAAATTTAGTTTAAATGTTTTCGTAAATTATAAGGCAGTTTTCTTTCTTATTAGTGAAAAAATATAAACAACATAATATCACTTTTATAAAAATCGTAAAAAATACATTATTCAACGTAAAAAAATTTTTTTTGACTATAAAATTTATTTCAAATGTCTTTTCAATGTGCAAATTCTTATGCCTAATTTTATAGAATAAATCGAAAATCCATTACGATATTGTTTTAAAAGGATCCATTTTTCTAAATTTTTTAACAATAAAAAATTTATAGATTTTTATTCCATGAAATTGTTTTACAGATAGAGTATATTTATCTGTAAAAGAATTTCTCATCGTAAAATTTTTTTACGATGCAAAAGCGATTTTTTCTCCAAACAGCAAATATTAAATTCGTTGAATGTGTCTTTCTTTTCTGTAATAGAAAATTTAGTATTTTTGGCTATTAAATGTAATTTTAGAATGGATAGCGGTGTTTATTTTGAGACAAAATGTGACAAGGATTTGATAAAAAAAATTTGTTGATTATATAATTCAAATATAATGATCATTAAATTTATTTATGTTTAGTATTAATTACTTTTTTTAAATTGTTACGATTTATTTTTTATTAATTATAAGCAATTATTTTAATTGCTAACATAAAAATATCATTTTAAGTAAGATGGAACAAACAAGATTTATTATTTTAAACTTTAAAGTACCAATGAAAACAAATACGCTACTTTCAATAGTTATTAGTAAGGAATTGAAATCGAAAAAAAAAAAAACGCATTTTGGAGGAATAATTGCTAAAATACACATAATACATATTTAGAATATTCATCAAAAGCGTTCATAAAGAAACTATTTTCACATTTCATAAATGGGAAATTAATTTTTCAGATATTTTGAATCAGATATTTTCTCATATATTTTCAAAAAAGACAGCATCATGGTACTTTTTCTCCGTTTTAAATCAGAAATTATAAATTTAATTAAGATAAGTAAAAATTTTTAATTGCAATTAAAGAGAAATATTTAACGCAAATGTGTCAACAGCAGATGGAAAAAATCTCAGAAATCCCAGTCCACACCCCATCTAGCTTCATTAATCAGAAAGATTAATTAATAATGCGTCCTTAAAACACTCTGCATGAATAACAGTAAAATAGAGGCTTTAAAAGTCGTTTTCAGAACCATCATTGATCCAGGCTCTTCAAAATCAGGGACTGTTTTTAACATAAAAGAATTATCTTTATTCTTTCCTGTCGTGTATGTGCAAAAACCTAATAACTTATTGAGCCCGCAATCATCTTTCCTTTTTGCGCGGGAAAGTACATTAGATATTAAACCCGGGTGTTCTTTTTCATATTTCATATTAAAAGGGAAGTGGCGGCGGCCTTGGCTCGCAGTTGGCGATTATCGATTTCATTTAAATAATGTTCTCTTTTTTTTTCAGTCTGAAATTACTGTCCTGACGTTAAAAGGAGAAACTTAACTTTTAAATAATAAAAAAAAATTTTTGCCAGTTTTATAAAAGATTTAATGAAAAAATAAAGAGGAATAAAAGTTTTGGTTTCCATAGAACTGCGTAAAGAAAACAATGAGTTCCGTAAGTAATTACTGGTTAAAAAAGATAAGTTTCTTTTTTAAAAATAATACTTATACTAAATCTTCTATTTCATTTATGTATTAAATATCAATAAGCTAATTTTTCGTGAGAAATTTTATGTGCAATAATATGTGAATTTGAGCTAAAATATTTTCCTTTGTTAGTTTTAGTCTTACACAAAATGCAGTGTCTTATTACAACTCATAATTACTTGCTGAAAATTTGAAATAAATTTGAACTTGCAATATAAATTAGTGATTCGTTTCAATTTAATAAGTCTGATTTCAATTTTAATGGTAGGAATTCTAATCGATTTATTAATTTTTTGCATTATCTGCCAATATTACAAAAGTACTACTTCATCTATGTATATATATATATATATATATATATATATATATATATATTAAATAATGCATTGTATAGCCTCAGTTTCTTTGTTATGAATACAATCATTGTAATTCCCTAAAAATACAGCATGTTTGGATACTGTATAATTTCCAGAAATGTGTAAGGTACTTAAATATGTAATTATAATAATCATATTAGTAAATATTTATGGTAATTATAAATCAAAATTGCAAAGATATTTTACCAAAATTATTTGGTATGTAACAATTTTTGTTTGTTATGGGAAAACATGTGTTTTATTCTTTTAAAGTACTCTAGATTCATTTGATACTTTACATAAATTGATATTTGTGGGGAACGAAATATATTATACATTTTATTCAAGAATTAAATTGCTTAAAAACGTATGGTTATTCATTTAAAATACTGAGGAGTTATATTAAAAAAGAAACTTGGTAACTGTGAGGCTTGACGTCAAAATCTTTTATTTTTATTATATATATATATATATATATAATTGTCAATTTTGAATATTTCGTTTTAACTGTAGGAATTGATACAAAAAAATGTTGACCTTTTTACTTCAATTTTCGAAAACATCACAATGGTATTTTTAAAAATGGTAAAATAATTTAAAAATCATATAAAATTTACAAACAATTTCATAAATAAAAATTTCATTAAAATTAATAATATGCATATTATTTTTTAAAAAATTTTGTTATTTTCTAAAATACCCGGAAATTTCTTTGATCGGTTTTTGATTCATTTTTGATTTTCAGATATTGATATCACTGATTTCATTGAAATGTTTGCAAATTTCATTTACTGAATCGCTTAACTTTAAGTGAAAGAGAATGAAGTGGAAATTGAAATATATAAATATTACAGCTTTCTTGCTTAAAGTAAAAATACGAAAGACTCTTCAAGCAAAGTCATGTATCAAATTTACTTAAAGTAAAAACATATGGTTTATAAATGATTTTCATTAAATTTTTTAAAAATTATTTCTTGAAATTTTAAATGATAAATATTAATAGTTAAATGTGATGTATAGTTTTTCAGCGATTTGTAGCTTGTTTCCTTTTGAAATAAATTTGAACTTTTGAAACTTCAAATTTATTTCAAAATAAACTTCAAATTACTTTTGAAATAAATTTGAACTTTAGAAATAAATTGAAATGAAGTTAGTCAAAACTAGGCTTTCTCAATCAGCCCTCCTGGTATAACCGCAATAATTGCAGTGTTTTAGAGCTCACCAAGTCCTGGTGGAAGGACTATGTTTTTCCTAGTTTAAGGTCTTGCGTTCCACTCTTACCGCTGTTGGTGTGGTTTAGTTGACAGCTCAACGATTTCTTGCAACCGAGTGTTTATTAAACGGAATCCTACTGTTTCATTCCGAACTACTACGAACATCTACAGCATTGATAAGAATCGAACCCACAAACTTTTGATCCGCAGGTAAAAGCAAAAAGAATTCGGCTACCAGCTCGGCGTTGAACAGCGAGAGATGGATGTTATGTTTCTGATTTCTGTGTGTACGTGTCATGATGAAGATTTGTGTGGAAGTATTCCGGGTTTTCTCCCTTGCAATACTTGCAAGTTATGTAAAGTCCACCCGGATACCAGAAACACAGTACATGTTTAAAATTTTATAACAGATAAATATAATAACAACATTACTCGTTATTTTGGCACTATTTGATACCAGATAACACATATTATTTGCGAGAATTCTTTCATTTCAATGGCAATGCAAAATTTATTTTTCTCAAAGCTCTTTAAAAATTAATCCAAAGATATAACTTAATATAGTTAATAATTCCAATTAAATAAAGACTAATTCATCTTTTTATGTTACATTTTTGAATAGAAGTAATATGTTTATAAGAGATTAAATCATAAATAAAAGGTAAAACAAGCAAGATTAGAACAAGTAAAATGAGTAACAAGGTTTCTAAATTGAATGTCCTTAATAATTCATCATCATCATTAAAATAAGTTAATGAATAGCACCACTAACTTCGATTTTTCCGCAGTGACCAGTAGTTTCGATAACTTTTTTCTGAATGCATTTTGCTAGTTTGCACAAAATGACACCAGTAGATAACTTCTGAATTAGATTGTCTGCATCCACCACAGTTGAACCTGAAAGAAAAAAAAAATTACTTCAAATATAAATGAAACAGTTTATATGGTTATGAATGTTTCAAACACATATTGCTTTTTTCAAAAGGATTACAACGCTAATAATATTCGCTAAGAATACTTATTATAACTGTTTTTTTATAAAGTGACTCTGAAAATTATATAATCAGATGATAAACTTAAGATTTATAGAAATATGTTAACAGTTTTCAAATACTTTTTAAAAGTATGCCAAAAACTGATAAAATTCCTAAACCTAAATTAAATATAAAGAGGAATTATGTCACTCTTAGGAATATAAAAATATTGATGTAAATATAACAACATGTGACTCTTAAGAGCATAAAATATCTTAAAAGTGAAGATTTGAAGATTATTTAGAATCAAAATAATTCAAATTACAATTATTGATTGAAGTAATATAATAAAATGTCTTCTTGAGTTAAAAGTACAATATTATATAGATTAAAATCATCACTAAAATTAAAATTTTATGTGCTAATAGTTTTTAAAGGAAGATTTTTTCTTATATTTTATAATTTAATCTAATAATATGTTTCACAATAATCACCAGCAGTTTATGAAAATTGTATAATTGAACTACAATTTGAACATAAGAGAGTCTAATTTTTTTTAAAAATCTTTATGAATAATTTCGAAGGAATCTCTTATTTGTTTCTTCGAAATTCTCCATGTTTTATTAGAGATAATATGTGGAATTCGTAAAACATGCTTATAACAGACTACTATAAGAGAAGAATAAATGAAATGAAAATATTATCTTCAGATTCCTCGTACTCATATCACATTCATCTTTATTTTTTAAAATAGTCAGAAAGTTTATGAATTTGGATAATAAGCTAAAAAAATATATTCATTCATTGCATTTTAATAAAATTTTGTTTAGATTTTATTAAATGGATTACAAATTTCTGAAATGATCCATTAGAAAAGAGTACATAAATGACAATAATACTTTATTAATATACTTAAATAATATACATAAATAAAACAATACAGCACTTAAAGTACATTTACGCTATTATGATGTAAATAAAACTATTTCATGTATATAAGGGTATTGGTTTGTTATTTAAAATAGTTTATTATTATTATTTTAATAATAATATTATGATAAAATTTATTATTAAATATAACTATAAAAAGAGTAACACACACATATCTTTCGAAATCTAAACTAAAAACTAATTTATTCAGGATTGAAAAGTATATAACTTAAATTTTATATTATACGTTAGAAAGATATTAAATGCATATAATTGATAATCATATTTTATACTGTTAGATTCTGTATCGCCATTTAATTTAATAAAAATAGTAATATAAGTTTTACGAAATGTTTAGTATCTGGAATTTCATATCCATATTTCAACTTATTTTAAGAGATTATATATTTC
This sequence comes from Latrodectus hesperus, assembly GCA_037975125.1. Classification (NCBI taxonomy): domain Eukaryota; kingdom Metazoa; phylum Arthropoda; class Arachnida; order Araneae; family Theridiidae; genus Latrodectus; species Latrodectus hesperus. The sequence continues at coordinate 75,353,119 of CM075857.1, read as the reverse complement.
TTGCATCATAAAAAATAATTACTTTGAATGTATTTTGTACTAAACATCTAATACAAAGGAAATGAATATATTTTGAAAATAAAAGAGTTATCAGTATGTTAAAATTTAAGAATTAATTTAAAATTAAGTTTTCAATTTTAATTGGCGTTCAGAAAAAGGGCACGCAAATTGTAAAAATGTAAAAAAAAAAAGTGTCTGAATTTCACTTACTTAAGCCCTTTTTAAAACAAGTGATATTAACTATCGTTTTACCCTATAATCTAAAACTATGTCCAACATATTAGAAAAGTAGTTTTCTTAGAAATAAAATTTTCGGGGAATATTGACAATTAAATGAACTTACCTATAGCATTATTTATCCAGGCAGCTAAACACCGCTTTTGTGCCTTTAATACTTCATTTTCCTTTCCGTAGATAATCATTCTGGAAGTAAATTTCACAGCTTGGGAGATAGAGACGCTGGTAGTTTTTTTTATGGTAAGGCTTTGCAAACCTTATTTATTTCATAGCGGGGTCTCAGAAACCTTCGATCAGAAGACATTCGAAGTTGAAGGTGATTGCAAACAGAGCCAACTTGCACAAGCTTCCCTGGTGTCCCGTTAATGAAAGCACGCATCCGTAATTAAGAGATGTTTGGTGAACAAAACGGCAACTTATTTTCCATCATGGGAGAAAGTGTTTGGAGATATCGTGTAAAAAAAAATGAAACAAAATGTTCGTTTTTTACATTCGCTTCCGGTCATTCAAGCCAGCGGTGTTTTGGTCCATGTCATAAAGAGGGTGGAGTTACGTATTCCAGAGCGACCTTTGTCCGAGAGTGTTGTTCATATGGAACACCGGTTGTTGGCGGCAGAGTGGGGATTCTTTTTCACTTTTAATCTACTACTATAATACTCCTAACTACTAGTTGCGTCAATGAAAGAGAATTTTTCACGGTCACACGCGATGGTCGGACTTATTGGACTGAGATTAGAAACTTTTCATCGGATTAAGTGCACGCGGGTTTTACCATATTCAATTTCTGTCGCACAGTTTTCTCCCCCATGATTTTCGGTATTTTAAAATGTCGTTAACCTTTGGGGTTAACAACAAAGATTTTTAATGCGATTTTTATTTCCATTATCAACCGATTTAGACACTAGAGCTGTTTATTCTAACAGCAATAATGTAAAAGGTTGCATGAGTGAATTGTATGGTTAGAAAGTCAGTTATATAATTATAAATGAGAGTTATTTGATAAAATCATAGTATTTGTTTATTTTTTTAATAAACTACTATTTATTAAACATTAACTTTGTGTTGAAAAAAATATCTGAATATTTTTGACATGCGTCACCTGTGAACTTTGGATAATTTTGATGAATCAATTGTTTGGTAAAAAAATTTCATTGCTTAAGAGTTGTTATTCTGAATTAGAGAAAAATGGCTTATAATTCTTTGCATGTATTTTTAAGTTTTTTGGCAATTAAAATATGTCACCAAATTGATCTAATTGTTAGATCAGTTTCTTTCTATAAATTAAATAATAAAAAAACTTTAATTAAACTATGAAATATCAAGATTATTTGTAAAAAAAATTTTTGTGTGGCTTTAATTATTCTCACAAGAATTCTGTGAAAATCTGTAGTTAAAAAGAAGTGATCTGCGATATCGTGTAAGGCAGGATTTCCAAAATAGAATGTTGTTGAATATCCTTTGCATTCGCGAACTTTCTGACTTTTTAAAAATTCAAAATGCCAGACAAATATTTAAATTCACCAAAAATATCATGAAATTTAAAAGTAATTCAAGATACTCATATAGCATCTGTACCATAATTTTTTATTCAGTTGTATAATAAAAGAATTTTTTTTTTTACGTAAATGACGTTTTATAATTTATGAAGAGATTTCTATACCTTTAATCGTTTTACTGTTAGTCATTATTTTGATTAATTAATTATAAATAATTCAAAATGCCAGATAAAGTATAACAAAAATTATATGCATTAAAAATAATAGGAAGCAAAGCAATAAGAGATGCATTAAAACAACCTTTAACAACACACATATACATCAAATTATCACATCAGTGGTTCATGCCTCAGCAAAAAGTTTACATTGCCTGTTTGGAAATTGAACTATTGGTGTTACCTTTCTCGTCATAAAAGATTCGACATAAATGAGGTATTTTTTAAAACTAAATATGCATCATTTGTGTTAGAATATTTGTTTTGAAATATTCAAAAAATTTTGTCAGTTTCCTCCGCATAAAGATAATTAAATTTTATGATTCATTTTTAAAAGCATACATTGTAGAAATCTTTTTGGAATTTACTTATTTCACGGGATTGTAACAGATGAATAAAAGAAAAAAACGAGGAATTTTGTTGAGACATGCTTTAAAATGAAGCAGCTGATTTTAAATTTTAATTTTGGCTTTAAAGAAAAGTTTTTAATTAATTCTATTGAAGAATAAAAATTTAATTTAACAAATAATTAAAGATATAAATATGTTTTCAACGCGTTAAGCAGTATCAATTACAGCAATTGTTTTACAAATTATTAAAATTTTAATTTGTGAATTTCTAATTTTCATTAAGCTTGATTCAGTTAAATGATATTAAATGAAATAATATTAAAATAGTATATACCATATTATATATCAATTGTTGTTGTTTTTGCTGTCGTGTACCAGCTAGGCTGGCAATATGGGGTGCGCTGCTCCACTTTTCCAACTGAACCATTTTAGGTGAGAAGTCCGACTTCCTCAGTACACACATGCCATAGGGACCCGTTTATAGGGTAGGCAACCATTCACAACCCATTCATACAAGGAAAGGACAAAGACAGGATAGATAGAGAGAAAATGCATCGATGCCCGAACTAGGATACGAACCCAGAACCTACCTATCCGTAGTCAGGCACGCTGACCACTAGACAAGTTGGGCGGCATAAATATCAATTAAAGCATAAAAAATTGAATTGAATTATTTCATTGAATAATTCTTCATAATTGCTTCATACTTTTATTTCTGGAAATAAGAATTTTCTCTACGAAGTTGTGTCAATAAGTTTGCTATAAATCATTTATTATACACACTAAATGGTGTCAAAAAAATACATACATTCAGTAACTATTTTTATAACATTTCTTTTATCCGGTTGTTTTAAAGAAGAGAATTTATGCCTTTAACAATGATTGGTGGAGTGGATTTTTTATACATTGTTTTTTACTAGCTCAACCCAATCAAAAATTATAATTTTTGAAATACGCAAAGTATATTAAACTATGTATTCTTCAAATATTTTCTGTTTTGTTTAAAATTTATAATAAATTATCAAAATAATTTAGTTAGAAAGCTACACATATGTCACCGTCTAAATTAATTTGCAGTCCTATCATTGTGTGTAGTAATCTAGACGAGCAGCCAAATGAAACATTTAATTATGGAGAACCATATATTCATAGCAAATTATTAATAATCCTCCTCCTTAAAGTTTGACGGTCACAAGTTGGATCATGTGATCAGTGTTCAACATTAAGAGACGGGCGTTATGTTCTTTAATTTTGCCTATAAATCTATTGGATAGCTGTTTGAGAAAGTTATTCTTTAAAATAGGTGTTCACTATGCACAGCAACTGTTTTAAATGTTAGTACCACGTAGTTGTAGAAACCGTAACGTAGAACCGTATTTTTATGTGGAATGTTCTGAGTTCGATCATCACTATTAATCAATGGTATGTAAATTTTCGCCTACCTGGGTGAATATTTTCCAGACTTCTTTCTGAATCTATGTAAACTCTAATAATAATACAAAAAGACTTATAACAACTGGAAGCTATCAGATTGTTCGCTTAACATCGCAAAAAGTAAGTCAATGTTAAATTTTGCTCAAAAAATATACGTTTATATAAAAATTATAAAACATTCAAGAATAAAGCACAAATACAGATCACGTTATTGTCTTTTGATACGCCTTTTTTAATGATACCGAAATCAAAATATTCCAGTACTTAAATCTAGTTCGTTAGAAAAAGTAAGAAATTCTTTTTAACCTTATCGTAATTTAAAACTGCTCCAAAAGAATAAATTTCTCCAACATATCTTCTCGTTATGAACGTAAAATATATAAGCGTAGGGAACAAAAAGTATCATTTACCGTAACTCAAACTCTTATTGGAATACTGAAAACAGTCGTAAAAACATTCACGTAAAAACTTAAAAAATGGCCCCAACCTTTATCTAGTTTAAAGCAAACGCAATAAAAAGTGGGAGAAAAATTAAAGCAAAATATAGAAAAAGTGAATGGAGCTTTTAGATCTTTGGCGAAGAGCCATTTCCATTCTCTAGAGTCCCCAGGTTCCATCACTTGAATTATAGTCGAAGGCCGTTTTTTGTTCATAACTTGAAAGTTATAACCGAGTTATTTGTAGGTTTTTAGTAAAGTTATTTTTTAGATTTTTGTTATCTGGGATTGTTCCTTTCACTGATGTTCTGCATTTATCAAAATGAAGGGGCTAGAATATCGAAAGGGCAAGATTACCACGGAAAATGGTAGTTTCAGGAGAACGGTTACAGTGATATGAATCTCTTTAGAAGATTTTTTTGCCTCCATTAAATGTATTTTCTTCCCTGTAATACTTGTAAGTGATATCCGTATAGGATTTGTGATTCAATATCATAAAAGCTCTAAATCACGAATATATCGATTTCCGAAATGAAAAAAAAATTAAGATTTGTCTGATTTTGTTGTTTAGGTGGATGTATCACACGTGTTTTTGTTGAGTTAGTTGTTGATATTTTGAAACAACTATACAGGGAAATGATTGTACTTGTCTTAGCCTCATATTTCGTGCTTGAAAATCTGAGATAGAAAGGAAAAGTGACAATTTCTTCAAAATTGTAAGGTTTTTAACTAATTTTAAATATGAATGTTTAATTTAAAATAAGTTAAAAACTTAAAACATTTTGAGAAACATGCCACTTGAGATAATAAATTATCAAATTCCAGATGAATAGCTAAAACAGATAAATTTTATTCACATTAAAGATTAGAAAAAAGATATTTCAGCTTCAACATTATTAACATATTATTAAAAATATTTATAATTTCTTATGGGATCACAGTTTTCAATAATATTATTAATTGAAAAAAACTATGTATTTATGGATCCATATATTTATACATGTACATAGATTTATTTATTATTTATATACCTGTGCAATTAATGACGAATGTTATTATCTTTATACAAAATATGACTTTATTTATGACAAAAATTTACGTCTCATAATTTTATATTTCTGATATGATGAAAAAAATTTATTTTTTCATATTTTTAAGCACTTTTTCTAAATTTTTCAATGTGTTGCAAAATTCTCATGATTAAAAAACGATAAATGTTAATAAGACGTAACTTATTAGAAAATGTCGACATATTAAGAATTTGTAAAGTCTTAGAAATTTATTCCAAATTTCCATTCAATATTTATCTTTTTTAAAATTCATGTGATTTGAAATAACTATATTTCCAGACTGTTAATTTTTTTGGATGTAAAAATCTTCAATAAAGAGAAAAATATCTTCTGTTCTCATTTTGATATGAAAGTAGTTCCAACTCATGCTTAACGTACATATCAACTTGGAACGTTATCTCTGAAATCAAATTTTTAGTTAAAAACGTTTTGTTTTTTACTAATATTTAAAATTAATGTCTAAGTTTAATAATATGGACTAGTTTTAATAATAAGAAGAGCAACACTTATTGCATTTTTAATATATGCAAAAATAAATTTTCCTGTACAAACGAAATTATTTTCAAAATAAAAATAAAATATTCAATTTAGGAAAAAAATAATTTTTTAATTTTAGAAAATATATTATTATATTTATTTATACAATTTATTTTTATTTTTATACTGTATAAGAAAGAAAAATATATAACTAAATCAGTATGACTTATTTGTTTCATAGGCGTGATGCTTTAAAGCTTAATCATGTGTAAATAAAAAAGAATTAGATTGGTAATACGCTATTCAGATATATATTGTGAATGTTAATAATGAAGAAAGACGTACATTGTATAAAACTTTGAAATTATTTGGTATTTTTTTATGTCCAATTTCATACATAATATTTTATATTTAATTTGTTTTATATTGATATCAAAACCAAATATTAATTTTATTTATTTAATTCTGAGAATAAAAATAACATAATTACAATTAAAGCACAATATATCTGTTAGTAAGTTTTGCATGGGACCCTTGGTGTCCCATCTCGATTATTGTTATTATAATAACAACTTCTTTTACTATTATATCTCAGTAGGTTTAATATTATAAACTAAAAATTTTCTCATCTTTAATTATGAATAAGGAATACATTGTGCAGGAAATTTCCATAGGTACTTTCTGCTTTAAATAAACTGAATAAATATTAATTTTATTCATTTAATTCTGAGAATAAAAATAACATAATTACAATTAAAGCACAATATATTTGTAAGTAAGTTTTGCATGGGACCCTTGGTGTCCCATCTCGATTATTGTTATTATAATTACAACTTCGCTTACTATTATATCTCAGTAGGTTTAATATTATAAACTAAAAATTTTCTCATCTTTAATTATGAATAAGGAATACATTGTGCAGGAAATTTCCATAGGTACTTTCTGCTTTAAATAAACTGAAAAATATTAATTTTATTCATTTAATTCTGAGAATAAAAATAACATAATTACAATTAAAGCACAATATATTTGTTAGTAAGTTTTGCATGGGACCCTTGGTGTCCCATCTCGATTATTGTTATTATAATTACAACTTCGCTTACTATTATATCTCAGTAGGTTTAATATTATAAACTAAAAATTTTCTCATCTTTAATTATGAATAAGGAATACATTGTGCAGGAAATTTCCATAGGTACTTTCTGCTTTAAATAAACTGAAAAATATTAATTTTATTCATTTAATTCTGAGAATAAAAATAACATAATTACAATTAAAGCACAATATATTTGTTAGTAAGTTTTGCATGGGACCCTTAGTGTCCCATCTCGATTATTGTTATTATAATTACAACTTCGCTTACTATTATATCTCAGTAGGTTTAATATTATAAACTAAAAATTTTCTCATCTTTAATTATGAATAAGGAATACATTGTGCAGGAAATTTCCATAGGTACTTTCTGCTTTAAATAAACTGAATAAATATTAATTTTATTCATTTAATTCTGAGAATAAAAATAACATAATTACAATTAAAGCACAATATATTTGTTAGTAAGTTTTGCATGGGACCCTTGGTGTCCCATCTCGATTATTGTTATTATAATTACAACTTCGCTTACTATTATATCTCAGTAGGTTTAATATTATAAACTAAAAATTTTCTCATCTTTAATTATGAATAAGGAATACATTGTGCAGGAAATTTCCATAGGTACTTTCTGCTTTAAATAAACTGAATAAATATTAATTTTATTCATTTAATTCTGAGAATAAAAATAACATAATTACAATTAAAGCACAATATATTTGTTAGTAAGTTTTGCATGGGACCCTTGGTGTCCCATCTCGATTATTGTTATTATAATTACAACTTCTTTTACTATTATATCTCAGTAGGTTTAATATTATAAACTAAAAATTTTCTCATCTTTAATTATGAATAAGGAATACATTGTGCAGGAAATTTCCATAGGTACTTTCTGCTTTAAATAAACTGAATAAATATTAATTTTATTCATTTAATTCTGAGAATAAAAATAACATAATTACAATTAAAGCACAATATATTTGTTAGTAAGTTTTGCATGGGACCCTTGGTGTCCCATCTCGATTATTGTTATTATAATTACAACTTCTTTTACTATTATATCTCAGTAGGTTTCATATTATAAACTAAAAATTTTCTCATCTTTAATTATGAATAAGGAATACATTGTGCAGGAAATTTCCATAGGTACTTTCTGCTTTAAATAAACTGAATATATATTAATTTTATTCATTTAATTCTGAGAATAAAAATAACATAATTACAATTAAAGCACAATATATTTGTTAGTAAGTTTTGCATGGGACCCTTGGTGTCCCATCTCGATTATTGTTATTATAATTACAACTTCGCTTACTATTATATCTCAGTAGGTTTAATATTATAAACTAAAAATTTTCTCATCTTTAATTATGAATAAGGAATACATTGTGCAGGAAATTTCCATAGGTACTTTCTGCTTTAAATAAACTGAATATATATTAATTTTATTCATTTAATTCTGAGAATAAAAATAACATAATTACAATTAAAGCACAATATATTTGTTAGTAAGTTTTGCATGGGACCCTTGGTGTCCCATCTCGATTACTGTTATTATAATTACAACTTCGCTTACTATTATATCTCAGTAGGTTTAATATTATAAACTAAAAATTTTCTCATCTTTAATTATGAATAAGGAATACATTGTGCAGGAAATTTCCATAGGTACTTTCTGCTTTAAATAAACTGAAGTGACACAAAAACAATTGTCCAAAGAACAATGCTCTGCAAACAAGTTGTAAAAAAGAATTAAATTAAAAAGAAATAATGTATAATCTAAAATCAATGAAGAATTATGCAAGGAAGAACATTTATAGTCGCTTCATTTGCTCTTGATTACGCAATATTCTCTAATACATATTTATATAATAATTATTAAACGTCAATAAGGACAAATAAGAATTAAGTCTGTATTTTCTTTAATCTCTACATGAAAACTTTCAATTAATTTACCTGTTCAATTAAACAATGACGAAATAATTACTGACTTGAAAATATTTACTAATAGGAGAGTATAATATTAATTCATTTATTATGAGATAATCTAAAATGTTTTTCGATTGCTATTTCATTTCTAAAAGATGGTGATTAATGATAATTGTTTTTATAAAGTTACTCGATTAATACTAATGAAAATTGTTAAATGATGAATTATGTGCTACTGCATTAAGAACCATAAAAACTACTTTTAAAAGCAAAAAACGAAAAAGTAATTTGGTCACTAGCCAATAGAGAGTTGTATCAACCCTGTAATAAAACACTAAATTAAAGGTTTATTTCTTTGGAATGAGATAGTCATTTAAAACATTTTATGTTTTAATCACATTTTTAATAAATAAAATGAATTTTGCGCATTATTTTCATGCATTTTTCTAAGGATTACCATAATTCAAAGTTGAATATTGAGCAGTATTAACTTTAAATATCCTCTATATTGTAATGAGTTGAGTCAATCATAAATTTTAATCGAGCTATATATTTATTTAATAACTGAAAATCTTTTAACTGAAGATTTTACTACAACCATTCTTCTGAAAATATTTTAAAATTTTAATTACCTTCTAAGAATATTTATGCTTTATGGTTTTCATTTATTTTGCAGTAGATTTCTGGTGTTTTTATTTGTCCCTTAATAGATATTTTTTTTACTATGAATGTTCGATGGCGCAGTAAAATTTCGTTTTTGACTTCGCGCCAATAAATTTCGCCAACCAACCAACTATAAATGTTCGTAGATCAAAACTCTGATCAGCCATGTGAAAAATAAAGCACAACCATATTTGTAAGTCTCTATTTGGCAGAGACTATGATCGAATTGCAGCAAATTTTCAAAACCGCTAAATTCTCATTTTAGCATAATAATATTAATTGCAGATTTTTAATAACTAGAGTAAATAGTTTAAAATGACTTTGACTGTTACCGTGACACTCTGAAACATTTTTTTCAATTTTTGCATCACACTCATTTTTTAAATAAGCGCGTGATGCAGTTTGTCCAAAAAATTTTCAGAATGTCTTGGTAACAGTTATGTTGTCATGATATGAATATTTTAAGGCATATAATCAGTTTCCTTTATTTTATTTATAAAATAATATTTTAATTGGTTATAACATAAGAAATATGATATTTGTAAAGATGTTTCCTTTGTGTATTTAAGAATTATATTAGATTATAAGTAGAATTAAATTAGATAATAATTTTTATAGAAAATCAAAATTAAGAAATAAATTAAAAATAACCAATTAAGAAATCAGTTAAAGAAATTATATGATTCTGCAAAACAAAACTTAAGGGAAGTTCTTTTTATTGTTCTTTCCTTATTTTTTGAAATAGTCATTAAATTTATATTATAATTAAATTTAATATTTTTACAAATGTATTAATGTAGTTTCATTTGATCATAATATTCTAAGTTAATTTTAATGGTACTCTGTATTTATATTATAGTATGAATGGTAATATTTGCCAACATAACAAAAGTTATACCCAATTCTTTTTATGAATTGGGGTTGAAAATTATCGTTACAATAATTTGGATTATATATTTTTTCTGACAGACATATTGGTTCACTAGAAAATTTTACTCAGTCCCATTCTTGTTTTATTATGCTTTAGTCTTTAATTTAATAAAAGCAATTTTTAAACAAGAGATTTAAAGAAATGCTTTTCAAAATATTATCAATATCTTTCAAAGTAATTATTATACTTATTAGATACTTTTTTATGTAAAATTTGCTCTGTGTTTTTAATTACGAATTTATGAAAGCAGAATATTCGACTTTTCGTGCATTGCTATAAATTATTACTTGGACTGTATTAATCAAATATTTAGTATATCTTCTTATTTTACTCAATAATGTTTCTGATTTCATTTAGCAGAATGTTTGAAAGTGACGTTAAGTTTTGTTGAAATATGAAATAATTGTTATGAGGGAAAAAAACATTTGAGGCAAAATTTTATAATTTTGGCTTAAATTTACATAAACCTTGTTCGTGATTTATATAAATATTTGAAGTTATAATTTCTAGTGAGAGCTCTTCATTATATTTGCAGAGTGCGAATATTATTTTCTTCAACAAATGAAAATCTAATATTTTCACTTTATGAGAGCAAACATAATAATTTTATTCAATTTGCTGTTACTGCATTAATTGCTATCAAACTATTAATGAGTAACAGAAGAACAAACAAGCTTTTTACTTTCCAGAAATTTATAAAGAAGTCACTAAATATATAATATTTTTATTCCCAAAATATTCCACAAAATGATTAAAATCAAAAGAATCCGAATTTATTTGGCAACGTGTGTATATATATATATATATATATATATATATATATATATATATATATATATATATATATATATATATATATATATATATATATATATATATATATATATATATATATATATATATATATATATATATATATATATATATATATATATGCATGCTTTGGTTTATTCCCTTATGAAACTCACTATATCTTATTCATATTTTTATGTCTGACACCAATTTATTAAGCAACTTTCGCCAAGATTGATGCTTGTTTTAAAAATTTGTACATTAAAAATGAAATTTAATTTTCATTTTTTAGTATGCATTTTAATTTAAAAATTATAATGCATTTATCAAAAATAAAAATCAATAAAAAAATTCAGAAAACTACATTTTTTTAAAAATATTTTTTAAACTTAAATTTTTCAAAACATATTTTCTACGTTATTCCGATAGACAAATATATTTTAAAAAAGCCATAGAATAAAATGAATTTCTGTAAAATGATTCTAGTTAATTTGTAATTCATTTTATCCAAAAATACACTAATACCATTAAAGAGAGAATATGCAATTTAATTTCTATTTTTAATAATCACTATCACATTGTAGTATCATTATCTAGATTAGAATCCCAAAATCAGCTTTTTGGAACCTAATAATTCAATGGGAAGTTGATAAAGAAGGACGAAATCTATCCAGATGAAGATGATTTAAAAAATCACTTAATGTCCTCAAGCATCTGACTTAAACAAGAAAGTTGTTTAAATATGCAAGGAGATGACCAGTGCATATAAACTCCGTGAGCTACGAGATCGTAAGACACCGTCTTCAGCACGCTGGATAGCACTTATGAGTCCCTGATCAAAGACATAATCCGGGCAAATAATAGGAAGAACTGATTAAAATTTGCTGAGGACAGAGCTAAATATAGATAAACAAAGACAGAAGAAAGCCTACTGGATCAGTGAATTGAGATTTAGTTCGTTTGGAAGTATATGGGTTGATATTGTAGTTGACAGCCAAAAGTCACTAGATTGAATCACTTGTACTGAAGTCCAACACTGTGGCTCGGAAATAGATTAGTCATGATTTGAGAACTTTCGATCATGATGACATCGTACATAAACATCGATAATTTTATAAATCAAAATGTTAATAAAACATTTCAGAACATCCTGGCTTATACTCTTAAAAAATGTCGTGTAAAATGTTGTTTTAATAATGTAATGACTCAAGCAGACCATCAAAATGAAGAAAAATTGACTTAGTTCTAAGGAAATTAAAATGTTTGATTAACAAATCAGTCGCTTGAATTCAATTGAGTTGAAACATTTTAATAAGAAAAGTAGGAATACGGACGCATTTTCTTCAGAGCTAAAACTGCTTCAAGATCTTTTATTGGGATGGATTAAAATCTTGAAGTCCACCTCCTAAAAATTTGTTAATTCCATATGCTGTTGACTTCAAAGCTAAAGAATATGCACCAAATATAAAATACTATTGTGTAAATCATTATATTAAGACAGTTAATTTCAGTAAATGTTTAGGGAAACTAAATCATATCAAAGCTTTTGGCTAAATAATTTTGAAAAATTTCAAATTGTTTTTAATAAATGCGTATGTTTTAATTATTCCTTGTTGCATTTTGTTGAAAAATTTAAAATACAAGAAATACGAATATAATATACTTTCCTAATTAATCTATGTAATATTCTTATAAGTTAACAACGGTTGAATTTATGAAAAAAGTTAATCGTCTTAGAAAGAAGGGGAAGAAACATCTAAACAATAACTCTTTCTAAACAATGGGATTACTTAGATATTGCTTAGAATTTTGCTTAAAAATTAATTGCACCTCTTAGTACTAACAAGTCTTCTACTGTATTATTTGATTAAAGTACATCACTTTTAAGCAATAAATGCATACTCGTAATTGTAAAGCCGTATATCTTAACAAATAAAGCAGCAACTGCAAAGTTATAATTATATTAAGACAGACAACTGCAAAGTTATAATTATTTATAAAGTAATACTTAAATAAAAAATGGTAAATTTACAACAAAATATGAGAATTTGTAATAGTATATATATTTGTAAATTTTATTTCTATTACAGAGACCGTTCGGAACCTGTAACTACATACATTTCGCTACAATATACCTATGTTATATTTAATATATATATTTATATATCACTAAAAAGAGTATTATGAAGTACAGAAAACTATTTATATAATTTAAGTACTTGTGTGTGTCCTCTATTCATATATTTGACATTTTATTTTATTTTACTGCACACCATATTTTATATGCAGTAAGTCTAATAAAAAAATATCTCAAAACATTTTCACTCTAAACTATATAGTATGGGAACCAATTGTGAATGATTTTTTTCATACATTTAAAATTTATATCCAATTTTTTTAATCGATTTGGGTATTCGAATAATTAATTAAAGCAAAAAATTCTTATATAATAAATTCAAATGTAAAAGTTTATTTATTTTAAATGTGAGATTTTGTATAGAATGAAAGTTATATTTTATTAATAATATTTTGGTATAAAAGAAGTTTCGTGATTTTAAAAATAAGCTTTATTGAGCTCAGTTGTAAAGTCTTCTGTTTTAAAATTCCTAATTAATATATTATCCAACTACAAAAGCCGTGAAAAGAAGAAACATTACATATTTTTCGTTATTTTTTATCTTATAAAATCTATAAACCATTGTCATAGTTCTTGTTATTAAAACACCACAGCTTTGTAGGAATTATTCTCTGTACATTTATAGAGCTGAAAAAAGAAATGAAGGCAGACAATGGAAAAAGCTTTTTGAAAAGATTAGTGTGGTTATAGCAATTTTTTTACAACCGCCATTTTTTTGGAAAACTTTACTTTTTTGACGTAGTTGCTGCTTTATTTGATTAATGTACAAAGAAAGAAAAAAACTTGAAAAAAAGTAATAGTCCTAAAAAACCTTAAAAAAACTTTTCAGTTATTTTGTAGCTGTGGAGAAAAGATGGCCTTCGAGCATAGAATGTTGAAATTTTGTGAAGCTATGAAGAATGACAATGGCTTCCCTCAGATCTAACGACTTGGTAATTTTTTTCTTTCACCTTTATTTTACTTTAATTCATTTGGCTTAAAATAAGGTAGACATTATTTCCCAGTTATTTGAACACGTACCATTTTGTGGTGGAAGCTGGAATTTTATAAATACAATTTAAATGCTTTTAAAAAAGGGAGATAACATAATTTGAAACTTGTTATCAAGTATAAAAAGCTTAGGAATAGAAAATTTTACTAAACACAGAAGATTTTCTTTTTTACTATATCATATACTAAATTAACGCATCCAAATATTTTGATTTTATAATTTAGGAAGAAAGAATTATTACAATAAAGAATATACACATATTTATTTACAGCTTATGCATCGCATATGTATTTATATAAACTGATGAATACAGGATATTTAGGCTGTTAGTTGATCTTTCACTGGAGAATTGATTGATTGATGTGTAGTAGACTATATGAGATGAAAATGGCATTTTTTAACAGAAAAAATGGCTTTATTGAGCATTTGGGTGCACAAGTAAAATAATTGCGTATTAGAAAAACAAATAGATTGGTGTTTCCTTAAAGGAAAATCATTTTTAATGTAGTTTGTAACGTTGAGGATATTTGAAACTATTAATGAAAGTATGGGATATTCTGCCACACTTCTCTAGAAGAGCTTTTTCTAGTTCTTGGATAGTTGTGGGCATGATAGGCGTGCCGCAATTCGTCTGCCTAGTATGTCCCAACCCTCCAAAAGGAAATCATTCACCAAGTTAGCGCAATGGCGTACAGTTGCTGTTCACGAACATGATATCTCCAAATGCTGCAATGTAAGAGACTACAATAGGTCTGAGGATCTCATTCCTATATCAGCGACCGGTCAGAGATCCATTTCGAATGATATAGAGATCGGAGTGTCCATTAATGTAGATTCCAACATTTTTTTTATCCTACGCCTGTTCTCGGCATCTCTGTCATTAATCGACGAGCAGCCCAATAAAAAAATGAACACTGTAAAGTTCCTTAGTAGCATCAAAAGAGTTGTCAGTCATAAACTTTAAAACTTCAACTTTCCTTCAACAAACAACAAGGGCAGTTCTTAAGGTGAGCAGCATCCATATCATCATGTTTGCATAATGGACAATGATCAGAGTCCATTACACCTATTTGATGCAGATATCTTTTGTAGATAGTCATGTCCAGTTGTCACCCGGAAACACCTTTGTCAGGCAAGATATCTGTTCTTCTTGGAGGAGAGCTCTCATACATGAATGGTATGCGGAAAATTGCCCTGGAGCTATTCTGATTGGGGTTGGCAACAGGCGCGATCAGATAATCCAGTGAGATTTCTAAGTGAACACGCCCTTGTACAACGTCATGTGACTGGCCACAAATGTTATCCTGTGTCCAAAATGTAATGTGACTCAAGCTGCTCCTGCCCATATTTTGACCTGCATTTGTTTAAATAAATGTCAGTCATTCTCGAGCTTTGAGGTTGTGCTCCATTGTTTGAAGGCGTTCGGGCTGATAAACCTGGTTTGATGTTGCTGTCAACCAGGAGGGATAAGCCACAACAGCAACAACAGGAACATTCTATAACCATCAATTCACTTAGTCTTTTAGTGCAACACATTTGCAAATGTGATGGCAAAAAAATATTTTTGCTCAACATTTTTATGTATTCAATTTTTAGTATTGTTGTTACAAACACGAAATATTTAATAACAACGTTATTTAATATGATTTTTTTTAAAATTAATTCTTAGTTTTTGGATATTTAAAGTAGGACTTCTAGTGGTGTTTCACTCTCGGTTAAAATGCATTATTATAGAGAGTGTACTTATTTAAATATAATTTTGCCTGAATTTATATTTACTGCTTATCTCATTTTCCAGACTTAAATCTTATTTATCTGATTTTTATCAATTATTAATATGATATGGAAAACGTTTTGCTTCGAAATTATCAATCATATTTGCTTTCATAATCCCAAATCTTAAATGGCATGAATTGGGATCCTTGAAATCAATTTTACATTAACTCGCGTTAACGTGCTATATCTTAGATGTTTATACATACAAAGGATAATCACAACAAAATGTACTCTTTTGCTTATATAAAATTATTTGCTCATACAAAAGTAAAATACAAAAAAATATTATTAAGTTTTAATGTGAATTTTGCTTAAAAATTAATTTAGTTTTCGTAAACCTATATAAAGACTATTATTTCTGGATATTCTCGGGCACACTTCATTTAGCTGCAATCATTCACTGAAAAACAAACATTCTTGAATTTCAAATAATATTTTTGATTAGTTTAAAAGATTGAAATACATTTTAATCAGTTTTTTCTGCCTTTATAAAACTGTGATAAAATTAAAATGGAAAAAAAAATCTTTTTAAGAAAATTACAATTATGAAAAATAAACATAAATTGTAGTTCTAAACCAATAACTAGAAATATTTATTGCACACACACACACAAACTGTAATTATAAAATATATTAGATGTAAAATTGCAATTAGCATTCTACTTTAAGAAGTTGGCCGTAAATGAATTTTTCAACTTGATCGTTTCATATTTGAAAATTATTTAAAATACATTTAAAATTTTCACAAAAAATGAACTCCTAATCGTTCTGACAAAAAATTCCACATATTTACAAAATAATAGAATTCGTTTTTAAAATATGAATGTGATTCGATCATTTCACAGGTGAGGTATCCAATAAATTCTTGAAAAATACGGATTGCTTTATCACGTACAACACATCTGAAAACGAAAGAAAACTTGGGACAAGTTGTTTTAAATCTAAGATTTACGTGACTTTTATTTCCTAGTAAGATATACTTTGTTGCCGAATTATAAACAATGTATGTAACATGCTGAAGTTGCAAAGGAATACTTGCTTATGAAAATAATAGTTGAAACTCTTAACATATTATTCTGTATTATATATCTATCTATCAATATATATAGGTACAGAATTATGACGACAAAGAAGCAGTTTAGCAGTTTTAACAATGGGAGAAGAAAAAAAGCCACTTGATTCCATATTAGGAGAATACTGTACTTATAAAGACTTAATTTTTTTTATTTATTTATTTTGAAAATTCACGAATAATGACTGCAGTGTTAAGAGACACATCATCTCTTTGCGAAATCCATAAGTTCCATTTCAATGCATTTTTAATTAATTTACCTCAAATTATAATATCTATAAGATACTCAAATAATAATGTTATTGATTTTGAGATCAGTCAGTCGGATTCGATAATGTATAATACCAAGACAATAAAAACAAGTTAACATTATCTTGATTTTTGCGCTACCTTAACGTATAACCTTTTTGATTTTTTCTTCACCTTTCAAAGAATCATTTTCTAGATTATTATGTTTTTCTGTTTAAAAAGTAAAGACCCAAATTTTATCACCGGTAAAAAAGTTTTTTTTTTTAAAGAATTGTATTGTAACAGCATCTTTCTGTCCTTTTTGTGGGAATTCTGGAAATGAGGTTGCTGTCGGTTTTGACCAAGAAAGGTGTAAGGGTTCTCTCAAAGACTCTTAAATAGTCTTTCTTCTCATTCAATGAAATTGCTGATTAACAAAAGACATGCTACTAGAATAAAGCAAGTGGGATTGTCCAGTAAGCCTTGAACTTTCCTGATTAAGGGGTCCAAGGCTACTCCTGATTTACCTAGAAGTGCAAATGTGGCACTTTTCCCTTTTCTACAGGCCATGAATATTTCCCGGCGGCCGGATGATCATTGATTTTAAATTTGAAATTCCCTCTTGAGCCTTTTGTGTAAACTAGATCAAAATTTTGACGCTAACTCGTGCCCTGCACTTGTATTTTTAACATGTACCATTCAAAAATATTGGAAGGGGCTAAAGAACTAATGGTGTGATGGTCAATTTTTGGATATTTGTAATAAATATATCTGTATTTTTGAACACATTGTTGTTTTCGGAGCAAGTTCAAAATTTTTAAAACAATTCAAAGTGAAACGTGAGATAATCGTAGTGTTACTTTAAAATTGCTTGAGAGAGACAGGAACTAAACGATATACGAACTTATTCACCAATGTCTATTATAGCCAAACGATGATCACCAAATATTAATTATCTGACTTAATCTCAATATGTTGATTATATTAATCGAAGTGGATGATCCAACAGATGGTTAATCATCTTCGATGGGTTCTCTAACATTTTTTATACCAATCAAATTTTATTGTTTTAGACAAACTGTCGTCTTTAAAAGATTTTTGCATCAGTTCATATGCTTTTTCAGCAGAAATTTCATTGAGAAAGCAACATTTAATGCATGTTTTTTGTTCAATAACGCATTCCCTATTTATCAAGTCTACGGAATGAAAACTCCTCCGTCGCTTAAAACTAATTAATTTTTGGGTGATAAAATTAAATTCTTTCTTAAATCCAAGCTTCAAAAATTTTTGTATTAAAAGTTTGAAAATGATGTAGATGAATTTAAAATGAAGCATTCCGGATACTTTTTGATAACAGTACTATACGGGGTGTCCCAAACTGACCGCATAAACTCTGCACAGCTAGATTTCTCGTTGGGAGTACATAAAAACTGCCCAAAGAAGCGTTCCTGTACGATCCCTAGTTTACGAGAAAAATACAAAAAGCAAAGTATGACGTCACTGCCGGTGCAAGAAAAAAACACTTTATTGGACATATCAACAACAGTATTTGCATAGCTTTCAAGACGATTATATTTAAAACGTTCACCGCGTATATCGCGTCATTAAATGCGCGTCATGGAATGACGTTAAGCCGCCGTTGAACTAGTATTTAAATGGCTGCATCTTGCAGGTACCAGTAGTCTTCGTATGGTGTCCATGTATTCCGTTCTTGACTACTATGACATGTACTTGATGTACGGCCGATGTAATGGAAATGCCTTACGAGCTGCTAGGGAGTATGCCCGTCGATATCCACTGCATATACTGCTGTTGATATGTTCAATAAAATGTTTTTTCTTGCACCGGAAGTGACATCATACTTTGTTTTTCACATTTTTTCGTAAACTAGGGATCGTACAGGAACGCTCCTTTGGGCAGTTTTTATGTACTCCCAACGAGGAATCTAGCTGTGTAGAGTTTATGCGGTCGTTTTGGGACACCCTGTATAAAATTATATCGAATTCTTACAAACGTCCCCAAGTTAAAAATAAAAATGATAGAAGGGATTATCATTATTTCAATTTAGAAACACAGAAAATCAAATAATTTATAAAAATGATTATGTGACATTACTTCATTTTCAAAACTCAAAAATTAAAAAAAATGTCGTATGCCGTTTTTGATAATAGAACTTAAGTAGTCTATCTTCCTAACTCTATAGTATTTTAAGTAATATAGAGTTAGTAAGAAGGATTGTGTGTGTGTGTGGTATTTTAGTATAGCAAGCATATTCAGTGATTTAGTACAAATTACATTTAACAGTAAAACTATTCCTAAGTTCTAGCGATCCCGAAAATTAAACACATTATATAATCTATTCTGAAGTACACATATTCCATAGACATTAATTATAAATATTTTTAAATGCAAGTTCAAGCAAGACGTCTTTTAAATTATGTAGTATATTTTTGAGTTTTTAGTACTTATAAATAAATTTTTTATTTTTTAAAATCCGTATTTATTAACTTACGCATACAAAGGAAAGAAGTCATTAATTTAAGATTTTTTGAAGATATCCTCTGTCCTTTTGAATATTTAGCTTTTCATTATGCTCCACGTAAAGATTTTTCATTCTTTTACGAACAACAAATGCTACTGAAGGAAATTAAATTGCAGCCAAATTAAACACTCATAATTAGGTTATTATCATTTTGCACAATCTATTCAGTGAAAAGAACAGCGGGTATCTGATCTTAATTAAGATCCTTATGGTTAGTTTAGCAATTAGATGTCATAAGAGAGAATTAAAATAAGGCTTATCTAGGTATTTATTTAATTTTTCGTTGGAAAATATTTTCCTTTGTGCATTATTATTTTACAACATTATAATAATAAACTTTCTCTAAATATGACTCTTTGAAATACGAGTGATTAAACTATTTTTATCACAACATTGTTGAAAATCTGCTTACTTCCAAAGCCTAATTAACTTTCAACCCCAATTATCTTCCTAATTTAACTTCATATTTAAAAAAATGATTTAAGTGATATGTTTATATACAGAATGATAGTTCTTATAATTAAACTGTTTTAAAAGAGAAACTAAAATACTGAATTTTTCTATTACTTTCCCTTCTGTTCAAATATAATTAAAAAATTAATTATATTTTTTAATTATATTAAAAATATAATTAATATATTAAAAATTTTGCCCAAAAAATTCTCTGATAATTCTTTAATTAATTAAATAATTAATTAAGAAATTATATCAGAGAATTTCTTCGGCAAAATTTATAAATGATTATTCGTAGTATTAAAGTTAATCAAGATTATGACTCAAGTTGGTCAAAATAATCATAGATAATTTTAAAGTTTAGTCAAAAATATATTCGAGCAGCAATTCTTAGTGTCTATTTTTTTCGATTTGAAAATTTTCTCCATAGAAACGAATTTTATTTCCTTGGAATAATGAATATAAACATGTTAGCTTTTATAACTGAAGGAAAAAATAACTACCACTAAAATTTAGTATTCAAAATGAGATGATATGCATAGATACTTTGTGATGATGATATGCTTTTAGAAAATAAAACGTGTTGATTTATTACAAATAAACATTTTACTTAAAACCAAATTTGAAATTAGCACCAACAAATTGGGGCAATAATGTATAATTAATAATTTTGCGAAAGTATTATCAATACGGTGGTTTTTACTCGGGAATGAATGGGTTAATTCACCATAAATATAAAAAATATAATACACCATCTTTCGGGAAAGTGATATCTATACTAACCATACTAAAATGAGTACCTAAAAAAATTTGCCACTTAAAATTAATTAAAATTCACACAACAAAAAATTACTGTTTTAATGTAATATTCACCTCAGTTTAAAATTCTTTCGAAGTGCAAAACACACATTCGATTTTTCTTATATAGTGAGGCAGCTTGCTTGTATAAAATATGAAAAAAATAATTTGCGGAACATGTTATAGTTTAATTAAAATGTAAGAAAGATTAATAATATATAAATAATAATGAAATGATAGTATAAATAAGGACAAAACACTGATGGCCACCGTAAATGCAAGACTCTGAAGGAAGCATGCAAATAACATAATATGTATACAACATGCATTAGCGGAGGTAAGATATGAAAATGAGATAAGAATATCAGTGCTGGCGCACATCACGTGCGCCTGTTATGCAACTTCAAAGCGCTATTTAAGGTTTGGAGATTTCAACGATTTTAAGTTCGGCAAATGTAATTTTCTTGTGACCCGGTTAATTATATGTCTTATAGAAAACAGTTCGTAACGCATCATCTAGTGTCTACGCATACCGTTCGACGCTGCTTACAGTAGAGTGGTCCTTCCGCAAGACGTCCATTGCTTCGTTTTCCCTTCAAGCAGAACCCCAGACTTCTCCACTGCCAATGGTGCCATGAAAGAAGGATGTGGATTGCAGAATGAAATGAAATGGTCTATACTGATGAGTCAAGCTGCTGACTGCAACACCACGATGGTCACATTCGAGTCTGGAGACACTGTGGAGAGAGGATGCTGAACAGCTGCGTTATGCTCCGCCACACTGGTCCTGCATCGGGTATTATGGTATGGGGTGGTATTAGATATCACTCTCGCACTCCTCTAGTGTGCACTGCCTGTACTTTAAACAGCCAGCGCTACATCTCCGAGGTGTCGGAGCCAGTTGTCCTTCCTTACCGTCAGGGCTTGCCCACAGCCATATTTCAGCAGAATAATGCGCTACCACACGTGGCACGCCTTGTCCAAAGGTGCTCCAGCTGCGTCAGTTGCCAGATTGAATCCAGAATCTTCGTCAATCACTAGACTATCAATTGTTTCCCAGGTCAGGTCGCTGTCTCCTGATCTTTCGCCGATAGAAAACATGTAGTCCATGGTTGCTCAATTTCGTATTGGTGATTTTCGAATTACTTTGATCAAACTCTGATATGATATGAATAATTATACAAAAATAATTTATCAGTATTTAACAAGTTTTCAAGCAAGTTTCTGAACAAGAAAATATTTTTTACAATGCTTACTTATATTTTTGAAATTACTATTAAAGTTTTTGAAGTTTTCATTTGAAATTATACAAAAGTTAGAAAAAAATAGTTATATAATTAGTAGTTGATTAATTACTTTTCAAACTTAACGATATTTAAGGAAAATCTTTTCTTTAAGCTTCTTTTAGTCTTTTCTTTAACGACTAGCTGTGGTTTCATTACACCCATTTCTTTTATATTGCATTTTGAATAATCAAAAAGTAAAAATGAAGCATTATATTGCATAGAAGATAATGATATATAAAATAAATGAAAAGAAAATGCATTCTAAGAAATGAATATGAATTATCATCATTACATAAAATAATCATTTTTAGCAAAAACGTTTAGTTTGATATAATTTAATATATTTGGGAAATGCAACCATCATCATACTCGTATTTAACTGTTATATGGCCTTTCAATACCACCTGTTAAGAAAGAAAGCATAAAAATTGGTTTGTTTATCGCTCAAAACGGTCATTTTTTGCACACGAGGGTTATCTAGACGGGGACCTACGGTTTAAAGTGGATTCCGAACCACTACAAACATCCATGCCCAAGGTGGGATTCGAACCCACGAACTGTTGAACCGAAGGCAAGAGCGCTAACCATTCAGCTGCCAGCTCGGCGTATAAAAATTGAAACATTGAATGTGTGAAACAGTTTCACATATAACAACTATGCTAACCTATTTAAAACAACAAAGAAATGACATTCACACACACACACAGGTAATTCTATTAATATTCTGCCTGACATACATACATACATATATATTTCTAAGTCTAATTGCATTTTTCAACAAACAGTAATTTCAGAATTAATCTTATATATATATATATATATATATATATATATATATATATATATATATATATATATATATATATATATATATATATATATATATATATATATATATATATATATATATATATATATATATATATATATATATATATATATATATATATATATATATATATATATATATATATATATATATATATATATATATATATATATATATATATATATATATATATATATATATATATGACGGAATAAATAAATTCTGTTAAATATATAAGAGGCATGAATACACAAACTATTACTAAGCGTTTAAATATTGAAAGAAGTTTACTTTCAGTTCACTAGTTGCTTTGATTTTGAAGAAGACATAATTTAAATCTCTAGAAGTAAATAATTTATCGTTATGCGCAGTTTTGTCAAAGGGAATTTCCCTAAGAACAGTTAACGGGAGAAAGGGTGGCAAGTGATTAGCGCTTTAAGTTGCTCGAAGTGCATCATTAAAAGTAATTGAACTTGTAGGAAATAGAACATCAGTGACGAGTAAGCTTACACTCAATATTTCGGAACAAACTTAGACAGTGAAGTTTGGAAATATATCTCGAATACATTCATTAAAAAATTTGTATTTTACAGGTTAAAAATTAAATAAACCATATAATATTATAATGTGGAATACCTTTTGAGATTATGATAAATGTAAAATCACATTGATTCACAGTTGCCCAATTTCTGAAAATTAGCTTATTTACAGTCAATTTTAAAAAAATAAGCAATTAATATAAAACACATAGAATAAAAATAAATGGGAAAACTTGTTTATTATTCCAAATAACATTGGTTATCATGCATTACAAAAGATAAATATTGATTTGCTTGTACCGTAATATATATATATATATATATATATATATATATATATATATATATATATATATATATATATATATATATATATATATATATATATATATATATATATATATATATATATATATGTATATATATATATATATATAAAAGTCTAATTCCAATATTAACAGGAAAGTATTTTACAATTTTTATTCTAGAAGTTTTCCCAGAAACACCGGTGCCGTAAAAAGTTGATCAACTACAGATTTCTACTGATAATTACTTATATTGTTTTCAAGTTACTCCACAGTTAAGTGTTACCTTAGAGAATGTATTTTCATAAAAATGAAGAAAATAATGTGTTAATGTAGAGAAATAGAAATGTGTTAAATCTTATACATTATAAACTTTTATATTTTACTTATATATTTCTTGAGTAAGGCAACTCAGTATAAAGGCTTATCCATACTTGTTATTGATTATGACATTTTTATATGAGGTTTGAATGCATTCCTTATAAATTAAATTTGTTTTTTATTGACAACGGTAATAAAATGCAAAAAAGGATCAATTGAACCTCAAAATTTATTGAATAGTAGTTAAAGTTTTCCGTAGAATATTTATCAATTTGAAAATAATAAAAACACTACTTTAGAAGAGTTCTTGTATGAAACCATTTGTAAGATTTTGTGATAGGAGCAAATTCAGTAGCAATTTTAAATGCTTAGAAGTTAATTTCTTTTCGGATATTACTGCAGTATTGCTTGATAAAATAGCATTTTCTCCTTCAGTTGGTAAATAATATATTATAAAATTTATGAAAGTGTTTTGATGTACTATAATATGAAAATTAATTTAAGTCCACAGGAATATTGTGCAAATAAAATATTCTGAAATTTTTAAGAACATAATAATTTTTTTATTTCGAATTTTGACATTTAAATAATTACAGTATTCTAAACAATAATTAGTGACCTTTTATCTATCAAATTTTGAATATTTTTACATTCGCAAATAACATTATTTGTTTTTAATATATTACTTTATTTTTTAATTTATTCTATTTTCTAATAATTGTTTTATTATTATAATAAATTTTATTATTTTATTTATTGTTAGAAATTTATATCCTTGATTTTATTCTAGAAATATCAAATATACTTTTTAGAATAACAAAAGCATGAACTACTTCAATATTTATTGAAGTAATTCATGTTTATATTGGTCTAAATTAGAACTTATGTTGAAGCTGTTAACTATATCAGAAAAAGTTTCGAATGGTTGCTGATAAAAGATTGTTTAGCATGATTGCAAGAGTAAAATAATATGAAATATTATTTTTGTATTTTGACACATTTTTCAAAATCGTTGAAAAACACATGCTTTATTATTCTTGACTTATAGAAAAGATATATGTCTTTAAATTCGTGAATGATAGAATTCTGTAAATAGACATTTCAAAGTAAAACAAGAAGCTATATATTGAAACATATACCAGAAACTTCTTATTAACTGGACAAAATTTAGGAAAATGTGTTTTGCCCAATACTATTCATTTCCTTACATAATTCTAACAATCATTTATTGGAAATAACAAGCATCTTTACAAAACACACATTTTTCAAACTCTGAAGTGCAAATAGAAATCTTATGTTATTAGAATTCCTCTCTTATTAATTGCACTTATAGCTTACATTTACCATTTGTATGATAAAAATAAAAAATATTTTAACAACAAAAGAAAACATTTTCTTACATATTCTTTAAGAGTAATGTTTCACAAGATTGTTCTTTTGTCACTTTAATAATGAAACTGACAAATTTTCAAGGAATGGCTTCCGTTCATTGAAAATTTATTTATATGTACTTTAGTACATATAAATGAAACTATTAAAGTAAGAACTCTTACATTAATTTTTTAGACAAAATAGGATAACTTTATAGATTCAGTTTTAACAACTAGTTTAATATTTTAGCTGTGAATATATATAATATTTAAAATCATCTGTGCTTGTGTTGAAATGTGAGTTTAACGTCGTTATTTTCAAATAAATGGTAAATATTTCAGATCTTTTTAAGGACCTAATAACAAAAAGACATTGTGAGCATCAACTTAGAGCTAAGATATATTTTTATTTCCCACATAAAATAGAAAATAAATTTCAGTTCATTAAATACGTTATGAAATATCTGAAACACAAAACCTAATTTTATGGCCGTTAAGAACTGAAGTCATAAAATTATTTTTACAGTTATTTTTCATTTAACAATTTTATTTATTTTGAAATAAGTTTTCTTTATTATTTGCTGAAAAGTATCATATATTTATATTTCAACACACTGTTTTTATCGAGAAAATGTAGTATTTTTCAAAATTAAATTTATTACTTACAAACCATTTATTTATTATTTACGATAAGAACTCTAAAATATCCTGTATTTATGTTATTATGTTTATTATTTTATGGCAATAGCTTTTTCTTCATATTATTTATATGCTGCAAAAAAGTATTTGCTTCTTATGCATGACATCATTAATAGCTGGAATTATTCAATTTTATTACGAAATAAAAATAATTAGGGAACCAAAATTTTTCTAAAATAAAATACAGTGAAATTTATCATTCAAAAAGACATTTATATTCCTGTTTTTTGATACAAATATCTTTAATGAATTTTAATTAGTATTATTCTTATATTAAGCTTTTTACTTTTAAATTTTTTAAAATATATTTAACAAAAATTTTTTTATTAAAAGCTTCTGTTAAAAATTACCTAAATTATTTTTACAGAAAGTTTGAATAAAAATGTTTCTCTCACATATTTCATATTTCTAGAAGCTCTTTTATATTAACTAAAAATAACAATATTTCTGTTAATATGTACAAATTTCATATATTTACAAAAACTGAATAAAAAATATTTTCTCTTTAATACATTTCATATTTTTTTCCCTAATTTTTCCAATATTTGATACAATAATACTTCCAACAAAAATCTAATTTTCTCTTTTTTCCTTTTTTCAAATATCAGAAAATTAGTTCAATAACGATGCAAATAATAAATCCATTGTTCAAAGAAGGAAAGTATATATAAATATATATATATGTATATATATATATATATATATATATATATATATATATATATATATATATATATATATATATATATATATATATATATATATATATATATATATATATATATAGGCAGTAAATACATTTTAATGTAATAAGTACAATACCAAAAAGTATATATTACAGGAAATCATATATTACCAGCGCAAAAGCAATAAAAGAGAGATCTTCTTGTATAAGTTAGTTTCAACTTCATCTTTATTCTAATATTTAAATAGTTTATTATTTGCTGGTACTGGTATTTTGAGATTAGTTCTGTTACTACGGGTTTGTTTACTTTTCTTTGATATACTTTTTTACTTTAATTTTTTAAAAATCTTTAAGTTTCTTTCTTTTAATACAAACACTCTTCGGGGGAATTGCTCGAAGATCTTTAGACATTTGTCCTTCGTGCATATCAGAAAAGAGAGTATGATTTTCATAGCAGACCATCTCCCACCTGATGAAGACGTGGTTCCTTTGCTTATTCTCATATTCTTTGTATTGCATATTGTTTTATTCTCAGTGATTTTAAAATTTTGTCTTACTAGTTTTATTGTTTTTCACGTTGTTGTATCTAGTATGTATATATATAATTTTTGTTTATAGAATGGCAATATAATAACATAATTTTTTTACATTAAAATATTTCTTAGGGATTAAACCATCATCTATTGGTTTATTGCAATAGGGGATACAAGAAACCAATTCTGATTATAAGACAATTTCCTTTACGATCTTCTTTTACACAGATCTTATCTTCGAAAAATTCACCCTCAATATAAACCAGCAGTTCTAATTGACAAAACAACAGCAATATAGGCAGAATTCAAGAAAAAAAAATCTCTAAAAATAGTGTTGCTACGAATCGAAAAACTACTCTGAAAACTTGCACGCTTTGTGTAAAACATTGCTTTCGAGCAGAAAGTGCAAGTCATAAAAACGTTTGACTTTTAAAATATCTAACTTCCAAAGACTTTAAAGCCTTCATTTCACATTCTTCAAACTTACAATTTATTCTTAAACTTTTATTTTCTTCTCTTAACAACATTTATCTTAACACTAGATGAGGCTGCGAATCTAATATTTTTACTATTTTAGAACGTAATGTTATTTTTATTTGGAGGTTGAGTTTGGAAACGACGCTTATAGTTTTCCCTATTTACTCATTAATTTGTAAACTTAAATTAAAACAGAGGTTTCTCTGAAAAAATTCCATTTTAAAATCAACATGTTATTAATTTTAATTATTTTAAATCAATTAGAAAGCAAGTAAAGTAGTAGTTGCTTATTTGTAGAATGAAACCGACGAACTAAAGCACTTTCTCACTAAAAAAAAAGGCATTTTCCTTAAAAGAGATTGTCATTAACACGTATTAATATCAAATTGCACAATTATGTATGTAAAATTTTTACTCTATTTATTTTAGCGAAATCTTATTAATCATAATGGCAAATATCAAACGTTTGATTAAACACGTTAATATTTACAATAATTGCTCTTAAAAATATTAGGATTTAAATTTAAGTAATTAGTTTTGGTGACATAATTGAACGCTAATGCACGTGTTTCTAAAATATTTTAATTATAATTTTATTTGAAAAGGACAATTTGTTTAAGAGTTGATTTAGAATATATATTTTGCTTAAAACTATTTACATTGTGATAAATATTCTTAGTATGTAATTGTATAAAATACTCTAAATATATAATTGTGCAAAGTTTTTATATAAGAACATTCTTTTAAATTTTATAAATTAAAAGTGGCAAAATAGACAAAAAAACAATGCAGAAAATAACTAAAAATCTATGCATTTGATTCTAATTTTAATATTAAATGCTTTTGTAATTCATTTTTTCAACAAAATTTATTTTGCCTAACTTTTTTTACCAGAATAAAATTTCAATGTATGTTAAAAAAATTAAAGTGATTTTCGGCAAATTTTCTTTAAAATAGCCACTTTTTGTAAAAAGAAAATATTATTAGTTTTTTTCCCACCACATTTATTAACGATAACAGTAAAGTAAATTTGGTATTTTCTTTATCAAATTTGTATTTTACCCTGATAATACTTGATAGTAATTTTTCTTTCTTATTATTTCATATTTTTATAATCTTGTTCAACATTATTTACCATTCTCATCAATATTTCTAAGAATTTCGATGATTAAATTATCTCATAAATGGCATAATCACAATGAATTTTTCGGGTGATGTAACTTTAAGTTAAGCAAACATTTATAGAATTAACTACCCAAAGTATTTTTAAAAATATATAATATAATATATATATATATGAAAAATTAACATCTAAAACTTTATTTTCCAAAGTCTTATCAAACTAAGTTGTAAGATTGTAAATTACATTTTTAGCTAACTGGTTTTAATATTTATTTTTAAGCATCTTATATTCTTATTATCAAGAAAATTAAAGAAATTTTGTTTGAAGAAATTAAAATATGTGTGATACCAACAAACTAAAATATTTTACATTTCAAAGAGCAATTATTTTTCCATAAAAAATTTATTTGATTCACAGAAGTTAAATTTTTTACTCATGAAGTTCTGATTCTGGCTCTATGCTTATTGATATTTTTAGTTCAGAGGTTGCTCTTTTCTTTGGAGTTCATCATTCTGTAATTTCACGTTTATGGAAACAATTGCAAACCACACAGACAGTTGTCCGAAGGCTCGTAGCTGGTCTCCCAAGGGTTACAAACCTCGCGGAAGATCGATATATTGCAATTTTAGCCAAGCGGAATCTCTGAGCGACTTCCACACGTGTGACATCTATGGTTACAGCATCCATTGGTAGGAAAATATCTGCAGCTACTGTACGCCGAAGATTACAAATAAGTGGACTGTACGCCCGGGTACCTCTAGTTTGTGTTTGTCTATCCGTCCAATCAACATGGGCACGATTAAAGTGGTGCCGGGAACATGTCAATTGGACTGTGTCTGACTAGGCAATGTCATGTTTAGTGATGAGTCAAAATTTCCTCTGGAACCAGATGACAAGCGTATAAGGATATGGCGTGAACAAAGAACACGCAATCAACCCCAAAACATCACCGAACATCACACATTCAGAGGCGGAAGAATTATGGTGTGGGCAGGGATTTCATTAGGTCACCGCACCGACCTGGACATCTGTGCGAATTAGAAAGATTGTGCCGAAAATTTGAAATCGACACAAGTGTTGTGGAAGCGCTTGTCGCTCACCTAACAGCAGCAAAGGGTGGTTCGCCGGCCAAGAGCCAGGCAACAGATAAAAAGAGGCCAACCATGGTCGTCTACAAGTTGTCAAACAGAGAAGCCAGTCGATAGTGCCACGGAGACTGAAAAAGAGGACGTTCCGATTAACGACTGGAAAAAGTTGAAAAGAAGAAAACCGGGTGAAGTGGTTCGACGCCCGGGGAAAAGGTACAAAACCAACAGCAAGTGACCAAAGTTCAAAGACCCAGGCCGCACAAGGCAACCCGGGTCCTACGCCGAATCAGGTTATCAGGAATAAGCCCTATCAGGTCCTACGCCGAAGTGGCTAAAAGCAAAGAAGAAAAGAGAGTGCAGCACAGCGCTCTCTTAGTGTACCCTAAGCCAGGGTTCGAATTGACATCGGACGGTGTCAAAACTGAACTTAAAAAAGCGATGGGCCCGAGGAAACTCGGAGTTCAAGGGCTTAAGACGCTCAACAATAACGGCGTCGCTATTGAACTAAAAGATAACAAAGATCTTAGTACCATGCGGGAAAAGATCATTGAAGTCTTAAAAGAGAAGGTGAAAGCGCGGGAACCGACATGGCGTTTGCCCAGAGTTTTAATATATGACCTCCTGCGCACGGACGGAGGGGTCGAGGTCCTTGAGGGCCTAAGATCCCAGAATGAGATCCCGGAAGGCCACATGAAAGTGGTCTTCAGATTAAACGGGAAGGAGTTTTATAAGCACTGGTGCTGGAAACGGCACCAGAAGTGTTTAAGGCTTTGATTAAGAAGGGCAAGATCAGCTGCGGCTGGCAAAAACATGGGTCAAGGAGTTCCTTGAACCCACAAGGTGTTTCAAGTGTTGTAGGTTCGGGCCCCTTCAATCTAAATGCCCAGAGAAGGTGCAGACTTGTACGGTTTGCGCTGGCGAGCACTCATTCAAGGAATGCGAGAAAAAGGAGACTCGCTGTGTCAACTGCATCAGGGCGAACGAAATATTCAAACTGAAATTAGGTACTGGACACAAAGCAGTTGACCTGCGCTGCCCGCAGTACAAGAGGGAGTGCGAGCGTATACGCACTCGCACCAACTATGGTTGATACGACCAACTGCTTAGAATATGGCATTTTGCAGATAAATCTAGGGCGGTAACTCTGGAGATATTAAAGGAGTTGGAACTGGGTTCGTCCGACATCCTTCTTCTGCTGGAGCCCTATTTGGAGGACGGCGAGATTGCGTGTCTTTCCAATTTCATGGTCGGTGGCTCACATCGCCGACGGAATGGCTGCAGTTGTCGTCACTAACACCAAACTCAGCGTCTGGATCAAACATGCTGATGCTCATATCATAGCGGTAGAAATCAAAGATCTGCATCAATCGCTACTGACAGTGTCGGTTTATGTTCCTCCGAGAGCAGACATTTGCGGTTTTCTAGAGACTCTCGAAAAGATCATACGGTTCCACAAGAGAGTTCTCATAGGAGGAGACTTTAACACCAGGCATCAAATGTGGGATCCCGAGTGTCCCCCCGTCTAGAGTGGGAACTAAGCGAGGGGAAACCCCTGTGGAATTTCTCATTCGAAACGACCTCGTAATTTTAAACGATGCAATCTCCGGACCGACCTTTGAAACTGTGAATGGAAGGAGCTGGATCGATCTGTCGGTGACGACAGGTGATCTACAGTCGTCCTTCTCATCGTGAAAAGTAGTTGAAAATTGCATTAGTGATCACAACTAAATCCCCTTCAAGCTAGTACCAAAACTCATAAAGAGTAAAAATACGGGTAAGTTAAGACTAGGGAAGTATCGCCTTCAGAGTTTGGATGCAGACTTTAATAAAAAAGCACCCGATCTCAATGAAAAGATCTTAAAGTCTAAAGAATTCAAAGACCTAGATAAAGTAGTGAAAGACATTACACTGGTACTGCAGGAGATCTGCATTAGAAGGCTTCGGCCTCATACTAGCACATGGTGGGACGATGAGTTGATGTCGTTACGGAGCAAAACGCGAGCGTTGAGGAGGAGGTATCAGAAATGTGCCGACTACGATGAGCGCAAGGCCAGAAAAACGCTGCATAACAGATCTGCGGACCAGTATAACGACTCAAACTTGTGAAAAAGCAGTCAAACTGGGATAAATTCTGCCAAAACACAATGCGATCCATTGTGTGGTATTTGCCATATAAAATTGCGGTTGGAAACGCTGTTAAAAGCACACCACTGAGTAGAGTCAAATTGCCTGACGGAACTCCGAGCAGCAGCGAGGAGGAAACTGTCAAAACGATCGTAGCTGGACTGTTCCCGGTGGATGATAAGGACCAAGACAATAGCGAGCAAGAAGTCATGAGGAGGTTAGCGGACTCCTCTTGCAGTGGAGATAATGATCGGGCCTTCACGAAAGTGGAGATTAAGTCGGTAGTTAAATCCATGGCAAAGAAAAAGGCTCCGGGACTCGACGAAATCCCGGCTGAGGTGGTGCAAGCAATTTTCGGGAGAAATCCCGGAATGTTTGTACTCCTTTTCAACAAATGCCTTTTTCTTAAACATTTCCCAAGATTATGGAAACATGCCAAATTGGTCCTATTCAAGAAACTGGGAAAGAATGCTTCAGAGGCACGTTCATATAGGCCGATTTGTCTACTTTCTAGTTGAGGCAAAGTTCTGGACAATCTCCTCACTCAAAGGATATACCATCACTTGGTGAAGTCTCAGGCGTTTCACCCTGCCCAACATGGATTCAGGACGGGTAGTTCGTGCGACACGGCGCACATGTGTCTCAACGACACAATCCAGTATTTCCAGGAGCAAGGAAAGTACGTGAGTCTAATTTCACTAGATGTCCAGGGTGATTTTGACAGCGTGTGAAGACCAGGTGTAATGTTCCTCCTCTGTCAGGCACGATGTTACTACAATATCTATATGTTGGTAAAGACCTATTTGGAAGACAAGAAAATCATTTATAATGCCTCGGGAGCTCCTAGTTTTCGAATCCAGCAGAGGAGTACCGCAGGGGTCATGTAGTGGACCACTATTCTGGAACATTGTTGCAGACAGCGCATTGCGAATGGACATGTCAAATGATACGAGGCTCATAGCCTTCACGGACGACATGCTGCTGGTCGCAGCTGGTGACTTAAGAGCAAAGCTCAAGAAAAATGCGGAATTCGCCCTCAATACAATCAGCAAATGGGGAATGACGTACAAGCTGGTATTCAATCCCTGCAAAATGGTGGCCCTCATGGTCACCAGAAGGCGCATATTGAAGCGACCGCCTGTTTTCAGATGGGACGGAACCTCCATTAAGTCCGTGCAGGAGCTAAAATTCCTGGGTGTAAAGTATGATAGCCCACTCACCTTCAATTCCCATCTCAAGGAGGTGAGGCAAAATATTGTAAACGACAATGGCACTCCAACGGACGGCGAAATTCTTGTTCGGTCGTGAGCCTGGACTACTCAAACGCTTTTACAGGAGTGGAACCGAAAGAATGGGTCTTTTAGGTGTAGGGGCATTATTTATTGAAGCCTCAGCTTCTGGCATTAAGCCTCGCAAAGTCGATCCCCTTCTGTCTCCTTCTGTATCGAGATGTAGTCCTAGAACCCATTGTGAGATTGTAAGCTTCTGCAATTGGCCCTACTTTTGTTGTAAAAGTCGATAACGCACGTCCCCATAGAGCTGATATCGTCGATGATTACCTGGAGAGTGAAGGGATTGCACGTATGGCGTGGCCCCGGCATATTCACCCGACTATAATCCCATTGAAAATCTCTGGGATACTCTCGGCCGTGCTGTATCTTCACGTTTCCCACCTCCAGTCACTCTTATTGAGCTGGAAACTGCTCTACAAGAAGAATGGCTATTGCTTGATTCTGCGGTGGTTGACCACCTAATTGAAAGGACGGTCACAAGGTGTAAACTTTGTATACAGATGAGGGGGGATCACAAACCCTATTAATGTCCTTTTTTTATTTTATGCTGTTTATTTTCACTTTATACATCATTCTGTTTAAATCTCCAACATGTCCTTATCAGATAGCTTACAAAATTTTAATATTGTTTTCATTTCTGTATATAATTATTGAGTTTATTTTGTGCGTAAATATATATGCTACTTTCCTACCGAATTTTGTGTCAATCAAAGCAGTATTTGTTGATTTTTTTGCATTTTACATCTTTCTCTCTCTCTCTCAATATATATATATATATATATATATATATATATATATGTATATAAGTAAGTATAAGTACATATATATAAACACACACACACACACACACACACACACACACACACACACACACACACACACACACACACACACACACACACACACACACACACACACACACACACACACACACACACACACACACACACACACACACACACATATATATATATATATATATATATATATATATATTCATAAAATATCAAAACAGTTATTTGAATGTATAATTGCGCAGCATAAAACAAAAGTGAGACTCAATTTACTTAAGTTGGATCAGGTTTTTGGTATTTCTTATTACTTATTTCTGATGAAAAAGTAACAAAATGGACACAGATAGCCGCTTTGTAATTTTTAAAAACGATGAAGAAGTAAAATCTACTTCAAAGTTTCTACACTCCTTTGCACAATGTAAGGGCATTTAACCTCAAAGATCTTGCAATCTTTATGGGCACTCTCAGCATGATAGTTTTCGACTGAGACAGGTATCAGTCCCTCCACGTTTCGGATGCTAGAGTGACGGTTTTTTCAACCAAGCTACTAAGTTTGTATGAATTTGCTTCATTTTTCATATAAAATGCGTATTCAAAAAAATAAAATTTAAGCGTGAAGTGCTTAAATATATTTCTTGATTATCATTGCAGAAAAAATAACCTGTTGGTATAGTGCTATTGATTTGATATCACTTATACCGGATGCACTAAAAGCGAAATAATATCTGCACAAAGCATTTAAAGATCAATTGAATCAGAGCGAAAGCACTCGAGATGAAAGTAGTTTTTGATACGTGACCAGACGGCATGATCGATACTAGTAATTGGAATGAAGATACTCTTGTAACTGTTTTCTTGAAAAAACAAGTTTGACTTGAGAAAATTCTTAAACTTTATGAAAAATAAATTTAATTTTTTTAACTATAAGTATACGACAATTTTGAAATAAACTATAATTGTTTTTATTAAACTTATGAACATTTTTTCCTTTGCATTTAGATATAAAATTATATTTAAAACTATATTTTTATATTGTGAATATTTTTTAAATTATTTTTAAAAAGTATAAATTTTAATACTTCTAGTGTAAACGACATAAAAACTGCAAACATGTGGTGTTTCATTTTATTTTTCATGAAAATGAATTTTCTTTATTATTATGTTAATAATTTTTAGTTTAATATTAATTTAAATATAAATAATTAATTTAAAAGCATAGAAGTATTTGATTATGATCATTAAAAATTAAAATTAATATCAGTAATTTATAACAAACACGAGCACGCTCTTCTTAAATAGCTTCATTATTCTAAATAATCTATTAATAAATCACTACTAAAATGATATAACAAGACGTACGCGGGCGATATAACTTTTCTATCATCAAAGGTATGAAATAACATTATTTCATTTTTATATATTATCATAATAGTACTTAATTATTAAAATGTTTCATTTTGAAATATTTGTAACATATTTGTCAAATTATGAAAATTGTTTAAATATTTTTAACTGATTTTATTTAGAATATTTCTCTATTTTCTATAATTTAGAAAAGCAAGAAAAACGTCGAATAAAAAAAACGTGAAAATTGAGTAAAAAAATAAATTTATCAAATTCATTTACATATATTTTACATAAAAGTAATTAAAATATTTAATTTTTATTCAATATTATTGCCTTCTTCCTAATCTTAAAGAGAAACTCAATGAATAATTCCTATTTAAGTAATCCACAACGTTATATATTTCCTATATAAATATCTATAAATGCTATCAAATGTAAAAGTACTTTTTTCTCTTTCGATTATAAGAAATAAATCCAAATGTTTTACAAATTTAATGGTCTTATATTCATGGTAGACATTTTGTCTATCAAGTGACTGCCAATTATACGGGAAATGTTCAAAACTCTAATCCAAAACAGATATTATTCCAAAATCCAGATTGCGTAAAAATATATAGGGCTGTTTTTCATTGAGTAAGGAAAAATATTTTG
This sequence comes from Latrodectus hesperus, assembly GCA_037975125.1. Classification (NCBI taxonomy): domain Eukaryota; kingdom Metazoa; phylum Arthropoda; class Arachnida; order Araneae; family Theridiidae; genus Latrodectus; species Latrodectus hesperus. The sequence continues at coordinate 75,316,536 of CM075857.1, read as the reverse complement.
AAATTTGATTCAATCAAACTGTTTTTATGAAGAAGAAATACGCAGTAAATTGCTAATGACATCATCTGGACCATTTTTACCAATCAACACTTTGCTATTTAACAAGTTGTTCAATCAGAAACACGCTATTACTACAAATCACTAAAATTTCTTTGAATCAACAGTTTTGTTGCCTCTGCTTTCATACATAAATGCGAAGGTGTTGCCACTACAGAATACCTGCATAAAATGACGTTTAAATCATATCTAAAATATGTTCAAGAGGATTAATGTCTGCCATTTTTATGTACAAATCACATACATAGATTGTAAAAAAATACGTCTCAATTACTTTTGAACATTTGTTGAAACAGTGACGTGACATATTGTTATCCTGGCAATTTTTGCATGTTATTTCGTTTCAGATCAAATTAAAATCAAGACTTTTTATAAAGGATCTATAAATAATTAGACACAATCATTTCATATGCAAACATAACCATTTCATATGAGCATCACCATTTCATATGAACATTACCATTTCATATGCGAACATAACCAACCATTTAATGTGAGTAATGAGGACTCACAGTAAATAACCCTTATCATTATAAAACCATAACCAGATCTTACATATATATATTGTTGACAGCTTTGGACAATAATTTCTAATCTGTTTTGATCTTTTAGCACTTGAGTGTATGATTTCCTTATTATGATTAGCATTTAGTAATAATTTTTGTTCTTATATGATTTATATACTGATATATTAGATACAAATTATAAGTAGGATTAAAGCATAAATCATTTTCATGAATTTTTTGGATTTAATTTTTAAACTTTCATTAAGCATCAACTGTTAAAAAATCAAAGTAAATGTGAAACTAATTAATCATAACTTAATTTTTTCAATAAATGCAATTTGTTATCAAATATTTATTTAAAAAATCTAAAAGTTCGTTTAAAATCAAATTTAATTAGCATTTCATACATTCATTTTGAGACAAGATTTATATAAATCTTTAAAACAATTTTAAATTGAAATAACATTCCTTTCTCTCATTTTGCGAGGAACGAAATTAAATAAGTGATAAGAATTTTATTACAATATTGCTAATTAGCTAGGCTTTATAATCCTATAAATCATTAAACTTTTAAGCTTAAGGTGTAATAAAAATTTGTATAAAGAATAATCTTGTAGAAGATGCAGTACATAATTGTCAAAAGGGAGCATTATATAATGTATAAAAATCATGCAACTAAATATTATTTAAGAATATTATTAAATTCCAAAAAGTATATTATGCATCGGCATTGTTTTTAAATTTAATCAACTTGGAAAGCAATATATTTCTTAAAATCAGCTAAGTAGATTGTAACATCTAAGTCTATCTATCTATATACTGATATATCATATATATATATATCATATATATCATATATATATATATCACTATATATATATATACTATATATATATATAGTATATATATATCATATATATATATATGCATTCATGCATTGATAATAGTAATTACCACAGACGAGTAATGTATTTATTTACTAAGAACACTGAACAATCTAAAAGCATAAAAGCATATAATTCTCTGAATTTACGATCTCTTTTTCTTACTTTCTTTTAATAGAAAATATTAACAATTGGTTCAGAGTTCTAGTGTCAATTATTTTTATATATTTATTTAATCATTTATTTAGACTTAAAAGATAATGGATTTGAAACTTTTTTGTATTTAAGACCGTTTTTTTAATTGAAAATTTCATTAAAATTACTTATACAATTTATTAAAATTTACTGATTTAACTCACTAAAGTTGATGATTAATTGCTCATAAAAAGGATATTTTCTGTCCTGGTCTTGTAAATCAATATACAAATAGCTACAAAAAAATATAGATTTACAGTCATGTACTACAGTGAAATTTAAATGCAATATTTATAAAAGAAACTGTATTGCAAAATAAGAAAAAAATACAATTGAATTTTACTACGGTGACCTATAAAGATTTGGTTAAATATTCTTGATAACCGACTGAAACTTTGATCAAAATGTTTGGATTCCCATGAAAACGTAGAGAAAGCATTTACGGGACAATCACAACCAGTATAAAATAGCTAATTCATCTTAAAAAAAATGTAATACAGATAAAAAAGATACAAAATATTTGCATGGGGATCTTAATTAATTGAAATTAATGTAAAGAAAGTGAAAAGATGCTTCAGGTTAATACTTTGGTTGTATGCGAATTTAATGACAAAAGCATATTGGTTTAAAAAGATGCAGATGTTTAATAACGCGCATGTGTTGATCTCTATCACCACAATACTGCACAGCTGCTTTGCTTGAATGCAATGATGTTAACGATTTGACTTTGGAAAAACACGTGCGTTCTCCAACACTTGCATTACGAAAATGAAAACAATGGTCCCTCAACAACGCGTTTCTTAAGTGTACTATAAACATAGTGAATTGGTTTATAGACCAAAAGAATATCACAAGAACTCCATTTTCTCCAGTGATTCATATTCAAGCATTTTTGCTCAAAAAAGAGCAACAAAATGTCTGGTACTATCATGTATCAATAATATTAATCTATAACATCAGCAATATATTCCATGAGTGAGTGATATGTATCATTTAGTGTATGTCTTTTCCTTTCTCCGCCAAACTGCATTTAGTATCGTACTTTAATTTACACTGAAGCGAGAAACTTTAGTATGCTGAAAAATCAAATTTCACGACGAAAACTGTGAAAATAAATTGTTTCTGAAAATTACGATTCCTGAATTTATGTTCCTTTTCTGTTTTTTTACGTCATAAATTTTGAATTGTACTTGAAGTTTGTTTCTTTTTCCTACAACATTTTGAATTAGAAATATGTTTTTTGGCATCACTAATCGATGTGTAAGATTTTGTATACTTTCAGTAATCATTTTTCTATGCTTTATGAACAGCACATTGAAATGATTTCGTACCTGGATTATTCCAGCTAATAATATCAAAGAAACAATTAAGAATTTAGGAAAGTAAAATCAATCGAAATCTTTAACACCAAATCACAGCGCTGACATAGTAGGAATTTACAAACTTAACCAAAAATGCATATCGAATGGTATTTAAGATTAAGTCAATTCATTTTCTCAAAATTAGTCATAATTTTACATTTGAGCCTTATATTTGAGTAGTTAAAACACAGCTGTTCAGTAAATATATATTTTTGTATTGACTTTTATTAGGTTTTTCCACAAATTTAAATTGAGAGGAAGTGTGAAGGTTTTAATTTTTCACCATGCCAAATATTAAATTAAAATATTTTTTCATCAAATTTCTAAGAATCTAATAAATTGAATTAATTCTAATTTATTAATAAAAGAAATAAATTTTATTTTGTAAAGAAATTTTAAAAATTTGCCATTTGCAAATAATCATCATTTCAAAAGACAGAAGTAAATAATGGTATACTTTTTAATTGGAAGAGGCAAAATAAATATTTTGTTAAAAAATTATAAAAAAAATCAAGCAAAATAATCTTAACTAGAATATTATTTAACTCTTTAAATAAAATTCTTTTTGCAGAATTTTCCTGTTAAACAAATAAAAATTTTAAATAGGAACTAAGTTGAAACAATTTATAAAAGCATTTTATGCTCAAATCTCTTTCGCCTTATGCTCATAAAAGGATGCTTGAACTAAAAAATATTCAAAAAATTTAATTTGATTTTATTGGTTGAAATCTTATTCATAAGAAAACTTTTATTTTCTTATTTATCTTTCCGTTTAAATTATTAAACATTTTGAAGAACTTCATAACGACAGGTTAAATATGTATATATTTATAATTTTATCATTCACTCTAAAAATAAAAAAGGTTTTATCATTGCTTTCGTTAAAGAACAAAGTAAACAATAACTCTCCCAATTCTTGTTATTAAAAGCTATATTTTGTTTCGAATGAACAACAGCCTCTCGAACTTCAACACGAGTGTTGCCTAAGCAAATCAAATTTAAATAAATTAAGTGCTGTGAAACTTCTTAATTCTCGTTTTCTATGAACTATGAAAAGGAAAGAGCGGCGAGCCTTAAATAAGAACTACATGATTAGAACAAGTGCTCGGAGAAAGTTTTAAATTAGCATAATCTCTTGTATTCAGCCTTTTCTTTTCGCGGATGAAGTTTTCTTTCTTTCATCAACGATCTCTTTGTGAAAATCATAATAAGAAACATTTTTCAGCGGCAGCTTTTTGAAAGTCTACATTTTTTTTCAACATAAGAAATTTCTGTTATGACGAAAAAGGAATTACCTTTTTAAATAATGTTATTTCTTATTTTGTTTAGATTTAACATTAACATGGAATATTTTTAATGGTGTTTTAAAATAAATAGTTTATCATGTAGGCGAGATTTTATTCCTTTTACATAACATTTTTTAAATTAAGAATAGAGATTTTAAATTAGCGTTGCATTAACTTTCCAAGATTTCGAAAAAAGATTTAGAAATGGAATACAAAGTATTTTGAAGTAGATCAATTATATGTTTTGATGAAAAAACTTTCTTAACATGATAGCCTTTTAAAAAAATGAAGATTATAATTAAAAAATAGGGCATTTTTTGAGCCAAGCATTTAATTTTATTTATAGCTTTACTTCTGTGTTTATTGAAAGAAACAATCCATTATCAACAAACAGAACTTTTGTTTCCCATTTTAATACTTAGTACCTCTTAATATTTGATTATTTAAAAATCACTATTCACTGAACAAAGTATTATAGTAAGGAAAATAAAAATAATATTTTTCTTTTATTCAAAAAAATAATATAGATAAATTAAAAAAGATAAAGAATTTATTAGTTTGAATAAAATTTCTCTTGATATAACAATTACTTATTATTTAACGATCCACATATTAAAAAAGATTTTGCATTGAAAAATCAAATTAATAAGCCTAGATTTTACAATTTTTAGAAGTATTTTCTTCAGAAAAAGAATTAACGATTCCTAATTTAAAATGTTTTGTTTCCCAGATAAGATAAAAAAAAATAATGATATAGTAATCTGAATAAAATGCCTAAACATAGTTCTGAATATATTATTTCTAAACTTAAAAACAAATAAAAAAAAAACTAAAAATTTATTTTCCATGTTTCAATGCGTTTTAGGAAAATGCGTACTTTGTTTTTATTCTACTGTTTATGACTGGAAAACTTTATGCTTTGAAAAAACGCTTATTTCTATTTAGAAAACAGAATTATAAAAGCAATTTAGATGCAATGGATAGAACTGTCATTGAAGATGGGTTTTCTTTCTATAGGATGAGATTTAAGCATGAAATTGAGAGATTTGTTGCAAAACAATATGCTCCAACTGTTATAAGAATAAAGTGTTCACTCTATTTTGAGTAATTATGTGCACTTAAATTTTATTTCAGAGTTCATACACTCATTTGTGAAGAAAACGTAGCATTTTAAAGGAAGTGACAGATTTTAATTAAAATTAAGTATGTGTTTAATTTATGTAATGATTGAAACTTTAAAAACATAAGACCTATTAATGGTAATTAATTGCCCATTGAAAATATAAATCAATAATTGATGAAGCTACCCGTAATGATTTGGAACATCATATGCTTCACCATATGCATATTCTGCAACGACGCGTGTTTCTATTCGTTTTTGTAAGGAGTTATAAAGGTTCATAATATCATCCTTCAATGTATTTTGCTATGTATTCATCTGTTTTTACTCAAGATATGTGATATTTTAGGGTTGATAAATCTTATAGCCTAAAATGTCTCAGATATTTTCAATGAGCAAAAATTCTGGTGACCTTGCTGGTCAAAGAAAATTATTAGGTCGAGGAATAAGTTCATAGCGTTTTTACCAGCCTTTTAGTTAAGCAAAAAAAAAACATTAATGATATCAATAAGTTAATCAATTATATATTCGCCGTTACTGCTTACAACCTCTTTCCACCTCTCGACAAATATGTTGATGCGGTTCAGCCAAAAATCGCCTTCTGGTGTCAAAGAAGTTGTTGAGCCAGTTTCTAAGGACTTATTGGTGCACTGGGAAATGCTCGAAAAGAATGCCGCAGTCAACAAGGAGCTCTACATTGCCCAGCTATACCGCGTGAATGATGTTATTTGACTGAAAAGACCTGATAGACATGGACAAACCATACACCTTCACGACAACGCCAGGCCACATGTTGCACAAGTCGTCAAAGCCGTACTCCAAGAGCTTGAATGGGAAGTCCTTCAGCATCCGCCGTATTCTCCGGACCTTGCACCGATCGATTACCATTTTTTTCCGCTTTTTGTAAAACCATATCAAGGGCATTACCTTCGATAACAAAGAAGCCCATAAAAACTTGCTCAACAATTTCTTTGACTCCAGACCAGGTGATGTTTGGCGGAACGGCATCAACAAATTGGTCTAGAGGTAGGAAGAGGTCGTAATCAGCAACGGTGAATATATAATTGATTAACTTGTTGATATAATTATTGTTTTTTTTAAAATAATAGTCTTTGGTAAAAACGCTACGAACTTATTCCCCAACCTAATATTAACCTCAAGTAGCCAGTAAATAGATTTGCGAAGTCAAATGGGATGTGGCATTTACTAATTGAAAATTGCCCTCAGTATAACATGCCATGAAGGATAATGCCACCAGCCGTAAGATGGAATAAAAATTCATCTGCGTTTTTACAATTATACTTAAGATAACTAAGAGTAATCTGCTGTTGTAGGTTACTCCTAACCATCGTGAGTACAATTTTCAAAACATACTATCAACTTAGTCTTTGAGTTTCTGTAGAAAAAAGGCTGATTAGGATTAATGATACTAGAACCACCATATAGTTGTTTTGATTATTCCTCTAAGAAAAGCAGGTTTCATAATTAAATGTGATGTTATTTTCACGCTACCATGTTCCTATTAGTCATGATGATTGTCTACGGCACCATTGTTGGCTTTGATCTCTCTGTTTATGTTGTGGGATTAAAAGTAGATGCTAAACGTCCTATAACGTTTTTCATGCTAGTAACATGGAAGCGGTTTTAGGACGTTGGACAGCGGACCATAATGACTTTGGGGCAATTCAGCTATGGAACACAATATTCCTATTTTTATCGCACCTTTCACTTTGACATAGCTTTTATTTCGCTAATAAGTTCCTAATTAGCAACTACTTGGGCAGTAACTGCACATAGTATACGCTAAGGTTACGGCCTAGTTGCTGAATTCAACAATTCAGCTAACCAAATCCGAGTCTACGTCTGTAAGAAAACATGAAACTTTTGTAATATTTAACTGTCTTTTTTCATGCTTTTTACGTAATAGAAATGCACACTATACCTGAAATCAACGCTCACTGGCTTTAAAAATGTATAAATATTTGCATACTTCATATATAGAAATTTTCATGTGACATTTATGGAAATTAAATTGTGTAAAATAAATTGCATCGAGAGAGATTATATTCAAGATTTTCATCCGCTCTTAGTTAAAGTTTAGAAAGAGGTTCTTAGATAATGATTGTGAGTAATGATTTTTTTGTATTAGATAATAATTTTTTTGTAATCATTAATTTAAATGCTTTTATTTTTCATACTTAAATAATTTTAGAGTTTCTTAAAGTTTATTTTATATTTAAAATATTTCAATAAAATATATTTTATTAAATTTCGCTATATTTAATTTTATTATTAAAAGAAAAAAATTGCGTTTTTTAAAATACCTTAACTTGTAGTATTTTTTTTATTTCAAACATACTTGAAACTGCACATATATCACATAGGAAAATAGCTATTATCAATACAATGAATGAGCATGTGTATGTAAGTGCATGTTTCAGCTGTTTTTTTTTTTTTTTAAATGTAGTAAGAAGAAACGCGAATAGAATACTGTAATTTCAGTTCTGTTATATTGAAAATTTTATGAATACTGTATTCATTACAGTAAAAATACAAAGTACATTCTTAAAATAAAAAAATTACTTTTAGAAAAGTGGTTTTGTGTAATGAAATTTTTTCACTATATGTTTTTTCATAAAGAATATAAATTACGTCATATGGAATGATTTACATATTTCTTTATAATTTCCTTTTATTAAATGAAAAAAGTATGATAAAGATACAAACATACATAAAGTATCAATAATTCTGAATATATGTATATATATATATATATATATATATATATATATATATATATATATATATATATATATATTTAAGAATCATATTCTTATCCTATACCTAATCCACAAATTCTAAAATTATTGTATTAAATTTAACGAAATAATAATTTTTGCACACTTGCATCATTTGTAGCTTATGTTACAGATACACCTGCCTAGTTGATAATCAATAGAAGATTCCATCGTGAAAAGAGGCTCTTGTATCAAATGCTGCTTTTATTGAACTAAATATCGTACTTAGGAATGAAAATTACGCCCGGGGCTCGCTTCTACCCATCATGACCTTCGACATTTTGAGATGGAGGCTCGCTTCAGCTGTACATGAAATTGGTTTTCATTAGCCTAAAGCAGTAGTTCTATATTCTCTTTGTCTAGAGATTCAGAATTCTGTCACTCTTACTTTAGATAATAAGTGGAGCTGTTTATTCAAGTTGGATATTGGTGTTTTATTAATTGCAGTTGTCTGTTTACTACCCAATCTTTGTATTTTTAAGATTTGCATAAATAAATACTACATAAACAGAAGGAAGGATTGATAAATTATAGTAAAATAAATTTATAATGAAGTGTAATAAAAAATGAATGATTAACTAAAGATTTGATCGCTGATTATATTTTTGCGGGACTGTTTAATAATTTATTATTTAAGCGTAAATAATTCATCGTCAACGGATATTATCTTTCCACAAGCAAAAAAATCTAATTGATTAATCACGTATTAAATGTTGATAAAAATAAAAAATAAATTTTTCGAAATAATAATAATAAAAAGCGGAAAAGTTATTAAAATAGTTGAAATTTTTGCAGTGTTTTCTTTTATTAAAAACATATTAATATATTTAAAAAATTAGATATATTTAACAGTTAATGTGCATTCTAATATTTATTATACATTAATCATTCAATTCGTCTTGACATGCACTGCAAAACTGTCACATTTTTAATTTATTTGTTGGCACTAGAATTTGTGGATTTCTAAATTAAATTTAACAAGTTGGCATTGCTGAGTTCTTTCTCTCTCTTTGAAGTAATGATCCATATTTCTTGTGTACTTGGCTAAAATTGATTTATTTCAAACCATGGAAAAGCATAAGAACGCAGGATGATCTAGATGTGACATAGTTTTTATGGACAAAAATGAATTTAAAATTATAAATGCGTATGTTTGTTTTTAAATCATGATTAATCACCAATCTCATACTTTCCTTAACTTTAAATTATTCCTAAGGTTCTAGAAATAAATGTTGATTTTTCTGTAATTTTCATACGCTTATAATCACATGTATAGAATGCCAAAAATATTTTATGTTGTAACATCTATTTCATTTTTTTTACTATTCAGCTAATCCCAACTATGCACGATGTTCTTCTTGTAGAAGCACCTTTCACTCTTTCCGATGATCATTGCACTTGATTTCTAAATGGAGTATTCTAATTTCATTTTTAATAAGTAAATGAAGTTTTCGATCAACGCCAAGTGGAAGGTGTCAAGTGTTTTTTTTTTTTTTATTTATTACATTACATATATTCAGACTTGTATGCTTGATTCTTGAGATCCGCTTGTAAGTCTTCGTCGATAATAGGACAAATAGCACAACGACAGATGTACAACCACAGAAGGATAAAGAAGAAAACACCCAGAGCCACGGTGGGAATCAAACCCAAACTCCTACACTCTCAAGCGATTAGCGGAGTCAAGTGTTTAATTTATATTAAAGAAGTTATATCCAATAACCAGTAAAGACTGAGACTCGTTTACATCTCTATGTATGTATTTAGAAATACTTCAATATTAAATAATTTCGAAAAGAAATCATTTTTTCTTTCAGCAACACTTAAGAAATATCATTAATCAAAAAGTAAACTGGATATTTTTTTATTATTTAAAAAAATAATATGTTAATTCCACATTGCGAAATCGAAATCATATTTTAGCTAATAATGATTTCATATTATTATGAATTTTAGATGTGCATTCGAAAAAAACCAGTTTTTAAAATGATATGAATTAAAAATTCCTATTTTAATTGTTATAAAAAACCATAAATAAAAGAATATCGAAAAGGTCTTTCAATCTATTCTCATGAAAAGAAAAATAAATTAAAACAGTTCTTAAATTATTTCTTATTAAACATTTCATGCACTTTAAAATAAAGAATATAATAAAACTTAAAAGTCATGACTCTATTTCATTTACGATTGTTTCCGCTTTATCTGCCCACATCTAAAAAGTAATAATTCAACAATGAATACATCTTTTTGAAAGCCGAATATGAATGAATTTAATGAATGTGAATAAATTAACCACTTCCAATCTACCTAATTTCGACAAATCCATTCTCCCAATTCACTAGGTGCTTCGGATTTCCGGAAGAAATATGACTCTTTAGGGTATTAATATTTTATAGCTTTGTGATGTTTTATCGAAAAGAGTTTATACTTTGTAACGCGAGGAATATCGTTGAAAATAATTGAACCAGATTGTAGGGAAACAGCAATGGCTAAGATCGCTCTCAATATTTTATATTTGAGTTCAAAGCTAAGAAAAATATGTTAATTATGCTTAATAATTTAATAACATATTGAAAATTTTATATTTGCCGATTATCTCTTTGCAATTTTCATTTAATAATTTTACTAGGCATCATTGAAATACAAATGTTTCAAACATCATTAAATTGTAAACATTAAAAAGAAATGTGTAGCCATAAAATTATATTTGATACTCATACGAATTAATAATTATAAAATTCTTTGAAAAAAATATTTACTACTAATTAAATTCGAGTAATTACGTATAATATTTAATAATTTCTACAGAACGATAGCAAAATTAAAAAGAATATTATTATTTCAAGTACTAAAATTGAATGCAAACCTATTTATTCATTGTACCAAACTATAATCACGAAAAATAAAAATAAAGCAATTTTTTTTAGATTCACGCTTTTTAAATGGTTATCGACTTGTATATCTTTCAGTGATGATGATACAATTTAACACGAAGCGTTAAATCTTTTCAATATCTTTCTGAGATGCTTAAAATTATTTATTGAAACTACTTTAAAATAGAATTGGTTTGCTTGTCTTCTTTCCATCATTTCATAAAGACATTAGTTAAAATCAAACTTCATTGAAATACATATTTATATATTATGCGAGGCAAGCTAATGATTGAATGATTGATACAAATGATGATTCATTTAGTAAAGGCTTTATTTTTAAAAATATTACATGCACACACGTCCAGATTAAAAGGTTTTACTCGTCAGAAAGTAACCGCGGTTTTGTACTCACACGTGGATTTATTCTAGTGTTGAAACTCGAGGATCAACAAAATGAATGCTGTATGCATCTTTATTTAGGAATACGAGGGTCACTCTGAAATTTTTGAGATACAACTAGGTTTTTAAAGTTATACTTACAAAATTTTAGGTGTGTTCATAGTAGTCTCCTCTAGCATCAATGCACTTTTGTAGACGAATTTTCCACAGATTAAATGCCTCAAGCCATTCATTTCTTCGAATATAAAAAAAATGCATTTATAGCCACATCAATCTCTTCTTCTGAATGAAAACGACGTCCACGTAAGTTCTATTTTAGATTAAAGAATAACCAAAAGTCGCTCATAGGTGAATACGGCGGATGTTCGATCACTTTAATTTGTTTTTGTTTAAGAAACTCAACTGTTAATCCGGCTGTATGTGAAGATGCAATGTCATGGTGAAGCATTAGTCCCCTAACATTCAGTTCTTGTAGAATTTTTAGAAGACATTTAGTGGTATACCAGTTTGCTGTTACTGTCTTCTGTCCTCCCAACTTGATGGCTTTGACCAATCCCGTATTTCTGAAGAAAACGGCATACATCACTTTTTTCAGTGCGCGTTGTTTTTCACCATTGTCGGCGTTGGATCATCTTCAAAGACCCATACTTTGCTTTCTTGACGTGTTGGAACGTCAAAAAACGGTATGTACGTTTCATCCCCTGTTGCAATTTTAGAAACGATGTGATGGCCACCATCATTCAGCATATTAAGAGTTTCTTTACTGATTCTGACACGCTCCTCTTTTTGATGATCAGTTAGATTATGGGGAACCCAACGGCAAACTACTTTTTTCATATGTAATTCTTCATGAATGATTTTGTAGTATGGCTGCGGATCCAATGTTAAGTTCTTTCTGTATCATTTGATAGGTACAGCGAGTATCATCCATTAACATTTTTCGTATGGCAGACACATTATCCGGGATTACTGCAGACGGCGGCCTTCCTGTGTGTTCTTCATCCTGAAGAAAATTGCGACCTCTTCTAAATTCTCTAAACCATCTGAATACAGTAGCACGAGCTGGAGATTCATCACCAAATGCTAATTGCAACCGTTGAACGCATTCTTCTTGATTTAATCCTGCTTTGAAATCGTAGAAAATCATAGCGCGAAAATGTTCTCGCGTCAACTCCATTTTCTCTTCTGTTTAAAATTTATTCCACGCTAAACAAGTTGAAGTAAGTCAGTAAAAAATCGTCTTCTGTGTTAAAATGCTTTGTACTTTAAAATTAAACCGTTATTTTTATTTTGTAAATTCTCGTCTGCGCGTATCTCAAACATTTCAAAGTAACCCTCGTATCTGTACGTGCTTAATTTTACTCAATTTCTGTCGATCTATAGATTTGTAACGGATCATCATCTAATGGATCATCATAAAAAGAGAATGTTTGGTTTTAAATTGATTTTGGTTTGGTTTGTCGATGAATGGGCATTTTTCGCGCACTTATTAGACCGGGACCTACTGTTGAAAGTGGATTGTGAACCACTACAAACATCTATGTTTAAGTGGGATTCGAAACCAAGATTTGTTGAACCGAAAGCGGTTCGGGTTTCGAGATTGTACCACTAATCTTTATATTTTAACTTTGGAAATGGGTTCAATGATCTCGATTTGTATTGCATACATATTTTCCAATAACTTTGCAGCTTTTATTTATGATAACAATTGTTAATGACCCGAAACTAAATAATTAAGACAGGATTATAACCCTGTCTGAGCGCTTTGTATTTTTTACAGTATAATATATAAAAGGGAATATCTTTTAAAATATAAAGATTGCTCATTATTTTATATTAAGCCTATTTCCCTAAAGGTTGACTGTCTCCGTTTTGTGGTTTTGCATGAATTAAAGTTAATTCTTTTCAGACACAAGAGTGTTCAGCGTTAACTTCTCTAGCCGTTCCATCCCAATAAATATAATTTATTTAAATTAAATTATTCATTTACGAAAATATATTAGAGAGAAATTAGATTATACTAAAATTTGTATCATCTTTTCGCCGTTACATTGTCTATCCCTTAAATTATGTATTTTACACTAGAAGATCAATAACCATAAAGAACATCATGTCTATTTTTATTTAATGTACTAAAAAGAGAACATCTCTATTTTAAATAACGATCTTCAACCACAAAATTGTTATTTTTAATCCCATTCAAAATGCATTCAAAAATGTCATACTGGAAAATAATGAAATTAATAAAATCTTTCTCTTTATTTTCCATAATTTTTATCATTTTTATTATAAAATATTTTAATCATTATATTAATTTGAATATAATATTAATCATTAAAATATAATTTTAATTATTTTTATAATACGAAGGATTATTATACAACAATAATCTTAAGTAAAGTCCTTTTTCATCAGAATTTTTTAAAAACTAGCTGATTCTATTCCAAACAAATATATTTTTAGAAATAATTCTGTTGACTTCCAAAAATTTAGGATATGTTCTATATTATACAGTTTTAATAAGAATTCTCTTTTAGCTATAAACCAAATCTATCCTAGTTGCTCTCTTTTATTTTGAAAATATCTATAAGCCAACATAACAAAAACGTTTATAATATAGTCATGTATACAAAAAAAGGGAAAAAACACATCCCTTTTTTGCATTTCCCGAAATCGATATATCATTGTCATACAGCTTTTATGATATTAAAACACCACGTCCATAGAGATTATCCCTCACACATTTCTGTAGCTAAGAAAAAAGTCTGACAAAGAGAAAAATTCCCGTGGGCAGCTATACTCTGCTATAGCCATTTTTTACAAATCCAGGAAATTCTGCACTATTGATTATATTTACTATTCAGTTTGATTAATACAGAATAAAGTAAGGCGAATTGTGGAAATAATAAGTATAAAAATAAAGTATTCTTTATTAAAAAATTACAAACAACTTCTTTTTTTAGTTTTTATTTTTAGATTTCAAGTTGTGAATGAAAGACAGCATTTGAGAAATAAATGCAAGCAATGGAAACTTGCGCTTCTTTGATAAATAGAATGGCTCTTTGCCAAACATTAAAACCGCCATTTTAATATTTTATTTTATTCCCATTTTTCACTAAGTTGATTTTAAAGGAAGATGACACACGAAACTATTTTCTAGCATTTTCAAAAGTTCTTCCTGTAGAGTTATAATTTTTCAATGAGGAAATTTAATTTATAAGAATATGTATGCTTTTAAATCTTTGTGTTTACATTTATATAAAGAGACAAAAGTTTGATACGTTTTTAAGAAAATTCAAAGTCATTCATATAAATTAAAACAGAAAATTTTGCTCTCTCAAAAGATTTTTTATATAGGATATAAAATTAATATATAGACAACAAATACACATAGATTATACATTACTTTAAATATTTATTTTTAGAAAAATTACATATTTATTTTTTGTAAATAGAGAAATAAATGTTTAATATTTAATTTTTTGGCATTAGTAAGTTAACAGTATAACAAACAAATTTTGTTCAAAAAATTCAGAAAAATGCTCTATTTTTCTGAAATAAAAAATAAGATTAAGCAAAAAATAAGCTCTTGCATCTGCTTTCCTTAGCAATTTCTAAATTATCAGAATACATTACCAAATAGGCTTCTATATCATTAAATGTATGATTGTGTAAAAGTGAAACAAATAATGATTAAATTAAAATTATGATAACTTTTTAATATAAATATAGTTTTCATAGAATCGAAATTAATTTATCCTTAGAAATATAAAAATATTTATCTTAGTAAAAATGTAATATAAAAATAAAAATGGTTCATAAAAGATGGACTTTTTTAACAATTAGTTTTAAATGTATCTGTAATTATTTCTTCTAAGTATATCAATAAGAGAATTACTATTGTTTAATTATCTTTTTACTAAAACAGAATTTCTCTGATTCATTTATCAATCCACATTTAAATTTAAGATTTCTAACAAACTATTAAGAGAATATCATATATTTTACACATAAATATGTATATAAAATATTACTTGTTTTTGAATTTATGTATAATTATGTGTGATGATCCTAACACTAAATCGGAATTATAAATTGACATGATTTCAATATGAAAATAGGCATTAGGAAACTTCAGCATATATCTGTCTTCCTTAAGTAATTTGGCAAGGAAATCTGTTATGATGACATAGCTCTCTCAGATTAAATTACTTTTCTGTGGTTATTTGGAAAGTTCCTGGAAAATAATTTCCTTTCCAAAGCTTTTCAGGATGAGTCGAATCACAGTACAGACGTGAATGACGAAATAAGTTTTCCAAGCATAGACAGACTGGAAAATCGATATTCAAGTAATGCGTGTCTGTCTCTCTCACAGTATAACCATTGAAGATTCTACATGCTTGAGATTTTATGCCTGTAAAAAAAAACGAAGATAGTTTTGTTAGTGAATAATTTCATCAATTTCAAAAAAAAAAAAATTCATATTCGTATTAACAAGCAACATTAAATTTCTTATTATATGAACTCATTAATTTACAAATTTATGATACTTAGCACAGAATTAATAAAAATATTTGATTTCTATTAAAAATTATATGCATTTTTTATGTAATTTTATAACAGATTTATTACTGTTTTCTTGAGAAAGAGTATTCCATAATTGCAACTCTAAAATAAAGACATTGTATAAGAAACATTTATTGATTTTTTGTTGTATGAAAGCTTTGTAAATATTTTCAATTTAAGGAATAATAGAAAATATAACTTTTATATAGCTTCTTTCAAATTGTTTTTTTATTCTTATCTCAATAAAAAAAGAATAGTGAGAACTCATATAAAAAAGGAAAGAAAGTAAACTAATCTGTAGTACTAAAAAGAAAGACGAAGCAGAGAAAAAAAGAGACTAATAAGAAAGTATAAAATAAAAGCAAAAAGAAAGAAAACTACGGGAAACCTTTAAATTAGGCGTCTAAAACTTATTATCTTTCTTGAAAAACATTAGAAGAAAACGTGTCTTGGGATTATACATAAAATATACTGACACTAGATGTCAAATAAAAAATTACTACTTTTAATTAAACTCTGATTCATTATATAGTTTCATATAAATATATAAAGTAAAAAAAGCCATACAATTAGAGTGAGGTGCTTGATTTATGCCTTATTTATTATTTGACGCTCCTATGCTTTTACATTCATTTGACAAAAATAACGAAGATCTTAATAAATTTCAAAATAATTGGATATTTTAGAACCAATTCTATTTAAAGACTACATAGTTCTTTGTAAGATGCTTTCACTATTTCACAATTAAAATTAATTTCATCAATCAAAGTTATGAATAAGTTATATTAAATCACATTTGATAACTTTTGGTTTAGAATTTTCATTGTTTTACTCAATAAAGTATATATATATATATATATATATATATATATATATATATATATATATATATATATATATATATATATATATATATATACTACTGGCCATTAAAATTGCTACACCAGGAAAGCGGCACACCACACACGTAAAATTTGCATGACAGGTAGAACTTGCTGTGATATGCAAATGATTAGATATTAACCGCATTCATACAAAGCAAGCGACAGTAGCGACATCTATAATGTGTATAATACCAGAGATTTGACAGCAGTTTTCTCATACTCAATTTCCGTTTCAACGTTGTTTTCCACTAAGAAAGTTGTTGTAATGCCTATTGTAAGAAGAAGAAATGCCTATCAGGACGTGTCTGACTTTGATCGAGGAAGAATTATAGCCTACAGGGATTGCGGTTTATGGTACCGCAATATTGCTGCTCGCGTCGGTCGAGACCCCATGACTGTTAGCAGAATATAGAATCGATGGGTTCAGGACAATCATACGGAACGTCATGCAGAATCTTAGCGACCCCCCATCACTAACAGCAGAGAAGACAGACATCTTATCCGCATGGTTACAAGGGATCGTACAGCCACGTCACGAACCCTGAGTCGAGAAATGGAGTCATTTGCCAGGCAACAAGTTTCTGCTCGAAAAGTTCGACGACGTTTGCAGCAGCATGGATTGTCTGCACGGCGACCATGGCTTCGGCTACCATTGACGCTGCGTCACAGACCTTCAATGGTGTGATCAGCGACGAACCTGGACGCGGGAATGACATCACGTCATCTTTACAGATGAATCTCGGTTCTGTATACAGGACCATGATGGCCGCATCCGTGTTTGGAGGCATCGTGGAGAATGCGCATTGCCAGCTTGCATTGGACATCGCCATACTGGCCCATCTGCTGGAGTGATGGTATGGGGTGCCATTGGAAACACGTCTCGATCACCTCTTGTTCGCATTACCGGTACTTTGAACAGCAACCGTTACATTTCCGATGTGTTAAGGCCCGTGGCTCTGCCCTATCTTCGAGGCCTCCCTAATGCTTTGTTCAACAGGATAATGCACGACCGCATGTTGCCCGTACTGTTCTGAACTTCCTTGATACAGGACACGTTCGACTGTTACCTTGGCCAGCACGTTCTCCTGATCTGTCACCAATTGAGAACGTGTGGTCAATGGTTGCCGAGCGATTGGCACGCCATCACTCACCATCCACTACTGTCGATGAACTGTGGCATAGTGTTGAAGCTGCATGGACTGAGATCCCCGTACATGCCATACAATCTCTGTTTGACTCCATGCCTAGGCGGATAAATGCTGTTATTGCAGCCAGACGTGGCT
This sequence comes from Latrodectus hesperus, assembly GCA_037975125.1. NCBI lineage: Eukaryota > Metazoa > Arthropoda > Arachnida > Araneae > Theridiidae > Latrodectus > Latrodectus hesperus. The sequence continues at coordinate 75,298,324 of CM075857.1, read as the reverse complement.
GCTCTGGGTACTGATTTCTCAAGATCTATACATCCTAATTTCCTGTAAATCTAATCACATGTTCTTTCCACTATAATGTATGTGTTCAATAAATATCGTTCTGTTATTTGCATTCCTTCTTGGTGTAGCAATTTTAATGGCCAGTAGTGTATATATATACGCACACACACAACACACAGAGTCCTTTGCCATTCTTTTAACTTCGAAACGGCTGTTTCTAGATTCATGAAAGTGATGATATCTAGATATAGTAAAGTAGTCATGGATTACTCAATAAAACCATCTAGAGCACCACCTGGTGGTAAACCGCATTCGTTCTCGACAACGGAACGAGATAGAGAAAAAAGTGATTTTAAAAATCATATCACATCTTTGATTTAAAAAATAACTGTATACTTTCATAAAAAAATGTTGAATGATTAGAAGCGCACTTTCTTTTTGTTACTTTCATCAGTTTGATGTCAAGAAACTTGAGCGAAAGGAGAAATTGTTATTTTTCGAACAAAACACGACACCTCAATGTGGCACAGCGCTATTGGTTGTAATTTTTAATGAAAGGGATTCGGCCTAAAATTGAAGATTGCATCCTTATACTGATTTCTTTATAAATAGAATAGATAATACGTGAATCGCATAAAGTTTTGTCGCATTAAATCAACTTGAAATTTGTGTTCTTATTTTTCACAGTATTCAAATACAAAATAAATGTTGCTCCTTTTCTCCTAAGACAACTATAAAAGAAATGTTTTCTGGGGGTTATAGTATATTGATGCTCATAGTAATGAAGGGATTTTAGAGCTGTGTATTGTGGGTCATTTTGCTGTAAGGTGAAAGTAAACGGGATGCAGGGTCATCAGCAATGTTTCATTGCAAAACCTCATCCTTCCTATTCAAACATCCTAGCTGTTGTAAAATGCTTAAGAGAACAGACTGTATGAGCTGTCAGACAACTAAAGTTGTTTACTCTGCTTGATCAGGCTGACCAACTAAAATAGGATGGCAAGTTCTACCGGATGATTAATAGCATTCGCCTTTGCTTATCGAAAATGCTACACAAAAGAGATCAGTCAAAACTGCGGTTTCTCTAAAAGATTGTTCTGGAAAATCTTAAGTGGCCTGATTAATATTGACCAATGCCTTAATACTGGACAGGGATACCGAGCTATGAATGGTGCAACTTAATCAGGAATCAGATAAGTGATCCAGTCAACATTCTTATTGGGTATAGTTGTGATGGATGAAGCATGCTTTTCAATAATGGCATGGTCCATTATCAAAGCATTCACTACTAGATGCAGGTAGATCCTAGATGTTTTACCGACGTAGGACAACAAATGTTGTTTGCTATTAACTTTTGATGTGCAGTTTACAGTGGCATGCAGTTTGGGTCAAAATTTCATTGTACTTTAACAGGCTTATGATGTTTACAATTGCAACAGAATATAATTCCAATTTGGTGGGGACTTTAAATTGTTTACTTTAAGAAATATGTGGTTCCAATAGGACGGCGTGTCTGTTCACTAGACATATTCATTGAAGCAGTACCTCGTCAAGGAAATCAGGGAACCAAATAACTGCAATGGCAGCGTCAAAGGATGTCTTCTACGTTCGCTTGATCTGGTTTCCCTGAACTTTTTCCTTCTATGTATATTTGGAATAACATGTGCATGCTACCACTCCATATATATTTCAGAACACTGAAAAATGTATTACGGTACGAAAAAAAGTTCAACACTCTATGCTCCTACTTGTGCAACTTGGCATTGAAACGAAGTTCAAAATGTGCATTGTAGCTAATGGTGAGTAAATAAACTCTAAATGATGGTGCATTGGTGTGTGTTATTTTATTATATAAATCGATATTATAAAGTTTTCCTACATCACAATGCAGTTAATCAAGAAAAAACAAATTTGTGCCATTTAAACCCACAATTCTCTGCATAAATATTTACAAAGCATCTTTTCGTATAAAATACATGATGCTCTATAACTCTGTAAATTACTCTTTTCCCTATCACATCCCGTTTCCGAAACAAGAGGGCTAACTCCACAATTTTTCACCAGATGGCTTCCTTAACGGTTTTATACAGTAGAGCATGGCCAATTTAATATACCTAGACACCAATGTTATGAATATAGCAGTAGTCATTCCATAATTAAAAGGGTTACAATGGACTTTAATGTTAGTGGGTTACTGTGTACTATATATATATATATATATTCGGAAACGGGATGTGATAGGGAAAATAATATATATATATATATATATATATATATATATATATATATATATATATATATATATATATATATATATATATATATATATATATATATATATATATATATATATATATATATATATATATATATATATATATATATATATATATATATATATATATATATATGAATGAGGTAACTTATATTCTCAGAACACGTTTTTTTTTCACTATATTCATTGACGTGATTTTAATTCACATTATTTTTCATCTTTATGAATAATGTTAATAAATCTTGGAACACAAAATAAAAATAATAGAAAAAAATGGGGAACTTTTTAACGGGAAAACCTTGAACTATTTATTATGGTAACAAATTTCTTTCATTCTTAATCTGGTCTAATCTAATTGAACTTACTCTTAACAGATCAGAGTCTACTTGAGAGAACACTAAATATTCATTTGCAATCAATTCAATCTAATGGCTATCTTTCGGCCTTCCTCACGCCATTGTTGAGAATATTTATTCTCTCTTTGAATTTCTTAAACGTTTACTTAGAACAGCATTCAATGCGTAACTAGTTTACTAGCACAATTCGAGTAATGCTTGATGCTCATTAAGCTTTGCTCATTTACTTTTGGGTAAAACTAATGAACTCTGAAAATAAGATTAATTGAAAGATTAAAATAAATTGTACTTCATTAAAAACCTTTGGCTTGAAGGTAGTAATTTCAATCAAAGTATTAGTAATCAAATGAACTTCTGAATTCCTTGTTACATGGACAATCTTTTCTGTTAAACATTTTTGTTAGATGTCTTTTGATAATTGTAAGTTAGAATTGTGATTTTCTTTTTGTGAAACAGACAGGATAAAATAAACTAATTCAGCAAGAACATCAGACTAATAAAACTAATCTGCAACAAGCTTTGTCTTTGTTTTATAAATTTATTATTAATAGAATCCATTTTTTAAACCTTTGGTATCTCAATTTTCACTTCTCAGCCAAAGTTTTCGATATAAGTACTGAAATGTAGTTATTGTGTTGTCTGTCATTGTCTTTAAATTCCGAAATAATGATTATTATCTATCCTATTCCGTTAACTGATGTAATAAAAATTATTCTAAATATTTACGTCCTATATAAATGCATTATATAAGGGCATACATACTTAATATAGAATATCTATATATATAATACGTTGTTGGCAACAACACAAATGTAAATTATGCTGTGACGTTACTGATAGGTGGCATTGTTGTAGCGTTAAGAAGAATACAGAAAGAGAATCTCATTGAAGCTATTTTATATCCAAATAGTATATCCAAAAAGAATCCAAAAAAATATATCCAAAAAGAATTTATACATATGTATGTGTATAGTTTTTACTGTAGAATATTATTATGAAAACTTTTCATTTACTGATGCTTACACATTTTTGCTTATGTGAATCTTTATAATTTTTCATTACTTACAGATTTATTTATTTTCTCATGTTTCCGAATATGAACTTGCGTACTTTAAAATTGATAATAAACTCAATAAAAATTGTAGGTAATAATTTGATTTTTTAAATAAATATGAAATGAAAATACAATTTTAAAGAAAACTATCCGATTTGTGGGGATAATGTATTCTATATTCAGTATGGACGTGATCTGCATCCACTAATAGGAAAATGTGCGGTAAAATTTTTCAAGAAAATAGATTGTTATATATACATGCAACATTTTTAACTTAATAGAAATCTATCATGAAAGATGCTTTTTCAAAATCTATATTTACGTAAAGCTTTTCTAAAAAAACAACCATTTTCCAATAGAATTTTTTTACAAAGTATAAAACGTTTTTGGGAATAGGCAAAAGAATTTGTAGTTAAACAATTTGACTAAAAATTTTAATTGCTTGTTTATTTCATATTAGTTCGAAGAAATATCTATTTTATATTATTTTAACTTACATACTTTTGTGTATTTATTATACTTATCTTTTTGTAATTCATTTGTTAAAACAATTGCACAGAAATCTGTGATCGTTACAGACTCAGAACGTATGCATGAATTTTTGCAGTTTTTGTCATTATAATTAAAGGGTAAAAGATATAAAATCATAAATGTATTTTTTAATTCTAATTCACAATAGCATTATCATATTAAACTTTAATTTTATCTTAATCAATTTGATAAATTTCAATATTATTGATCACTACAATAAATCAAATTACTATATTCATTTTTAGAACTATATATCTTAATGTTTGATAAATATAAGTACTTTTATAATTTCAGTCTGAATAATATTTGAAATAAATATACATTTTTTTTATAAGTTTTCAAGTAATACTCAGTGTACAATATATGACTATTCAAAATAAGTGTCAATAAAATATACCATGTTTATTAAATCGAATAGTTATTAACACCTACACTTTCTTAGGTTTAAATTAAATTTACAATAGTAATAATGTAAAAAAATGCGTTTATTATTGTTAATTAAATTAGTTATTCAGTATTACACATTTTAGATATATAAATGTCTGAAATATTAGATGCCTCCAATTTTTACGATACTAAAGTATATATAAAAAAAGTTCACAGGAGAGAGTAAAATATTTTATTTTTATTAATTAGTCTTACAATCCATAAAATTGTAATTGATGTTTAGGAATCCTGCATACTTTTTTTAAAAATGATTACTCTAATAATTTTTAATATACAACATAATCCTCAAATAAGTACTTTAGTATTTAAAACTCAACCGCATTATTTATAGTAAGAAGTTTTAAAGAAGTAAGCTTTAACTATAGTATTGTTGTTTCGTCCAAATTAAAAGAAAACAGGTTTTAATTAAAATAAATCACAACCACACAATACTCGACATCCATTTATTTTCTTACACTATAAACTTAAACATAACTTTCATTTTCTCATAATAATATTCTAAAAAAATGGTTGCCATTCACCTAAATATGAGAACCCTTTTCCGTTACAGAAATCGTTTTCAATCGTCACGACAATTGTAATTAAAACATCCCTGGATAACAAAGACTACGTAATGATTGTTAAATAAGTGACAGCCACATTTTATAAGATTGATCAATTTTCACTGCCTATATGCGATATTGCAGAAATTTTCATTGATTTTTACCCACATTCTTATTTTATTAGCAAGGAAATCCATAATGCTTTTAATAGTCGTATTTGTATACAACAAAAATCCAACGACCGTTTGTGTTGTTCAATATTGTTAAGATCGAATCAGGAATCTTCAGTTCAAAAAATGTAGTTTTATCATATGTTTTCAGCTCTTAGTTAGAAATGAAATATAGAGAAATTGATAATGAAAAACGCGTGGAAAAACTTTAAAATATAAGTCTGTCGAATTAGTCATCATATGCAAAAAATGATAGTACAGAGTGACAAATCAACCAGTAAACTTAACCCATCAGTTTAACCGTTACCTGAGGTATTAAATTATCAAGAAATTTCTTTTTACTAAAAAAAGATAATGTCATCCAAAATTTAGATTTTTCTTGTTATTTCAACCATATTACATGGCAGTTTTTCAATATTTTTTATATCCTTAATCATCATTTACTATCAATAACCAGTGTTTCACTTCTTAGTTTATATTTTCCACTGAAAAGTTCTGAGATGAATTGATTTGTTTTTATAATAACGTATCCTGCTAACATAAATTATTCTATTTACATTAACATGATATGAAACATCATATCAATATTTTATTTTGATTACTGTGCAGAAAGGGAGTTTATTTCACTCACATTAAAAGTCCTGAGGTAAAATTTAACAAGAAATCAGACCGTTTTATATCCATTTGATACAATATTTCTATTCAGATGATGCATTTTTTAAAGTACAGCCTATAAATTATCGATAAATGTCCTAAACTTGATATGTTAGTGTTATTTTTAAAATATATTTGTAATCTTTATTAATTGTTAGTAAAAAAACTTTCACTTGTGTGCTTATTTTTATGTTCATTTTTAAAAGGTCATATTCAAGGTAACTGAATATTTCTGTTATTTTATTTTATCGTCTCTTTAAGAAAAAATGTATATTTTCAAACCTGAAAACTTTTATTTCAAAAAGAATGTTATTAAATGTATTCTTACTTAACATTTTTCAGAATATTTTAACTAATTAAAATAAATGTTTTTTAGAATTTTATGAAAGAGTGACAAAAAATAGAGTAATTTCTGCATAAATTTCCCATTCTTTTTGTAATTTGATACTAAACATAATTTTGGAAAAGAAATATTTATTGCTTGTTTTTATATTACTTTCTAAGAGATCATATTCAAAGAGTAACTAAGTAATTATATTTCAACATCATTTTTTTTAAAAAAAAACGTGTTTTTGGATCTGAAAATTTATATTTCAAAAAGAAAGTTATACAACGTTAAATGTATTACTACTTAACATTTTATGGTGTTCAGAATACTTTAAATAATTACCTTAAATAATTTTGCATACGAAGTATCCAAATATGAGAGTATAAAAGTTCTATATAAATACTTCATATTCTTTTCATAATTTATTCTAAGCATAACTTTCCAGATAGTTTGGAAAAAAACTAATAAAGAAAAATAAAATAATACTTTTTTTTAAAAAAATGCATGTATTGAAGGAAAATAATACACACTTTAGGGGGTTTATATTCTATATAGTTATAAAACACTGAAATAAAAAGACAGCAAGTTTTCATTTTTATGAATAACCATATATTATTCAAAAACATCATTTCCTTAATTTCATCCACATCAGAGAGCAATAATTAACGGCTTATTATAATTAATTTTGCTTCTAATTGCCATTTTGATGTATCATGAATGCGTGATGTCTTATGAGAACTTTGATCGTATCGAGGTTTATAACATTAAAAAGTGATCAATAAAAATGAATATTTTGCATACTAATCAGAACTCATAAATATAAAGTTAGGCTATGTAAAATGTGCTTAAAATATAGCCACAAATCGAAAGAATAAAGAGCCAAAAAAACTGGTACACGCACCTAATATCGTGTAGGGCCCCGTCGAGCACACAGAAGTGCCCCAAAAGGACGAGGAATGGACTCGACTAATGTTTGAAGTAGTGCTAAAAATAACTGACAGTATGAATCCTGTGGGGCTGTATATAAATTCACAGGATAAGGGAAGATGGAAATTTCTTCTGAACAGCACTTGGCACAGCTGCCGTATAATCCAGGATCCCAAATTCTGAGTTTGGAGATTTTTTTGGCGAACTTTCTTATGTTTCTGATAACCTCGCTTTTATTACGCCATATATATGGAGACCTATAAGAATCATGCAGAAAGTTTTGTTTTGGTAACCCTAGTATTTACGTCATTGCGCATGTCACGATACGTCCTCTTAGCAACATTTCTCCATCTCCAAAAAAATTCAGAATTTGGAATCCGGGATTATACGGCACCTGTGCCCAGCACTTTTCAAGGCATCTAAGATAAGCACAAAATGTTAATGTATGGGGAGTTCAGTGACCAGCGAATGTATCTATAGTCATAAGAATATTTCTGGAGTCACTCTATGACAATTCTGGGTGTGTAAGTTGTCGCCTTGTTCTGACGGAATACCCGTCAGAATGCACATTGGACGTGAATGAGTTGAGAGGTTAAGACAGGGTGTTTATGCACCTGTTAGAGTCGTATCTAGACGTATTAGAGGTCCTATATCAAACCAACTGATCCATATCATCACAGAGCCTCTGCCAGCCTATTGACATATAAGGTCTAGAGATTCATGAGCTTGTCTTCATTCACATACACGCCCATTCCCTCGATGCAACTGGAAACGAGACTAGTCAGACCAAGCAATACGTTTTGTAGCATCAACAATCCAAATTCGACGTTGATGAACTAAACCGAGCCGTAAAGCTTTTTGTAGTGCAGTCATCAAGGTTATAATAGTAGGTCTTTGGGCCTGAAATCCCATATCGAGGATGTTCGTTGAATAGTTTACCTGCTGACACTTGCAAGGTGCCAAGCATTGAAATCTGATGCTATTTTCGGAACGGTTAAACGTAATGATTCTCATCAGTCATCGTAGTTCCCACTCTTCCACGATAGTTTTTCTGAAGTGATGTCGGAGAGCTGATGTTTTTATCGGATTCTTGATATTCAAGGTATACTAGTTATTGATATTCAAGGTACACTAAGTCGTACATGAAAATCTAAAGTTCATCGTTACCTCAGAGATACCATGCCCTTATCTCTGGTGAATTGTTTATAACACCGGTTCAAACTTACTTAAATTTTTATGATCTGCCATCATAGCAGCAACCAATCTAACAACTGTGCTAGACACTTGTTGTCTTCTATAGGCACCGACAACCACATCGCCGTACTATGACTGTTTCAATATCTTTTCATTTGCTTATGCATCCCTGTACCAGTATTTTTGGTTCAGTGTATAAGGATATTATTTAAAAGTGAATTTAGTATATTATTAGTAGTTTGTAAGCAGTCATATTTTTTAGTAACTAAAAAAATTGAAAATTTCTTCAATGCATTATGAAATAACTATAGTAAAAAATATCTGTCAAACCATTTACTAAGTCAAAACTATTTTTTAGTCATTTATAATTTTTTTGATCATATCAGAGACAGAATAACTTTGAATTAAATAATTTTAAGTTATTTTTGAAGTCTCTGCTGATATTTATACAAGAATTAAAAATTAAAAATATTAATATTAATAATGTGAAATTAACACACATTTCCAAATATTTTGAATGCTTATATAATGTCAATTTAATCAACTTTATCATCATTTATATTATATTTAATAAACTAACAAAAATAAACTTGCAATTTTTGTTCAATTATCCTTACCGTTTTGGGTTTGAATAATCTATTTTATTTAAGTAAAAATTAGCTTTTATAAATCTTCTTTATAAAATAAAAGTAATCCAAGCCAATTAATTTTCATAAATAGCCTATCATTCGTTTGCACAATCATTACACTGAAATAAGCTGAATAATTGAAGTCCGAATAAGAAAAACATGATTCTGTTAAAAAGAAGGGAACAAAAATTTACATAATCTACATAAGCCTTTAGTTTTGGGAAGATAATGCAAATTTGTTAGAGAAATGAGATTTTTATTAACATTATCCATGTTTAAATTATATAACAAAAAGCTTTCATTAGATAAGGATTTTTCGAAAAATGAAAGCGGAAAACTGTTTTCAAAACGCAATGTTAACTATTCTTCTACTTACAAAGCAAAATTTTGCATAAACATAGAAAAGCTTTTTTGCACTTATTTATGACTTCAAAATTTTTGAAAAAGCCTAATTTTTGCTAATTATTAGATATTTTGTAATAAGAAAATTTTTTGTTTGTCAGTTAGTAAAAGTTAGTATGCTTTCGATGAGGTAATAAAATAAAATGCATAAGCTTTCTTCATAATAGAGTTTACTCATTAGTCAATCAAAAATGATGGGAAATTGTTGAATTTATTATCTTAATCAACAAATATATTAAAATACAAACAACAGCTTCCTTAATCTTTCCTCTAAGCACTTTTTTAGAAAATGTTTTAACCGGTGAAATATTTCTATTTAATAAATCAGGAACATTAAACTATTTTTAATGATTTGATAATTAATTTATCAGTTATGAATACATCAAAAGTTATTTAATATTCCTGATTCATTAATCAGAGATATTAGTTTATTAATTAACTTATTAATTAAATAGAGAAATCATTTTTAAATTTTTTATGGAACAAGGTCATTTAAATTTTTACTAAATCCATTTCTAACGTTTAAATGCTTCATACGCTCATAAAAAATTTATTGGAAGGATAGTAATAGAAGTTTATAATCGGGCTCACTATATATATATAGTTATTTCAGTACATTATAATTTAGTTATAATTATGTAATAAGTCATTCTTTCTATATGCATTATCGAGTTAACTTTAATAATTTTTGCACTGTTTAAAGTTATTTTTATTGGAAAATTTTAGACTTAATATGTTTTTATTTATTTTAAAATAAACTCTAAAATTTGCAAAATACGATATTTATGTATTATCCCGTTGTCCATTGTTACGAAAAAATATGTCACTAAATTTTGCCAATTTTAATAATATTTTTTTTCAAAATGTGAGATTAAAAAATGGAGCAGTTAATTTATATATTTATTGAATAAAATAAGATTAAAAAACTTAGCTTTTAATTTATATTTCAATTTTTACATCGCTTAATTTTAAGAAATGCAGTAATAAATCGTAATATTTGCACTACAATTTTATAAAGAAAATTTTTCGAAATATTATGTGAAGCACCCAAAATACATTCAAGATCTTAAATACCTTTAATTTATTTTAATTGTGAATTTTTAAAAATTATCGATAGATTCAATCGAGAGATGAACAATTTGTGTTTGCATGTTATGATAAATTATGTTTCCATAAATATATTAAGAGAAATTTATTTTACAATTCAAATTTATTTCATGAAAATATATAATTTGGAAATTCAGAAGTTACCTAATTTAAAGCTTCCATTATAACGTGAATGAACTAATTTAAAATTGTAAATTTTGTGTGTTAGTAGAACAAAGGCTTTGGTTCAGGAACAATTGTTCTACTAATATTAATCAGTAGAATAATGCTGAATAATGAAATATAGCTTCTTAATCGAAAATCTCCTATTGTTGTGGTGGGTTCTGTTGGCGATAGGAAGAAGAGCTACCGGTCGTGACCTTCGGCATTTTGAGAGATAGAGAATTTTTCTCAGTTCATTTGATCATAAAATTGTTTTACGTGAGAATAATGCTCTATTCTTCCGATTGACATGTCATTGGGTTAGAGTCACGTGCATTTATTTTATACTGATACGCCAAGTAAACTACTCAAAGAGAAAGAGTTTAAATGTTAACACATATATAATGTATGTTAAAACTATACATTGAAAGAATTTCTAATCAACAATAAAATTAATTCACTACTTGAAACAATACATACTTGATTCTTGTGGAGCAGTCTATGATATTAGAAGTTATATTTATATTACAATATCAGAAGGATATTAATTAATTTCATTAACGTCTAATTAATTATAATAATATGTAAATTTGTGAAATATGTTCTGACTAATGTTAAACATCAAGACTATAAAAAAACTCCCATGTACTGTAACGTTAGGCTTGTCAGATTTCTAAAATGTTCAGCCGGAGCACCGAATACTCAACCCCCCTGCGGTGTAAATATTCAAGGATATAGCCCTTAGAGAGTTTTTAAGAGTTTTAAATTTTAAAAAATGTTTTTAGAGTGCGGCTTACTCTCAATGTTATGAATAAAGGCTTACTGATTTGAAATTTAAAACCAGGGAAAATAATAAATGACACAGTATATAAATTTAAACATTTTATTTCTTACACCTTAATATTTACGAGTTACTCTTACAAAACACTTTGAATGAGAAATAAATATTCACCCTATAATTATATGTGCTTTTCATTAGCTAAGACTTTTTTAGGAAGTCTTTTTTTTTGTCTTAATCTTTTAAGAATCTGTTATTGTTGTTACTTATATGATAATAAGCTCGCTATACCGTTGGCTATACGAATTTAAGTCAGTAGGGCGCGTCTTTTGTTTAACCAGAACACCCCGAAGGTGAAAATATGACTATTGTTCTGAATTCCTCCGATAGATGGCACCACCAGAGTAGCTATCCCCTCAATTTTGATATTGATATGGAGGGGAGGAAATTTACTACAGATGATTACAGCCATGGTAGCTGCTGGTAGGGCCGACCACTGGACTTTCGATTCAACAGATTTAACGAGCACGTATATTGCATGTACTCGGTGGGTCTTAGAACCCCGCTCTTTCGGACGCAAGGCCGATGTCCTAACTACTAGGTTACACGACCCTTAACAATCTTCATATACTCAACAATATTGATCACACTGGAAGCGGTTATGTGATTATATCCTTGAATGGATCGAACTGCCTGAGCCATTTTCTTTTACTCGAAATAATAAGATCTATGTTAGTATTTCATGTTTTCACTGTTCCGAATTCGACTGCAAACACTCCTTAGCAAGCAAAACTTTGTCAAACAGTCAACATTTTTTTATTTTACATATACTAACCATAAAGAAGACTGCTATTAATAATTTCATTTGTTTTGGCGTTTTCCCAATCAACAGCATTTGTTTGGTCAGATTGTCTCATGAAAATTGTGTTCATTTTTCACATTTTCAAATGTTCATTTGAAATGAAAAATTAAAAATTTTTCATTTCGAAATTCCCAAAAATGAACATTTTCATAAAAATGTTTATTTTGTTATGAACATTTTTATGTTCATAACAAAATGAACATCATGAATTTTTACCGTGGGACGTGAAGTAAACCGAACTGTGGGCACTGGGATTTTGACTAAAAACCGGGACGTCTGACAAGTATATATAATGTTCCTGAAGCCATTTCAGTAATGAAATTTCACGTTAGTTTTCTTCAAACATTTGTGAAAATAGAAACGTAATTCAGTGGAAAAGAATAGCATTTTGAAACAAAATTACTGTGACCTCTTCTATCATTAATTATATTATGTATTTAGTATAGATAATATCTAAGTTTTATCTGCTGAAAATTTTCTGGAAAGTAAAATTATATTGAACTTTTGATTTACTTACAATTTTAAAAGTGGCTAATAAACAAATTTCGTATATAAAAAACGATCGTTTTTATTTACAAAAATAAAAATTGAACTTTTTTTTCTTAAAAAATCAGTTGCTTTAGCATTTTTTTGTGAAAGTTTAGCTTTTATTTATAAGAAAGTTCAAAATCAGCAATATTTTAAATTTATATTGTGAATTTTGAGGTATGGTCTGAAATGAAATGCTTAAAATTCTGCGTTTTGCGTTGATAGAATAAAATAAAAACCAACTGCTGGTACACATACAAGTTTAGCTTCATGTGTATTATTAGTACAAATTCTTTTAAAATATATTTTAAAAAGTGAAGAACTTGCCAAAGAAAAAGAAAACGAATTTATAATTACTTTCCACATTTCTGAAATTTGCCTCATTCATTGTGAATCGTGAAATGGGAATTATCTCATTTTAAACAACGAATATATTTCTTTAGTAGTGCAACCATATGTGAATAAATCAGCCACTTCAAACAGTTACACGAGTTGCTCAAACTTTCTAAAAGACATATTGTGGATCTCTGTTGCATTAATATTTTATTGCAATGAGTAGGTGCTTACAAATGGATTACCTGAATAAAAGCGACCGTAAAGAACACTTAAAACGGTTAATGTGTTTCGTAGCTCGAGGAGCATCGTTGAAAGTAATTGAATCCGTTCGAAATGGGGCATCAGAATGACGTCCGTTTTCATTTAATGTTTCGAAATGGAGATGCATTAACATCTTACGAAATGAAGTCTGCAAAATACTCAGCAGCTCGCTCGAATTTCAGAAATGACACCACAATATACTATTTTATGTTTTAAGATGTTTAGTTAAAGGAAAGATACAATTCATTTTTTAAGTTATATAAAATAGAAGGGATATAAAGTATTAATGTCAGGACAAAAATTTTTCTATGTACATGCAAACATACAAAGATACCTACTTTAAATATTTAAAAGAGCCATTAGATATTTGCAAAGTAAGATGATAAAAAATTTCTGCATAGCGAGATTTAGTCACATATTCGGTATTATGTTCAGCATTATTACCATTCTTCGGTAAAAATCACGCCTTGTTGACATATTTGGGTGACAACTCACGAAAAACAGATAAAGAAATAATAACTGTTGGTAGATAAAAAAATAATTTTGAAGTCATAAATATATTTTTTTATTATTTAAAATACGTATAAAGGATAAATATTTTAAATAATAAAAAATATTTATGTTTTCAAAATTATGATATAAAATGCAATCTGTAATATTTTGTTTTAGTTGGAAGTACCATTTGGCGATATTATCATCTCCGCCAATGAAATAGAAAAGTACCTCATCATCTTTATAGGGCAACTATGTCTCAGTTATTTATTCCATTTTAAGATAAATTAATAATAAATGTTCTGAAACTGAACAATTCATTTAGCTGTCCATTAGTAATTGCTATTATATTTGAAATACTTACCTGGTCAACACGATTTTGACATGCAGTTGTACTTTAGGGACTAAAAGAACATTGAACTAGATAATATATATATATATATATATATATATATATATATATATATATATATATATATATATATATATATATATATATATATATATATATATATATATATATATATATATATATATATATATATATATATATATATATATATATGTATATATATATATATATATATATATATATATATATATATATTATATATATATATATATATATATATATATATATAGGTTCTGTAATATTACCATATAGGGTCAATTGGTGTTTACTTACAAAGGGATACATGATATCAGTTTTCATTAACTAATAAAACCACATTTGTGAACAAATAAAGTTCTCAATAACGATTAAGGGTTTGAATGAAATAAGCTTTTTAGGTACTTATTTCGAAATAGTGATCTGATAGGCCAAAATTATGCTGACATAATAATTACAACTTGTGTTATACGGTAAACACTCGTGTTTACGAGTTTCCAATTTATGAACTCTAACGATTTTACGAATTGGTACTTGGTTCCTAACACTGTCTGATAGACGAAATGATAATTTTAATTCCCATTTACGAGCAAAAATTATAATTTTTTTGTGAATTCATTTTTATGCCTCTTTCGTTTGTGTTTATTTTTTATGCTCTGTGTTTTTTTATGATTAAGAAACTTGGATAAATATTTATATTGGAGAATCGTACACCTTTGGATTTGGGATAACTATATAAATGATGTTGAAATCCTAGATTATTTTAAACAATTCTTATGGAAATTCTCTCGCCCTATCTAACTCCTGATTTGCTGCCCAAACATCAAAGTATAATGAATACACCTTCTAGTAAAATTATCATAAGGTACTTTTGCAAGAAGAGATCTGACTGGAAATAGCTTCCAGAAATTAACGTTCCAATCGTAATGCACATATCAATCGATGCTTGTAGAGGTATTATCGAAAAAATGGTATCTAAATTCTTTTGACAAGCAATCTTTATAACTAACGTGAATGAATACTACGTGAATGAAGAATACTAGGACATTTACCTGAAGACGTGGGTGAATATAAGGTATTCATCTATGAACTTTGACAAAGAAATTCACTTCTGTCAATAATTTTTATTCAGGACTTTTTGAATGTTTTAAAATGTAACCTGATTATTTAATCATCCGATATTTAAGAAGTATCGGAAGATGAAATGATCGAGAATATAATGAATGAGAATGAAAAAGAAATTTCAGAATTCGAAAAACAAAGAGAAAATAATGTAGCGCAGCGACCATCAACAAAACAAGCTTATAAATAATAGCTGACAAGATTGAGGTACTTTTTTCTGAAAAATAACATTAAAATTCTTCGCTACATCGAAAACAGAAAAATATTTTTTGCAAATTTCGTATTGAAGCAGAAAAAAAAGTGATTACTTAGTTTGATTTTTCATCAATAAAAAAAAAGTAAGTACTATTTCTAAGTATGAATTTTATTTTGTATATGTTTCTGATGTAGTGCATATTAAATACTTTTTTCCAGTAGCAAATTACATATAAAGAGAGACAGTTTAAAAATAGTTTAAGATCTAATACTTATTTTTTTGTTTCATGAACATTCGAATTTACGAACTATTTCATCGGTTCTTACGGTTCATAAAAACGAGAGCTTAGTGTGTTTTACTTATGAATTAGCTGTTTTAAGAATGCTGAAACTAAAGCTTATAGTTATTCTTTGAGTAGGAAATCCTAGAAATAAATACTTTTTAAAGTAAAAAAAGAACAGACTACAGTCACACTTGATATGTTTGATCAGACGTGTCTGGACATGGTCTAACGAATCACTGCAACTAGATTAATGCCTTCGTTATCGGTGTAGGAGTTTGTAGTTAGTGAGAAAAGGACAGAATATTCTAAAAGTTTTATCACTAATATAATTTTTTTCTTTTTATATGTATAAAAATTTTATCTGTTAAAAGAAACTAGTTTATTAGAGAAGATTTTACCATATCAATAAAACCTATTTATTCCATTTCATAAAATTTGCATTTGTCTGCACGCGGCTCTTCATCTTTTATTCATTATGCCAAATATTTAAACTATTTTATGTGATATTTCCTTTTGTTCTATATTTTGTGTAAATTCATAGATATCTCAGATTTTACGATTATTGTACGTTTTGTATATTTTTTTATCTATCCCATTATTTTTAGAAAAAAACAGTAGTTTTGAAATTACTGCCAAATAATTTTATGTCAACATATGATAGTTCCTTTTTTTTAAATGTTAGAAAATAAAAAATTAAAAATTAAACAAATCTATGGAAATTAAAAATATACAGTATTTTTTATATTTACTTTCATTTTTATTTATAATTTAAAATATTATGAGAAACATCCTTAAAAAAACTACAACTTTACTCCAGAAGAAATTCGCGTTGAGATTGTATTCAAAGGAAAAGTACTTAAGCCATAACTCTTATGCATAATTCAAAAGGTACAAATGAAGACAATATTCAAAGGAGGTATCAATGTTTGAATACATCTGTGTAACGAAACGTAAATGATTTGTTTTATGTCTTTTCCTGGCATCAATATAATAGCTGGGAAAGGAATCATTATTCAACCAATATTTATGTCGCCAATTTGTGGAGTGGTTTTCGTCATATGATAAGTTTCTGTTTTGGCGACATAATAGAGGAGAGTAAATAGTGTACGCGTGTTTACATTTATTACACATAACTTGTAATTCTTTTATGTTGGAAATATAAAAATAGAAATATTAAGTTCATGAAAAGATATTACTTATTTCAAAAATCGAGGAATGATTTTTTAAATAATAATATTAAAGTCAAAATTCTGGAGCAACTCATTTCCTTTTTATCTTAAATACTATAAATTAAGTTTGAGTATTTGAAATTAGTTGAAAACAGAATTAATTTCTTATTAAAATTTCATATTTTAGATAATTGATTAATATTTCCCAATAATGAAACACTTCAAAGAGATGGTTTAAAATATTGGAATATGTTAGCATTTATTTCAGTGGTTTATTTCTGATGGCTTATTTCTGCTCACTCCAGCAACTAAACGCGTCTAACAAACTCGTCATACTAAGGCACAATCAATAAATGACAACATATAATATTTAAGATTTTTTCAATATCTTTGTAAGAAACATTCGTAAAGGATGAAACGAGACTGCTACCAAATTGTTTTCTACGTTTAAAATGTTGGCACAGGTGCCGTATAATCCATGATTCCAAACTCTGAATTTTTTTGGCTATAAAGGAATGTTGCCAAGATGACGTATCGTGACGTGCGCGATGAATTAAATACTAGGGTTACCAAAATAGAATTTTCTGCATAATTCTTATAAGTTCCATATATATGATGTAATAGAAACGAGGTTGCCAGATATATAAGAAAATCCGCCAAAAAATCGCCCATCTCAGAATTTGGCATCCTATTATACAGCACATGTTCCGAAATGTTAATTTTCATGATTTTGAGATTACTTATAAAACTGTCAATCACAACTCGTTATCATGATACGAGGACTTTCATGTATTATATGTACTTAAATTTTAATAAACTGTCGATTGCTAGTTTATTAAAACGGATTCAAAGAAATACTAAAGGAATAGTCTAACACAAATGTATTGGAAAATATTAATTTTATTACTAACCGAATGATGAAAAATATTTTCAACAAAAAATATGAAGTTGTATAAAATTGCCTAAAAAGCACCATTTCAAAAGTATATGTTGTTTGGTACATAACTCATTCTCTAATTGTGCGAGAAAAAATATCCTCATAATTGAGATTAAATGGCAAATACTGTAATTTAGAACCGCAATTCCTGAACCACAAGTTTTTAATAAACTTGTTTTTAACAAATTACTAAACAAGTTTTAAAAAATAATTTTGCATTGGATGATGCGAAAACTCTTTGCGATATATCGCAATACTTGAAAATATATTTTTTGTTGAAAAAGTTGACGAAACTATAGTAAACTTCTACTTAAGTAATATATTCAAGCAATCATTTTTCTTTCATATTGCATAAAATATAATAGAACGCAATCCTCCCCATTGGCGACCATTGTGACTTTTTTTCGCCGCCAAGTTAAGCGCATGTTTTTTAACGCGGGGATCCTCCCTAAGTTCCAAAAATATGCATTTTAGAAAATTTTCAGTCGCATAATAGTATACAAAATCTAAAAAAGTATTACTAAAAATGAATAAAAATTTTTTTGCCTTCTGTTCAAAACAACCGGTAAAAGAGATAAGTAAATAACCCCAATGGACTTATTTGATATGACGTCAAGCTCACATGTAGAATATGCTCGGTGATATTATGGAAAAATATATATAAAAAAATATAATAAAAATTACCAAAAATATATAAGAAAAAGATAATAAGGTAAAACTGAGTAATACGGACGAAGTTTGGCGATTTTTGGCGATTTTTTTTCGCCAAGTACAGGATATCGCCAAAGGTAGGTTGAATCGGCAACCCAAAAACTGTGCCAAAATTGAAAAAAATGGCGGCCAAAAAACGGCGGGAGTTTCTGAAAACCTATAAACGATGATGGGGGGAAATGGCGTTAAAAACGGCGGGAGTGTTTCCCGATCAAGCGCAATTACCAATCATTCTGTAAATTTGAATAGTAATCGTCTTAAATATACGTATATTGAATAGTAATCGTCTTAAAACAGTAAATAAAAACAGCAATCGTATTAAGAATTAAGTTTCTATTTAAAAATATTTCAGAATCGAAATTGAAGGGAATGTGATTAAATTAACAAAAATATTAAAAAGTTAATAATTAATATGTTTTAATGAATTCATAATTAATTAATTTTTTTAAAACCTGTGATTTTAAATAGAATGATACAAATCAATAGGACATAAAAGTGAAAATTTTCATATTTCGTTTAACAATTTTATACATTACGTCGAACATTTACACTAAAAATTACATTTTAATATATTCGAAAATTATAGTTTAATTTTAAACAATTCCTTAAAATTCTTAAAAATTAAAACTATTCCTTAAAAATTATAGTTTCAAATTTAACCAATTAAGCCAGAAACCAAAAAATAATTATAATTAAATCTTACCTTCATTTTCCTTTGTATTCCGTCTCATTTTGTGGATCTGGATCTTTATTCAAAGGTTTATAAACTGTCGCTACATCATCGATGAAGTCTTTAAAAATATCGTTAAAAAATCTATCAACAAGTTTCATTTCCGCACCACATTTGCAACATAAATAATTTTTAGAAATTAATCCAACATTCATACACCACATAATCACTTCTTTTTCACCTTTATCACATAAACGATGTATTTCTCGCAAATTCATAGTCTCCATTTCAAGGCGCGATTGATTTAACAGAACGCAGCGAGTTACTCATGCAATGGCTTGCAAATTGAAAATGGCAAAATTCCAATTTTCAATTTGCCGTGATTCAATGTTCACGTGATTCACGTTGCCGTGTTCACGTTCTCCGTGATTCAATTTCAATTGAATCACGGAGATTTAATTTGGACACGGAGAATAAATTTGGCGATGTAAGAAAAATCTAGATTTGGCGACTTTTCGCACTTCGCGAATAAGACTTTGGCGAGATTTCGCGCTCCGCGAGGTCTGTCCGTAATACTCAGTTTAGCCGATAATAATAACTAAACAAAAAGAAATTGGAAATAAGAAGAGTTTACGATGTTTGCACGCAAGCGCCAACGAAACACAACAGCAAACGTATAACAAAAAGCACGTAAAACGAAAACTTTAAATGCTGTTGCCACTGAAAATAAACATATATAATGACGTAAAAATGATGTAAAACAAGTGAAAAACCAAATTTGGCAACAAAAAAATCTGAAAAATAACAAAAACTTAAATTGGCAGCAGGATAATCAAAACAACGGATGCTAGATTTGGCAAGAAATCACTTGGAGGAGGATACCCTACTTACACCAATATAACTTTTTGTATACGAAATGGAAACAGAGAAATTACATAATTTTGTGAATTTGGCTCTAACTCATTGTGAATAAATGCAAAATGGTATTGTATAGCAATCCACATATTTTGTGTATTCAGTGGTCATCATGATATTCCGATTTAGAGTCAGAACTTTGTGGTATTTAAAAGATGAATATAATTTTCATTGAATTTGATAGCAATGTCAAAATGATAATTCCATGAAAAAGATGTTGATTGGTTAAATAGAAAAAAGTCTCGAAAAATTATGGATTTGATATAAAAAAAATTTTGAATGTTTTTGTTACATGAACTAAAGTCCTATAGAGGAATGAAGCTCATTGCTTAAACAATTAATACTGAAAATAAAGGAGGAATTACTTCAATATGGAATAAAATGAGGCATTTCCTTTAGTTGCATTCTGTCTGGATTTTAGGCCAGACATTTGGCACAGGTACCTTATAATCCATGCTCCAAATTCTGAGATTGGCAATTTTTTGGCATGTTCTTATGTACGTGGCAACCTTGTTTTTGTTACGTTATACGTATGGAGACTTATAAGAATTATGTAGAAAATTTTATTTTGGTAACCCTAGTATTTACGTCATCGCGCACGTCAGAAACGTCATCTTGGCAACATTTCCTCATCGCCAAAAAAATTCAGAATTTGGAATTATGGATTATATGGCACCTGTGCCAGACATTTTTCCGAGATAATGAAGAATAGATTCAAATAATTTCATCCGCAAACCAACACAATAGCTTATATATGAAATTAAAACCAATCCTACATTTTTATTTAAAAAAAGAAAACACTAATTCAAGAAATTAGTTATTTGTGGTGCTGCTAATATCAACATTGGAAAACATTTAGTAATCTTTATTTTCTGATTTTTCCTATTAATTTTTATTGATCATAAAGCAGTCTATTTTCAAAGCAGATAAATAATTTTTTTGATTTACTTCGAATGACCGTGGTTATTTAAATTTATTAGACTTTAACATGATTTTCATGTTCAAATATTGTTGCTGCATTTGTAAATAATTTAATTTTGTATAATAAAAGTCTTTTTCAGTCATTATATATGAAAGAATTTCATTTCTCTAATTATTCTGATATTTTATATTGAAATTGTGCATGTGCTTGTGAAGTCTAAAATTATAGTTACTATAGTTATCTAAAATTAAATTATAGTTACGACTCAACTGTACAAATACGGTTTTAATGCTTTATTTCTTCTGTTTATTTGTTGCTTACATTTTCATTTTACATTGTATTTTTTCATTGTTTTGTTTATGTTATTATATCAAAAATAAGCAATACAAATTGAGTTCAATCGTCAAAGAAAATCATGGTTACCATAAAATATACAAAATTTGGGAAAATACCATAAAACTCATTGAGTGCTGAGCATAAATTTATTGTGTAAAATTTTTAAATATTTATAAGTTTTCATTTCATTAAATTTTATGAATATATATGCATGCATATTTAGTTTTATTTATCAAAAAATATTTTGCTAAATATTTTTGTATAACTTAATTTGCTAATTTATGTTTAAATATTTTGATTATAAAATTTTTATAATTGCTTTTATTCGTGAGCTTTATCTTATAATAAAACTATTAAGGTTTGTGCGTGTTTGCAAATCACCAATATTTGTTTTTTTTTCATTCTTTTAAAGAACATTTTCAAATTTGTTCTGCATACTAGACTAAAAATATTATTTGAAATGACATTGAAATATAGAAATCTCAATAATTTTGTTTTTAAGAGCCTTGGGCATTTCAAATGATTATCAGATAATACATTTTTGATGATTTTTAATACTGTGAAGAAATTTAATTGAGTCACTGTGCTTGGTGATAAGCTATGTGTGTGTGCGTGTAATATAGCCAAACATTCACAGATAATATTTTTTAAATCGATGAACAATTGTCCATTATATAAGATGAATATTTAGGGTTGTAACATCCACAATTCCAAGCCCCCCAAAAAAGAAATGGTGTTTGACTAAATCATAAAAAATCTCCCTAATTTCTGCTATAAGAACTTCAAATATAAAACAGTTGTTGGAACTGCTAATTTTACATTTCTGTAAAGGTTTTTAATGAGTAAACTATATAGCGTTATTTTAAACTGATTATCTTAATTACTCTTATAATTAAGAGAAATATTAAGTTTAAAATATATAATAATTTTAAAATAAAAAACATTACTGTAATTAAAGTGCTTTTAAATGATTTTCGTATTCACGACAATTCTGCATACTTGTTAGAATAATGAAGAATGCCATATCAAAATTATATTACTTTAAGCATTTTAATTGAGATTAGAATTTGATTTCATAGTTTATTACAGATGCATAATTTTTTAATTATGAAATATCAGTTTATACTGCATGGTTTATAAAACCTTTTTATATTATTTAAAAATTTTCGCTTCACTATTTTTTTATATGTGTAGTTATATATTTTTTGAAAGAATAATATTATTTGTAGCATAAGTAAAATTTCTGAACAGCTTACTTGATATTAATTAGTGAGTATTAATAATCTAAATTATTCAATAACTCTTTTCCGAAATTAAATTTTTTAAATAAGAAAATTTGAAATAATGAGTTGTTTATGGCATACCATCAATATGTATAATATGAAAAGAGCGCTGATTATTTCAACGCCATTATATTTCCATGTTTGCTGTTGGAATAATTCAGAGATAAAATATTTATAAGATAATGAAATGAAAAAAGTGACATAATTAAATAAAGATAAGACAAAAATTGTATAATGATTTTTACAAAGATGGCAGCAATAGTTTTTTAGAAATCTTTCCCAGAAGAAGCGTGCCAGTTTATTTACTTAATGAAATGACCTGCTTCTTTTTAACTTTTCGTATTATTTCTGTATTATTACAGTTTCTTTGAATTAATAAACCTTTCAAATCCATAACTACTTTTAGAGTTAATTTATTTCTTTGTTGCGTTTCTTGATGCTTAAGAATTCTATAGTTATTGACCAAATTCCTACTTAAGAAAAACGAACTCCTATTCCACATATTACTGACACGGAGTTTTACCACGATAAAACTCTAAGCTTAAAAAAAACAGATGGAATTTTAAATACAACACAAGTTTATTACTATAAATAGGATAATTAAGAATTTATTTTCGAATTAAAAATTTTACACGATGCTTATTTGATTGGCACGGGAAAGAAAACTAGAGCCATTCATAAATTAGTTTATGATAATTCATGATAAATAGTATTAATGTTGTCGTTGAATAATTTTCCCACTAATTTATTCATTACAGACTAATAAGCAGATGCTTTCTTTTACCACAAATACTGTCATTCAATATTTCTAGGGCTATAAAGCGGTTAAAAAATGAACTAAGTAACCGTTTCATGGAAAGGGGATTGCGCACGCGAGTTCTGCCCAAAAATCGAGTACCTGCGCCGCCCTAGTGTAAGGTGGGGATCAATAAGACCGGGTCCTACATCCTCCCAACACTAGGGCAGTTCGCCCTGCGGCATGGAGACGTAGACCGCGGATACAGACTTCGTCCGGGAGAGAGACAGATCGTGAGAACATTACAGTGTCCGGTCACGGCGCGTGTCCGTTGATGTCCGGCAACTAGTGGTGAGTGACGTTTTCTCGTATCTCTCTGAAATTGTTCTGTCAAATGCTGTCTTGGTCCTTGTTAGTGGTCACCGGAGAGACTCAAATGTACTCGGCTGGTTATTTCCGTTAATGTAATGATAAGTTGTTATCCGTTGTCGTTATCGACAGTGATCACTCTTCACAGAAGATGTAATGTGTTATATAATCTCATTGTACATAATCTCGCGTATAGATTGATTTATAGATATGTCCTAGTAGAGTTGTAACTATAAAATGACAGTTCATAAAAAGTTCTCTGTTGTAAAAAAAAATAAGATTGAATATAAATTTTTTAAAATTTCAAATTTTTTACAAAAAGTTTTATACTGAAAAATAAATTGAATGTAATTTATAGCGTGGAAATGATTTTATAAATAATATTTTTCTAATTATTCTAAAAATTTAATGTTATTAATAATAAATAGAAATTATGTGAAAATTTTAAAAAAATTCTAAGCTTACTATTTTATTTTTAAATTATAGTTTTATAAAGTTACATAAATTTGAAATTACAGTTTTGTGGGAGTAAATTCATATAATATTTTAATGATTTTTAGGTAATGTCAAACATTATAAAAATTTATTAGAAGCTTTTTATTTAAAATCAATAAAAACATATTACTATTAACGTCTAAAATTGTTATGCAATTTAACATTATAATAATATATTAAAAAATGTTTAAAAACAATTAATTAATTTTCAGTGGTATAAAGTTATTTTTAAGTAGATTTCTTTAAGTGATTTTATAAGCAAACAAATCAAACTATAACAAATTTCTTGTTTCAATAGTAAACTGTATAATATATGTCAATAGAAACTATTTTATACAAAAATTATTTATTATATTTCCATAATAGAGTGGGATAAATTAAAACCCTTTGTTTTTCTTAGATTTTAGTTTTAAAATTTAAAGAAGATTTTTCTATGAATTTTTTCTACTGATACTTAAAAATATTTTAAAACTAAATGCAAAAAGACTTTTCTGGTGTTAAAATAGCATTAGTAAACCTATTCATTAAATCAAATTTATAGAATCAGTACTTAAATATTTTCAATCAACTTGTAATTACATAAATTAATAATAGATTTTAACAAATATTTCCAAAATGATTTTACCCTTGCTGAATTAAGGAAATCTGAAGTGATTAGTTGAATTAGTAAAATTAATTATTTTGGTAAATAAATATATATTTAAATTTAATATATATAATAAATAAATAATAAATAATATATATATATATATATATATATATTTGTTTGTTGAATTTTATTAGAAACATGGTAAATCAAGAAGGTTTTGCTGTAAGAAAAGGACCACATGTTTTTTATTACCCCCTTTATTTTTTGCTCCTGAATACCTTTTTTTAAGGGATGTTAGTGGTTTAATTTGAAATGAACATATATACTTGTATTTTTAATAAGAAACTTAATTAAATATTATAGTTTGGTTTTTTGTAGTGAGATATAAATTTTTTCCTTGAGCATAACGATAATAAATGAAATTACAAACTATTCTTCAAGTTATTTAAAATGATTTGAGATAAAAAAAATGTATATTAAATCTTCCTCGAAGATTGATATGATATTTAAACATAAAAAAGTACGCACATTTTGATTGGTCCTCCCTTTAAATATAAATTAAAAGAAATAAACAGAATGTTTTCTTGAATATTGAAAACATCCGTAGACTTCTCGGATCATCTTATTGTAAAAGATGATATTCCTCAAAGAAGACCAATTTTATTAAATCATTAAATTTACTAAGAAATTACTTCAATAAAACTTTGGAACAAATGTCTCAAATCTAAAGGGATAGTTGAAATAATCTGTAGCTTTTAAAGTATTCTAACAAATAATTTAAAATGATTAATCAATTTTAAAATTTATTTTGTACTTTTGTATTGGAAATTTACGTTTCAATTAAACTTGTTCAAAAATTGTTCTTATAAAAAAACATATGATTTGCATTCAGTATCTTGAAGAAGACTTTTTTCTTTGTAAAGACTTAAATAACAGGTGGCCCCCGATTATGGTGGACCTAGTTAAGAAAGAGAATTTTGAATTTTTTGTAAAATTTTTCCATGCTGTTATGTAATTCATTTTTCATTTTTATATTTCTTTTTTTTCCTCTGCCTTCTTTTATTATTATTATTTTTTCATTTCATGTATTATTTGGATTTGTTTTGTGGTACATTTGTTGTACCTTTGGGCCCTGTGTGGTATTCCTTGGTGCACAGGGAGATATTTTTGTTTTCCCAAATAAAAAAAATAAAATAAAAAAAATTAATATATTTGAAAATATTTACCTATATAGTATCAAAATATTTTTTAAATATAAAATAATAAATATTTTTAAAATTAGCAAATAATGTATGTTTGTTTTTTTAATTAATAGTTTATGAACTAATAATATATTTGCATTTGTGTGACTAACACTGCTTAATACTTTAGTATAAACTTCATAAATTTTCCACAATGGAAAAAATTATATCATTTTTAGTCAAAAAGATAAAAATATAAATTCATAATACTTTTATTGTTCAATTAACTATATTAATATATCCATATTGATAATTAAATTAAAAATTTAATTTTTTTTTAATTTTTTTAGCTACAAAATGTAGCTGTATTAATGTCTACAAAAATGTTCTTTTATTTTAAGTAAATTTATTTCATAAAAAGTCAAACATAATTGAAAATATCTGATAATAATGAAATGCAAAGGTGAGATATATTAACAAGATGATATTTCTGAAGAAAAATATGTTTTAATGTTTTTTATGTGAATTCATTTGATATATATTCTTAAATTATTTTTTAAATAAAATTAGGAACTTTAATTGCTTTTATTGTAGATTTAACGCTTAAACTCATATAATAAATGTATCTTTAAGTATGCAACGTAGATTAAGTATATTGGAAAGATTTTATTAGAAAAAGGAATACATCTTATAGAGATTAAGTCATAAGAGTAATTCTTAACAATAGAGTAATTTAAATTTAAAACAAAAATCGTATTTCAGATACTTGTATTTAAAAATTTGAGACATAAATATTTATTTGTCATTTATGAGATTTAAAACCACAAGTTTTAAGAATAATATATTATTCGTTTGGAGCAAATTTTCAAGAGGCACCATTATTTTAGAACAGTTATTAAATACATACATGAAATTCTGTTTAGTATTTCAAAAGAGAATTAAACTGATAAAACTCAGAAGAAAAGTTACTAGTAATTAATGTCGGGGCGAAGTCGATTTTCTCACAGTAGGAAGTACTAAATTCCATTTTTACCCTTGCTAAAGATCTACCTCTAATGGCTATTGGTGCACGTAAAATAGGTCTTTGTCGCAATATCTTCCATGTAAAGTGATATCTCTGACAGTGGCAGAATAAGTATGGGTTCTTCCATTTGGTCCCTGCTTCTTAATAACGAAGAAACAATATCCATTGGATTGACGATGGCCCACCGATTGAATGATCCATTATTTAAGTTGCCATCAATTCTTCCCTTTGCTGTATGAACATCCTCAGATCGAGAAGGGTAAAATGCCCTTATTGGGTCGGCATTAGAATAAAAATTCTAAATACGTGTTTGCTAATTTATGTATGTATCTAATACCTGTATCAAATTTCTAAATATATGCTAACTAGAAGCAGATTTTTATAAATACGTGCTTAGAAAAGAATACATTCAACTTTTTCTTCCATTGTTGTACATATGCTTTTAGTACGTTGATTCTAGTCAGAACACAAAAACCAAACATTAATTCGTATGAACTATATTTTTGGATACAAGTACATCTTTACTTGAGTTTTATGTGGTTTGGGGTTGCAAAAGCCAAATTTATATAGAAATCAGTTTCTTTAACCTTTATCTAATACGAAAGGAGTTTGGCTTACTAAAAGAGTTTTAAATAATGTTAAACATTTGTAGACCACGTGATTTCCTGCATTGCTGTGAAATGAAATTATAAATCGTTTTATACTTCTTAAATTTAATTTATGATCAAGTGTTAGATTATTAAATCCTACCATATTTTTTGTCAATTGTTTTGTTGAGACATCTGAATTGATTAAGAAATATTATGTAACTATTTATATTTTGATTGTAAAATTTACAAATATCATTTGACCCAATTTAAACAAATGTTTTGCACATTATATCAAAAACAATTATATATTCCTGTTGCTAGAAAGGATTTAATGCATGCATTCGTAGTTTATTTATTGTTAAATTGTAGATATTTTGAGAGTAAAATCAAATTGAATTAAAAACTAGAAACTAGAGTGAATAACTTAAAAATAACTAAAAACTAAATATAAAAATTTAAATTATATTCCATTTTTAAAAATTTTTTAGGATTATGTTCATGGAAAATTAGATTAATGATAAAAGAAATCCTCAAGGACGGATTCTTTTTATTGATGATTTTTTTGATTGATTGAATTGATTGATGAATATTTTTTAAAAAAATAAATAATCAAAATTTAAAATTTTTTTTGAAAAATTGATGAATTTTTTTAAGAAAATGAATAATCAAAATAACCTGTAGAAGAATAAAAAGTCAAAATGAAAAATATTTTAAAAAATAGTATTCGATAGAGATGTAATTTGCTTCGAAGAAAATTGTTTATATTGAGTTTAAATTAATTTAACTTAGGAATTAATTATTGGTACGATTTTTTAATTGCTAACCTTTTGGAATTTCTTTTTATATGAGTTGGTTTTGGGAATTACTTTTTTCCCCATCTTCACTTTTCACTTCTTTCACTTTTTATTCATTCAAAAAACAATAAAAGAGTTTTGTTGGATTATTAATCATGTTACGAATAATGACTATATTTTAACATCATTTAATTTACCTGGATACTTTATATTAAGAATAATATCTAAATAAATTTTTACACCAACTTCTCAGATTAAATTATAATTTTATTGAGAAATAAAAATAAAAGTTATAAATAATTTAAAATAGTAAAATATTTTAGAACTTCAGTTTGAAGTCCTCAAACATTTTAGACACAATATAGAACTCTACATAAACTAATTGGAGGCAATACTCTGGCTTTCAGTTTAACTATTCATGGATTCGATTCCTAATTCTGTAGTGATGATTTGTATCAAATATCCCACTTATATTTGTAGGTCCCAATTCAGTTACCCTTCGTTTGCGAAAAAAAAAAGTTTTTTCACAAAGAAAAATAAAAACAACTGCATCATCAGAATAATGAAAAAATAACTATTTTATTAACATGATAAGAACATTTATGAATTTAACTTCATGGAAGATACTGAAAGCAATATTTCGAATTTCTTTTGCAGCTGATAGAAGTCATTATTTTCAAGTTAACCGTCTAAAAATTAATTATAAAATGCATTAACATATTTTTATTTTCAAAAACTAAAATCTTAAATCTGATGATTATTTCTTAAAAATTTACCACCAGGAATTTATGGTGAAGAATGTTCATAGTTTTAAAGATATGCAAACTTTTTTGAAAGAAATAACAACACATCCCTAATCTATTTTCAATATAAAAAACAACTGAGCGAAAGAAGGAAAAACACTGAAGCCAGATACAAATTATAAATATGTTACAAAAGATTTCACATAGTTTAAAGACTTCATTTCCAGAGAGGGAATTCAATTAACTACGCATTAGCGCAGACCAGAAAAGAAAATCGGAAATCTGTATTTTACAGTTTCCCTCTTCTTCTCTGAGTTGTCAAAGAATTCTTTTCCTGATTTTGCCTTGTTAGAAATTCCTAAAACGGGATTCCCTAATTTCTTTTTTCCCCTAAAATGATTTCCCTTTTCCTTATTAATTGCTTTTCAGAGGTTTCTTTGTCGTCGATGGTTCAGACAAAACGGCAAATGTTTCATTTCCTTGATTGTCTGAGTAATTAATTTCAGAATGCTTCGATTTGCCCAATTTGTCTTTTTCACCCGTCATAAACGTGTTTCGAGGCTATAATCAATGTCTTAATAAAAAAAGTTATTGCATTCATTGCTTTGTATCGAGTCACAAAAAGAAAGGAACTCGACTAGCATGACTTTCATTTTGACCAAGCTAAATAATGATTCTAATTGAAATTCATTTCATTTAAATCTATTCATAGAAAAATATGTTCCATAAGAATATAATTCTTTTGAACTGAAAGTTTTATAGAATTAATACCCTTTTTGTTTGTGAATTAATGGGAAAAATATTTTTATAGAAATATTTTTCCTGTTAATATATATTTATAGGAAAAATATTTCTCATTAATTAATATAACAAAATGAATATGATTTAACGTAAAATAATTTTAATGTTAAATGTTAAGGTTTTTAAAACTTCCTGTATTTATTGCAAAATTATTTTTAATAGTTAATAATATCGTTTCATCTTTATGATGATATACTTTTAGAAAAGTCACAATTGAAACATGAGCAAATTCAATAAATTATAAATATTTCATTTCAACTAATTTCTAGCTTTCTTTTTTTCACTTCTGAAGTATTTAAATATGTCTTGCTTTAATAATCGAAATTTCATTGTGCACTGAATAACACATTAGTGTCTTCATTTGTACAATATTATGTATTTTTACAGTTGATGTATCAAAATAAATGCTACCAGTTAAAAAAAATGTTTTAAGAAAAATTTAAAATACCTGTTAAATTTAAATGCATTTTTTTGCAGTTAGACATTTATTTTACTGATGGATAACTAGTTTTGCTTAATATAATTGCAAACTAAAACTTAGTTGTTTACTATAGTCGTTTGACTATACAACTAAATTTCCTATAGTCAAGCGAGGATTATATACATAGTTTAGACAAAAATATATTTAGTATATTCGAAAATGTTTTAAGTGTTAAAAATATTGATTAGGTATTTAGTTTTATGATTTGCTGAAGAGAAAAGATATTAGCTTTTAATATCTGGATTTATGTAAAAGAGCGTGAAGCACACACGGATATTTAACGGGAAAGGTTTTGTGTAGTATATATATCAAAAATACACACATAAGTGATAATAACATTTAAAGTAAATAAACATAGATAAAATAAAAACGACGAATCCACCCCATTAGGTAAAACATGTTTACTTATATGTGAAATATTCGAAAAGAAGAAAAATATTTGAGGTAATTTATCAAATTTTGGTCATCGAATTTAAAATTAAAAACATGTTTCAAAAATAAAAATACAAAAAAAAATCTAAATTTTTTTATAAATATTTATTTATGAGAAAAAGTAAAAAATATATAGATTATTTTTTCTTTCACAATATTTTAACTACACGCTATAACAGTTAAAACAGTAATAATTTGTGAATTTCAATGAAACAGCATTTGTGAATTTCACTGATATATAGTTTACTAGGACCTGAAATGCACTCAGATACAATTTAATAAATCATGTTTCTTGTTTTCATAAAATTAGATAAGTAAAAAAACAGCCAAGAAGAGAATTTCAAAATTAATTCATTTAAAGTGATCCTTTTCGTTCGAAACAAATATACATTGTTTTGTAAAGTTATAAAACCCACCCAAAAATACCACTCACTTCAATAGCATATTGCGTTAAATAAATAGTTTTATATGATGAAAACATTAAAAATAAATGTTATTTTTTTCTTATAAATCACAAAATAAAAAACATTGAGAAAAATAGTTTCACACAAGAAACGTTTTTTTGAAATCTTGGTGTTACATATATATTTATAAAAGATCCCTCATTTGCTTTTCCTTGGAAAATCCAAAAATATTTTTTTTTCAAATTCTCTTAATTAAACTGCAATTTTACATTACAAAAACTGGAAACAATAGTATCATAAAGAAAATTAAATCTTGATTTGTTTATTTTAATGAGAAAATTCACAATACTGCGTGGGAAAAAAATATGTGCTCATATTCGAAACATTTGGAAAAAATCAGAAAGTGAAATAAGTAAAATCTTTATCGTTCCAAAATGGCTGTAGATTTAAGCAAACGATCTTTTTAAAATTTCAAACGATTCTAAATAAAATCTAACTTTTGTGGTAAATATAAAAGATATAAGAGGGAGAATGAATTATCATCTCAGAATAACAGAAAAAATTTCAAGCCTGCAAACAAACATAATCTGTTTACTTGTAAAAGATATATACGAGGGTCACTCTGAAATTTTTGAGATACATATAGGTTTTTAAAGTTATACTTACAAAATATTAGGTGTGTTCAAAGTAGTCTTCTCCAGCATCAATGCACTTTTGTAGACGAATTTTCCACAGATTAAATGCCTTAAGCCATTCATTTCTTCGAATAGATGAAAAAAATGCATTTATAGCCACATCAATCTCTTCTTCTGAATGAAAACGACGTCCACGTAAGTTCTTTTTTAGATTAAAGAATAACCAAAAGTCGCACATAGCTAGACCAGGTGAATACGGCGGATGTTCGATCACTTTAATTTGTTTTTGTTTAAGAAACTCAACTGTTAATCCGGCTGTATGTGAAGATGCATTGTCATGGTGAAGCATTAGTCCTCTAACATTCAATTCTTGTAGAATTTCTGGAAGACATTTAGTGGTATACCAGTTTGCAGTTACTGTCTTCTGTCCATCCAACGTGATGCCTTTGACCCATTCAGTACTTCTGAAGATAATGGGATAAATCACTTTTCTCAGTGCGCGTTGCTTTTTCACCATTGTCGGCGTGGGATCATCTTCAAAGACCCAAGCTTTGCTTTCTTGACGTGTTGGAACGTCAAAAAACGGTATGTACGTTTCATCACCTGTTACAATTTTAGAAATGATGCGGTGGCCACCATCATTCAGCATATTAAAAGTTTCTTTACTGATCCTGACACGCTCCTCTTTTTGCTGCTCAATTAGATTACGGGGAACCCAACGGCAAACTACTTTTTTCATATGTAATTCTTCATGAATGATTTTGTGTATGGCTGCGGATCCAATGTTAAGTTTCTTCTGTATCATTTGATGGGTACAGCGATTATCATCCATTAACATTTTTCGTATGGCAGACACATTATCCGGGATTACTGCTGACGGCGGCCTTCCTGTGTATTCTTCATCCTGAAGAAAATTGCGACCTCTTCTAAATTCTCTAAACCATCTGAATACAGTAGCATGAGCTGGAGATTCATCACCAAATGCTAATTGGAACCGTTGAACGCATTCTTCTAGATTTAATCCTGCTTTGAAATCGTAGAATATCATAGAGCGAAAATGTTCTCGCGTCAACTCCATTTTCTCTTCTGTTTAAAATTTATTCCACGCTAAACAAGTTGAAGTAAGTCAGTAAAAAATCATCTTCTGTGTTAAAATACTTTGTACTTTAAAATTAAACCGTTATTTTTATTTTGTAAAATCTCGTCTGCGCGTATCTCAAAAATTTCAGAATAACCCTCGTATAACACAACAGACAAATAAATATAAGAAATACATTTTTCAGAAAAACCGTGGCATAAAATCTTTTGAATTTTAAAAGTGATTTTGTTTTGTCTAGTTGTCATATAATTTTGTATCAAATTTATGAATAGAATAGGGAAGGAAATTAAAAATTACTGATGTGAAGTTCTTAATGGATTATATAAGTATCTAGTTTCATTTAAATTTTTTATTCGTTTATGTTAGCTTAGTTTTTTTTTTGTCTCATTTTTCTCTTAATATATATGTTTTATAAATTTTTATATTCCTCATTTTTATAAAATCGCAATATTTTACAATAGTTAAATTTCACTACGTTCACTTTCTAATAAAAAATAGTATCTGTTTTCACTAACTAATGGAAGTAGAGTACAATTTTTCTATTTAAGTAATTTCACTATTTAATTGGATAATCATACGAGTTTTCACTCGAAAACTCGTATAATTATTGAATTAAATACGGAAATATTAAGAAAATATTACGACAGTTATTTCTTTAAATATTATATAGCAACTTCAAGTCTCTTTTTACGTGATTTAATTCATAACCAGAACAAGCGATATTTTTCAATTTATTATTGTTTTAGAAATGCGTTGCAAATACTAAAATTTTTAAAAAGGAATCATGTTTAAGGAAAATGAAATTTCAAGTTAATAAATCGGAATAGTCTTGGAAATAAAAAAATGAACATAAAGAAAGGCAAAAATAAAGGATAGTGTGTCCTAGTTTATGTTTTTTTGAGGAGTAAACAAGATTAGATTGAAGTAAAACAGGTGTTTTAATATATCAGAATTTAAATATATTAAATTATAAATTAAACGTGAATTTTATTTATATAAAGTTTTTTGTACAAATAAAAATCATTCAGATTAAAAACTTTATTTTTACGAAATTGAAAAATTAAACTTAATGAAAAAATTAATTATTAAATATAAAAATGAAATAGACTAAAATTCTGTGCTTAGTTCTTTAATGTTTAATATTTCGTTGGTGGAAAAATAATTATATGTAAAAATATTTTCCTACTTCATAAAAAAGGAAATATCTAATAATTCATATGAAGTAGCTATTAATCCTTAAATATATGGCAAAAACTTTCAAATAAATGTCAAATTTTTAACTGATGTAAGGATAAATAAATTTCTACCCTGTTTTATTAAAAAAATGAAAATAACTCCTTATTTGTGCTTAAAATAAAATATGGAGTAAAGTAATAAAACTCAAGCTTAAATATTGTTTATCTACCCAATATAAAAAAGCAATTGCAATAAATTTGGGAAAACAACGATAATATAATCTCCTACCGATTTTTTTTACAGGTTTCCACCCAATCGATGGAAGGACCTCTACAGCGTCGGTACCTGTCTCCATAGCAACCAGATGTTGTGTTTAGTATAGTCTATCTCAGACAATCTTGATTATTCCTCCTTTCCTCAGCTGCATAAAGAAGGCTTGGAAGCTGCATACGAGCGCAAATAAAATACAGAGTTGATACACTGATAAACTTTTGTTGACTGAAGAGGAAGGGGAAAAAGGAATAGCAGAAAATTATGGAAAATAAAATAAAATATGAGAGCTGCTTACATGGTTGGAAATGATAGCTCTTGAAATTTTAACTGTGATACATTTTAAGCAAAGTAAAATACCTGAGTCAGCTCAAAGAAAAAAAATATGATGAATAAATTACATTTCATTTTAAGGGTATTTTATACTTGTTGATATACGTTGCATTTTTATAAAAGAATCGACATTATATAAGTTCACTATAAAAATTAGATATTAAGAATTAATTAATAAATTAAATTAAGAGATTTTTTTTATATACTGAGAGAAAAGAAAAAAAACACTTTGTAAATGAAACATGGAAATTAGAAATAAAGGAAACTACACTGTTTTGACAAGAATATCACTAACAATTTTTAAAAAGTAGAGTGGAATAAAAATTTTCGAGTTGGTATAAATTTTATATAAGTAGTTATTTGTTACTGCTGACATTAGAACCATGGAAGTTAGTGACGGAGAAGAAGAAAGAGAGTCTCCAACAGAAAAGACGGCCCTGGAGACCCCTGTAATCGTACCACAGTACATGAAGAATGTCCCTGTCAAAAAAATACAACATCCGACAGAGCGTAGCATTGTGCCAACTGTCATCCTTTCCACTGTATTCGTGGTGGGTGGACTCGCTTTCGGCCTTCCAGTAGTGGCCACTGTAACTGTAGCCGTGGTCATTGTAGGTATGGTGAGAATTGCCGTCGCTATTTGCTGCGCTAGTCGTATGGGATATGGCATAGCTGGATGTTCTGGATTCCTTTCGGCTACGGATGCCTTCTGGTTGCACGATTCGCACTTCAACTGTTATGTCGCACACTGTTTATTCTTCGTCGAAAGAGGGCTGGACGTGCGGACGACGCGAGAGATACTGCAAAGCAGGGTCATCGAAAAGACGACGGAGAATGGCGAGAGGGCGTTTGCTCGATTCACGCAGAAGGTTGTCTCTGCTTCCGCAGGCTACTGCTGGGTGGATGACAGCGAGTTCGACATCGAGAAGCATGTGTTTGAGGAGGCCCGCCGCATCAGGACTCGACATCAACTGCGGGACCTCGTGTCCTCACTGATGAGCCACCCTCTGGCGCCCAACAGACCACTCTGGGAGGTGAGGATGGTGAAGAACTACGGTGACGCCAGGGACACAGTGCTCATTGTTCGTGTTCACCATGCCCTGAGCGACGGCATAACCTTCATCAAGTTGCTGGGAAACTTCTTGGCAGATCATCCTCAGATGCTGAGGCTGAAGCCTCGTATAGGGGGCACGACATTCCCGCTCAACGTCTTCAGAGCCGCCGTCGTGGCTCCTCTGACTCTCCTAACGTGGCTGTGCACGCGCAGAGACTACAACCCAATAGCTCACCGGCAGCCCCTGTCAGGCAAGAGAACCATCGGATGGTCGTCGGGAATTCGTTTTGCTACGGTGGATCGTATCCGACAGGTTACACACTGCAGTGTCAACGACGTCCTCATGGCTGCGGCGAGAGGTGCCATTAGGGACTACTTTAAGCAGCACTGCGGCGTTCATTCTCCACCTGATGTAACGGTGAGTACCAACTTCACCTTGAAATACTAATAAATATTGATAATACACCTTTAATTAACATCAAACGTGTGAATACAAATGTCTTCATGCGATATCTATAAAGATTGTAAGTGACTTTTTTTATAAAAACATTGCCGCGTATTAGATGACAAAAAGCAATGCAACAAAGTGAATAAATAGAAAGAATATTG
The DNA here is from genome assembly GCA_037975125.1 of Latrodectus hesperus. Taxonomy (NCBI): domain Eukaryota; kingdom Metazoa; phylum Arthropoda; class Arachnida; order Araneae; family Theridiidae; genus Latrodectus; species Latrodectus hesperus. The sequence continues at coordinate 75,261,563 of CM075857.1, read as the reverse complement.
TAAACAACATTTCAGTATTTTACCTATAAATATTTCTTTTCCTTTAGCTGATACACTAAATTATTTTCAGAGATTTCAAAATTTAGTCAGAATATTATTATAGATTGAAAAATAAAAATCGAATATGAAATATTTTACAGTCACAATAGATATTTTATTGGTGATTATTATGTGAAGTGTTGAAATATTTTGAAATTTATCACTGTGAGTTTTTTTTTTTTAGTATCATAACATTAAACTTGTCATTTGAAAACTAGTAACATATAATTTCCATTTATTTTATTCAGAAATATTGTTCACATTGTAAAGAAATGTTACTGGAAACTCTTTATCACTAACTTGCTATTAAGAGATTCCAAAGATTTTTCCTTATCAAATAAAAATTACTTTTGAATTTACTTGAAGTGAAGTTCCATCCCAATCCACATTACAAAATAGGCAAATTAGGTGATTTTAACAAATTAATGTTTAATTTTCGCCGAAAAGCAATTTCTCCAGAAAAATCTTTGTTTTAATAATAAAGAGCTGTACGATTTTACAAGAAAGGAAAACTTACAGGAAAATGTCTAATTTTAAAAAGCGAATATACTACATTTGTTGCATATTTTAAAACTCTTTTTAATTCCTGTTTGAAAATGAAAAATTGAATTTTTGAAAATAAAGATTTGAAATTAATTTTTTTCATGATTAAACTTATTTAATACGAAATAAGTTGATGTTCTTAAATATATTTTAAGAAACGCTAATTATTATTTTTTCATTGAAATGGTTTTTTTAATCAGTTAAATGGAGCTGTAAAAATAGCTGAACAAAAAATATCAATAAGAATTACTAAGTACCGTCTTTTTTTATTATAAATGATTTTAGTAAAAAAACATTCATAATGATTGTCATTGAAAAAAAGCTGAACTTCTAATCCATTCATTTATTGTTTGAAAAACCATTTTTGTTATAAAACTATATAATTTTTCTCCTTTGCATTAAGCTTTTCGAGAATTTTCTTATGTTTTAACAATGAAAGAAAAGGAAATTGAAATTGACAATTAATGACTTATTTGAACAAAAAAAGTATACCCTATCTTTTAATTGATAAGTTTTTCTTTGTTTTCTCTTTTTCCAACTCATTACAAACAACGCTTATATAGGACCCTTTTTAAGATTATTATTTTATGAAAATTACTTCTATATCTTCGATAAAATTAAGATGTTTCTGATAACATTGGAGTTTATTTTACAATTTATTTCAAATGCTAAATTAAGCGTTTCAATAAAGATATTTTAAGCTTACTAAAAGTTTCTCTAAAAACGTTGGCATCAACTGATACAGATTTCAAAACATTTTAAAGCTATAAAATGATATTTTTATTTATGTTCAAAACAATCATTAATGTATAACTCTACTGAATGTAAAATAAAATGCTTTGTCACGAATTTTCTAATAAAATACCATATGGTCATACAAATGATTAATTTAATTTATATGTTTGATGCTTGTCATAATAATATTTAAAAAGGTAGAAGCTACAGCGGAAAAAGTTTTGGTGAGTCATGCAGCTTATATACAACCTTAAATACATTATAAACGAAAATGCTTCATGTTTATAATGTATTTACGGAACCATTAAATGGTTCTTGGTGATATCACAGGTAAATGATAATTTTTCAATACATCAACAACTATTATTAGCTTGTTCCATCAATAATTTTCAGTAATTGAAAAATGACATTTTTTATACATTTTACGACATTTTGATTGTTTAATCTAGCATCGATACTATTTACTCAAAAAAAGGAAGAAATAAAGAAATTACATAGTTTGAAAAAATTACGCAATGCAACCACTGACAACTAATGTAAATAAACAAAAATAACGAAATAAAGTATGCATAATTTAAGGCGTAGCAGAAAACAGAAGAGAATTTCATGTACAAAATAACGTTCAATTCGTCAGAAAACACGAAAGAAATGCAATGAAATTATCGTAGTTTCAAAGGATGCTTTTTCTGCTTTGGTTAAGAAATCCAGAATTTAGATATTTGTCTCAGAAAAAGTGACTTAAAAATGTCATATCAACATACGAATTTCCAGATTTCATGGTTCGATTTTACATATAGATATGTTTCGTTTATTTTTCTATTTTTCATTCTACAATCAATTTTCGTACACGAAGGATAATTAGGAATTTCCTTCAAAGATTGGATTCTGCGTAAATAAAAGTAATAGTAGAGACTGATCTTAAAGTAACAAATATTAGAATTTTAAAATTGTAGAATTGATTCCAAAGAATAGGAAATATTAGCTGTTGACCCGGACAAGATCGTATATGCGCCATCATAAGAAACGGTGATCAGTATATCCTTCCAAAAGGACACCGAAGCAGAACAAACAACATTACTCCTTTATAAAGACTGTCTTTTCAGGCATCAAACCAAGAGCCTTAAAGTTTGAAATGATTTCTAAGCATAGGTCAATGCTGTGAATTACGTAACGTAATACCATGTGACCGTGTAGACAGATGAAGGTGGATTGAGGAACCGACATTGCATGCAATGTGATAAGAGTCAAATGTTATTTAACTGAAAGCCCCGATATTCAATTTGGAATGTGATACAAGAAGTGTTTTGTATGGAGAGATTGAGGCCCTCAACATAGCATCAGATCCATTCGAGATAGATCATATTTTAGACGATATGGATTGATGGTGCTATCTGAATCCAGCTGGACAGATGCATGCCCCGAAAACAGAGAAATCGATTTCGTTTCATCTTTCTTGTTTCTGTCAAAAACTTCATTTTTTTAAACTTTTGTTGAAGTTAGGAGATCAAAGTGTAAGGTATCATCACTTTTTCTTTATAATTTTTCACAATTACCCAGTCATTAATAATTTTTGTGGTACTTAACAAGTTTACCAGTATTACAATTTGAAACACCAACATTATATTAGTTTAATTTTGTTAGTCATGAAACAATAAAAAGAACCTGATTTTTGAAATAAATTATTATACATTTTTAGCCTCAAATTACAAGAAATTAGTTATTTAACATCGAAAAGGTAATGATTCTAATTTCCTCACCTGATATAAAATATAATCTCGAAAAATAATTATTACTTGTGAAATGATGTCTAAAAATAACAATTTATATTAAAAACATTTTTTTGAAAACGATTGGATTTAGCAAAAATACACTTCAACTCTGAAAAAATTTCTTATTGCTATTTTTATTTTATATTTACTATCGATACTGCTCGTAAATTAAATGTTTATGATCCTTATAAATTGCTATTTTAGTAGATTTATCAATTACTTAAACAAAATTTAAAATCTTAATGTATTTATATAACTTATATTGATTAATGTTTAAGAAAATATACTAAACAATCTATAAAATTTTCTGAAATATAGCTCATGAAAATTAAAAGAATTTAGCCTAACTTTATTATTTTTAACCTTGACAGTATATAATTAATTAAAAACTATCAACTATAAAAAATTTATTGTTTAGTTAAAAAAATGCATACATTTTTTTAAAAAAGGATAATAATTTTTGATTTTTTAAATATATTATAAGTGCGAATATTTACTTAACAAATAAAGCAAATTCTTGTTATAATTGAAACGTATCACGAAATTTTACTAGAAAATCAATCGTACATAATAATGCTGTTCTTAAGAAACAGAGAATTCGTTTTACTATATGCAATATACAACCTATATCAAAGACAGCAGCATATTCTTCTATCTTTTTCTTCGGGTACTTCCGCATTGTTTGGAATGGAATAACCATTAGCCGCAAAACAAAGGCCCTAGGTCAATAAAGATAGATTTCCATTACTTAGGTGTACACACTTGATTTGTGTCTATATTAACTCCATTCTGTGTCTACATCATCATGCTAGAGTAGTTATGTGATGTTTCTATAGCAAACAATTTTATTTATTTGTCGCGCCCTATTGCTTTTTGCCAAAATAGATTTTATTTTGCTTATATATTTCTGCCTTCAACAAAAAAGGAGTAAATTTTAATCTGACAAATTTAGAATCCCTTATGGAAGAAATGTTTCGAGAATGATTTTTATCTCCTGAAAAAGCTTAAAATATAAAAAAAGCTTTATAGAATGCAAAAAAACAAGTTTTAAAAAAGTAATCTATATAACTTAATTGTGGAAAATATTTACGAATTTTTTATACGAGTAAATGAAGCACATATCTGTAGACATACAGCTTTGTGATTATTTGTAAAATAAAAGTACGAAATTCAAGTTTTTTTTAAATGTAAATTTTCATAGTTTCATTAAGTTATATTCATTTTGCTCAGTAAAATTAAAATTTAAAATATTCATAAATTTTAATTTACTCAGCAAAATGATTATAAATATTTTTAATGTCATTAAACACATATTTATAGGAAAAAAGTTTAAGTTAATTTATAAATAGGTGAATTATAGATTATTTTTGAATTTATATAGATTTTTGTAGATAATTCCACTGCCCATATAAGTATTTTAAAAATGTATAAAGAATAAAATAAATGATGTTTTGTTTTGCGCTTGAACCAGTTTATTGCTTTATTTCTCGCTTCTATTTTCACAATATTCGACATCTTTTTTAAATTCCCCAATAAGAAAAAGAAAACACAACTTAATGCAGCGAAGAGAAATGCCGTCTAAATTATGATGGAAATGATAAATTTGAAAGACCTAGATCACTTTGCCGATAACGTAATATCCATAATAACTTTTTGAGACCCTCGTTAAAATTGCTGATCTTCGCAGTTAATAAAGTTGTCAAGGAGCATACCCGTTTTCAACATAGATCTTTTAATCCCTCTACATATTACTTTCTCTGATAATATTTCAGAAATTCTTATTACGTTCCAGAACTGAAATCTCAAGTCAGACATCTTAAATATTCCGTTGAAAATGTATCACTTCTTGTCCTTTTAATAAATGTTTCAGACGATCATAAATATATATTCATGAATATGAAATATATGCTTAAAACTGCTTATATAATTTATATTTTAATATAATATATATTTTTTAATTCAATGTTTAACATACACACACAAGGACTTGTTAAATATTAAGTATTCACAGTTAAATTTAAGTGAATACATTTAAATAGCTTCAGTATTACACAAAACCAAAATTAATGAGAAATATAAAAATATGACTGTCATGATTTCTAAAGACATTAATGCCCAACAAATGTCTTATATTTTCTTCTGAATTACTTTCAACACACTGAATGTTTTCAATAAATCGAAACAAAATTTTCTGCTGAAGATAAATTACATGCGTTGGCTGAAGTACATTAGATAACTACTCACAAAGGCTATAATACATTATTTTAAATATTCCAGAAAAAAATATCCTCTTCCCGAGAGAAAGGAAGGCAGACACTGAAATTGCAAATGCATTACATTTCTTTTCTGGTACATTTTAAGCCTCCATTAGTGCGGTTGCTAGTAGAACGTATCGATTCATTATCTATTCCGACAACTGCTCTGTTCTCATTTTTCGGTGTTGTTATGTCTTCCAACACCCAACAGAGGATAAAAGAATTAATGACCTCACACTCACAAAAGAAGTTTCGTCCTTCAGTTCGCCGATAACTCGGTGAATCATTTGCATAATGGAACAGGGGAGGGTTGTGTGGGAAGATGCTTTATTTCTGAAAGCACGAGTGGGTGTTACAGTGAATTGGCTTCTTTTGGAATCGTTATCGGCTACCATAATCTGTTCCACTTGCGATTCGGATGTATGAATTTTATCCGCATGAGAGAAGGCCAAAGTGGGATGCATTCGATCAATTCAAATAATCAGCGTATCTAATTATTAGAAAAATATCCAACAATGCGAGAAATTCAAGCATGATATGCTATAATTTTACACTAACCTCCTTCCATAATATTTGATTTATCTTTAGCATTTTAATATCATCTAGCTGTTAAGGTGCTTTAAATAAAATTCCAAGCTGATATGCTCTAATATTTGTAATGCCAGCACAGAGCTCTTCATAACTTACAACTGGAGTGTCTAACATTTCCGATTCACCATGCGTTTTATACTTAGATATTTTACAAACAGACAAACTTCATTTATTTTTGATTCCACAACATCTATACAAGGACATTTGAAGAAACCCTGGATACCATGCCAAGGAGTTACTTCTGTCCCCAGTTACATTTGCTATATGCATAAGCACTTTATCATTTTTTATATCGTACCATTAATAATTAAAAATACATTTCTTTTCTGTTAGCTCCAATAATACTGAAATATAATATATCAATTAGCATTAATAAACAATAAGCATAACATGTAATATAAAAAATTTAAAGTCAATTCCTATTTTGGTCAACAAATAAAAATATTTTTTTCTCATCTCGTCAACATTGAAAGTAAATCCTTCAAGAGATTAATTCAAGAGATTTTTAAACTTATTATTTGATTTAGAAATTATTATTATTTCTAGTCATATGTGTATATATATATATATATATATATATATATATATATATATATATATATATATATATATATATATATATATATATATATATATATATATATATATATATATATATATATATATATATATATATATATATATATATATATATATATATATATATATATATATTTATATTTATATAAGAAAATCTAAATCGCATAATGGATTATAATCAAAATTACTTTTAAGTTTTTTTTTTTAGTTTTTTTATAACGAATTCTTGGCAATTTTGTGTAAAATAATAAATATAGGTTTGTATTATTTGATTTATTAAATTTTATTTTTAAACATTTCATACTTATTTTGGCAAATTGTTAATTTGTACTCCTGATTAGGGTAGACTGTTAAAAAATTGTATTTTTTAAAAATATACTCCTAATAAATTCAAAAATTAAAAGTTATTATATTTTTTTATTTAAAAAAATTCACACTTGGTCTCTTCGATTTTATTGCTCATATCATATAATTTTATACTGCATATTATATGAAGCATATATCCTACACTAAAATATCTTTAATACAATAGTTAGATAATTGTTGACATTTCAGTGCAAATATTTTTTCTTTTAATACATAGGAATTAATCTTTTGGTAACTAAACGATCTTTATAAAGAACTCTTATAAGGACTTTTAATTATTCTTTAATGTGAGGATTCACAAAATGTATATTTATAATCTTTCCTCTAATTATATTAGAGACTTAAAATTTAAGCTAATTTTTATTAGCATTTACTGTTATTGCTTAGCTAAAAAAATCCACATTTTTCACTTACTTTTTGCAATCGCACCAATACTTAACAAATAGCTGCTTAGTCATATTTAGCATATAGTCTTCTGATGTGATCAGAAGACTTGAAAATCGATGAAAAATTATGATATTTAATATAAGCTTTCACTTTTATGAGCTAATTTAATTTTTATTTATAGAGTAGCATATATTTTTGTAACTAATGAAATTTGTTACTAACATAATGTATTAAATTGTTTTTATGAGACAGCATCAGTAATTGATCATTATTGAAACTCTCACAAATATCTTGATCTAAAGAAGATTAAACTTTGCCTATATTTCACAGCATATGCTTTAAGTAATAGATAATCTTATTATCGGTGAATTTTAAGAAAAGCGAAATACAGACTTAGCTTATTGGGTTATTATGTTTCAATGTTATTTTTTATAATTATTCTTAATCAATACTGTGAGAATTAAAAGTCATAACATAAGATAATAAATCATCCTAAATTTACTCAAATACATTAAAATTATTTAATTTCAAATGTAAGCATGCATGAACTTTTCACGCATACATATTTTTCACATTTTGTGACAATAACTTGTAAATAAATCCTAAACTAATCTGGCAAATTTTGGAAAGTTTTTGTTTTAAAACTTGGTAAAATGTAGTTAAGAATAAATTTTGTGTAACGTACAAAGTTGCTGGTTTCTTTCTCACAGGATTTCAAAAATAAATATTTGATAATAATAAGCAAAAAGACATTAATATAAAGATTGAATTAAATCCACTAATAAATATGAACAAGCTAAAAATACACACTAATGCGTTCCATATTATCGAAATCATCTTAGTCATTTATAACAAGAATCATTAAAATTGTCTCTCATTTCCTAAAAACATTTAGAAAGGTAATTGCATTCTATAACAATTTGTTCAATCTAAAATTATCTTGCAATGTTTACATTTTTCTCTGTTTTTGCTTTTTAAATGAGTTTTACAGACAGGAAATGAGATGACTGTCACCATGAAAAGGCTCTATCAAACAAGAGAACCGCAGCTACTGAGGAACATTTCAAAAGTTAGGTGTTGATCTCACTCTTTTGATTTCAAAATTAATGTTTATAAAACATCTTCTCTCGTATTGAATCGATATGATTCTAAACTTTTGTGCCTATTTTCTTTAACTATTTTGCGGTTTCCGAAATTGTCATGGTAACGCTTAAATTTGTTCTGGGATGCATTTTAGGTTCTCTCTGAATATGGGGTTATATTTTTGAATACATCTAAGCACTACATATATTTTTGTGTAGTGCTTATTATTATGTGTGTAGATGTTTATTATTATGTTTACTTACAGTAATAGAATTATTACTGTATTTCTGTTAGTATTTAAATGAGAATAAGGTGACCAATATAGTATATAATCATAAAGAGAAAAAGAAAACTTGCATTTTTTTTATCTTTCTTAATAAAGCAACTTTACCCGTTTCTTACCAGCAAAATAATTTTATTAAAGGCACGTGAACGTTATTTAATTATTGATCTTTGGTTAGATCAAATCTGGGTATATTTTAAGATGTCCATTAGTAATTTACTTTTCAAAATGGTCTAAGTTAAGGAACTGAAATTTGCCCAGTTAGTTGCGTTTTCTGCCGCAAGGTCTTAAAAGGAAATTATGCGCCAAAACTTAAGTCTCTTTATTTATTAATTAAATTGTAAAAAACCCCAAGCAACATTAAAGTGGCCATTTGGCCGGGGGACGATAATCAGAGCAACATGTGCCAATATCTGTCAAATTCTATCTATAGTTTTAGAGTTCTTGTAATATATATAATGCCATGTTTTTCTTGTATCATAGTTTAAGCTATCAGATTATTAAAGTAACTTGTTTATTATATCCGAACTATTTCAATTATTGCATATTAAACTTAGAGGAAATGAACAATTTAGTTTTCAGAAATCCCTAACTGATCACACAACATTTTTATATTCGGGAATTTTAATATTCAAATCATCAGTAAAATACAAGTTTTCTTTCATCTTCTAAAAAATAAATTGTTTTTATTTTATAAAATACGAAAATAATTTTTCACATAATTTATATGCTATGATTAGTGATCCGAAACAAAAGCAACTCAACAAGTTATAATCAATTGATCAAATTCATGGGTTTATAACTTTTCCGCAATAATTATACATTTTAATTATTATTCTTGGCATATATGCCATATAATCCAAGATGCCGAATTTTAAATTTTTTGGCCATGAAGAAATGTTGCCAAGATGACGTATTGGGACGCGTTTGATGCCTTAAATACTATAGTCGTCAAAAATGAATTTTCTGCGTCATTCATATAGGTCTTTATATCTATGACGTAATAAAATCCAGGTTTCCAGATACATAAGAAAATCCACCAAAAAATCATCAAACTCAGTATTTGTCACACTGGATTATATATACGGGATCTGTGCCATATTCTTACTTAAAAATTAAGGACAACTATGGTTCTTCAAGTTTATATTTTACTGATATCATTTCAAGTGAAATAAAATAATTATGCTTTATCACTTTGATATTGATGACATTTGAAGTGATACACTGCATTTTAAAATCTGAGAAATTTTCAAGAAACATGCTTTAAATATCCAATAAATATTTAAGTGAATACTATTTTTCAGTCAGAAGGAGATACTTCTTGCTAAAATATATATTCATTTAAATGTTTTATTTAGATGTAGCGAATTTTAACCCATAAATTTTGATCTTCCGTTTTATGTAAACATTCAATTGTTTAATTTTTAATTATGATGTGCGACATGCAAGTTCTATTCACAGGAACCTAGAGACACTCTTTTCTTTCATTCATTTTAGAGTTTTGCGTCATAATATATTATCTTTCGCAAGTTTCAACTAATGCTCTTTCCTAAATTAAATAAATGTATTTTGCAATGATAATTTATCTTTAATAAATTCATGTATTCCTTAGCGATTTCTGTCATTGAGGGGGAATTATGACACAACTCCCAAAATAATTATTTATTTAATTACGAAATAAAACCAAAATTAATCTCCTAACAATGTTTAGAATTTAAAAATTATCCTTTTCTTTGACTAAACCCTGCTGAATATTTATATTTAAAATAATCAAGTTTTATTATTTCATTCCTCAGATATCAGATATATCTAGGATTTTGTCATAAATATACAGATTATTGAATTTTGTTGACATTAAGTATAATAAATCATCATTGATTGTTGTTAGTACCGTAAATTCTTCATATTTAAGTACAAATAAGACGGCTAAATATTTAATAGATAATTATTGGTACGATAGTTACAGGTGAAACTTTTAAAAATATATCAATAATATGAAAATGTCCCGAAATTAATTAAATAAAATTAATTATATTCGTGATTAAGCAAATTTAATAATTTGATTCCTTAGGTAACTGCATTTCAGTTTGATATTTTAATTAATAATGTACATTTATTTCCTTCGTTGCAAAATAGTAATTGTTAGGTAATACGTCATATCATAAAATTATTTTCTCATACCAAATAAGCAAAAATTACGCACATATTTCATTTTTAATAATTCATTTAAAAATAATCGACTCACATATTTCAAATGCAATTATTCATTTAAAAAAATAAGTAATTGCGTTTGAAATATATGAGACTTCTATAATTAAAATATGTCAGATTGGTCACACACACAAAAAGCATTAAATTTGGTATAATAATTAAAATTAATTTCTGTTTATTCTAAATAATGTAGTTGTTAATAACATACTTCATAATATTTGCTAATTATGTCTAAAGGGTATAAAAATATTTCGTTTTCATTATTTTTCTCTTATCGCATTATGTTGTGTAGAGACAAAATTCACTATTAATGTTCTCAAATCTATAGTAATCTAAAATATTCTCTTTCAAGTTTATGAATAATATCTTGAGTTGATTCAAGCCTAAAAATGATTTTTGAAGTTTAGAACAATAAAGGAATTTATAAAATTTGAAGAATTTAAAATATTTCATTAGTAAGATTCTATTTTGAGCCATTATGCATAACTTTAAATATACAAATAAACTGCCTTATTTTATAACAATTACTTGTTTCATTCGATGGTTGAATTGTTTTATTGGGATTGAATTGTGATGAAATAAGCTCTGCTGGTCATTGCAATTGCTGCACAAAACAAGCAACACGCTATAGACAAATAAAACTTGCAAACCATAAAACACTGTAATTATATATCATTAACTTTTACCGGGTCAAATGTAACACAGGGTGATTGTGTTTAAATGTAAAAATCGTATAACGGTTTTCTAAGATACGAATTAAATTTGAATGTTTTCTATTTAAAATTGCCATGATATCTCACAAAACAAAACGAATGTTTACCGATAGGTTCTTAATGCTGATAGAAGTCAAATTATGGCCAACCAAATCGCGGTATTGTTGCTTGTGTCTGGCGAGATTCCATGACATTCTGCAGAAAATAGAATTGCTGTGTTCTAGACAGTCATATGAAACGCTGAGTTGGATTTGAGAGTCCACTATCACTAACAACTGGGAAGGTAGAATGACATGATATCGTGTTTTAGACCACAAACCGCTTCTGCTTACTGAATCATGATACTCACATCAGTCCTCAGAAGCATCTTGGAAAATGCATTGCAATAGAGTACATTCGGCATTATTATACTAATTATTACCTGAAGTGATGAAATGGGTTGCCATGAATGCGTCTTCCATGAATAAGTATTCTTATTTCGTTACCGGAGCTGGTTCTTCTGTGTAATAAATTCTAAGGTTCTATGTTTACAAATTCTTCAGAATATAATCCTTTTGTGTTACTTCTTGTTTAATATATTCCTCCGATAAATATTGTTATTTGCAATTTTCGTGGTGTAGTAATTGCAGTGAAATACATTTCATTAAAAAATAAAAGCATAAATATTTTTATTTCAATTTCGCTTGTTTTGAAGGAATTTAACTTTACATCATATTTTTTCCAGAATTATCTGTTTATAAAACTTACACGACTACAGTTTATAATGAAAATTTCCTCTTTTTGAATTGTCTCTTTTGAAATTTAAAAATAAATTCTTCTCTAACCATTTATATAAATGTTCATATTCAAAATGACAATCATATTTTACTGACCATCACTAACATTTAGAATTTAAAATTCTTTCAGAATTTAGAATTCATTTATTTAGAAATTAATATTTATTTAAAATTAATTTATTTAGAATTTAGTATTCCTTTAGAATTTAGAATTCTAAATATTAAAATTGATTATAAAATATGATTATCTTTTCAATTCTAAGAACATTTACATAATGTTTTTGACTAGACTTTCTTGTTTATAGATTTGGATTAATTCTATTGTGTGATAGATACTTAAAAAATTATAATAATAAAGGAACACGTTTTACAGAACAGTTTTTATTTGCATATTCCTTTTTTATTGTATTTATATTTAAAATTGGATATCTGTAATTTATTGTATATATATTTAGAATTGAATATCTGTAATTTATTGTATTTAAATTTAGAATGGTGCATGTAAATATTCTTTCTTTTTGAATTATATATATATATAAGGAACTTAAAACATTACATAAATAGGACCACTATTGAAAACTTTTCATGCTTTCATGGTTAATTAAATGTAACATTACCTTATAGATTTGATTTTTTACATTTTAAATATCTATTGCTTTAATCATTTCCAAATATTTAGTCGCAACCGTTCTAGGACGATTGTGCTTCCTTTCCCATCGCATCAAATAATCATCTCCTAATACTTCAATTAGCAATTTAAATTTATCCTTCTTAACGGCTTTATCTTGCTTTGTCCGAGTGGCAGTTGCCAACGCCTCTTCTTTAAAAACGAGAGCATCCTTCCAGTTATAACTTCGCATTTGTGATAATGCCTGTACACACAATATCTTAAAATTTACTAAGTCAGTCATCTCATTCATCTCCAAATGTCTTATCTCCTCATATACCCATTGAAAGACAATCTTACTTTCCATGAATTGAAATTCTAAATCTTCAACGTTGCTGTCTGCTTGTATCTGCAAATCTGTCGCAACACGCATTGTCTTGTTTTCATATTGGTTTAAAAGATGCAGTAACCATTTGTCGGACATCTTATGGAAACAGTCCATGGCATCATCGATGCTTTTACATTTCAAGAGAGATAGACCAAGATACCCATATCCTATTCCCAATCTTACATTGCATTTTCCATGTTCTTCTTCTGTTGCCAGCAAACTTCGTGTGAAAGCTTCTCTAGCCAGACTCCACAATTCACTTTTCATGTATACTAAACCACATAACCTTTGCAATTGCGAAAGCGTTTTAGAAGGAACCACGTCAAATTGCTGAGATGTCCATGAAGCTACTTCCATGTAATCCTGAGCTGCTTTCAGATTTTTTAGTCCTAAGAACACTTCAGCTACCAAACACATAGGATAAATGATTCCTATGCTATCAGCCGACCACACATCTTCAGCCGTATTTAATGCGATTAATGCTGGAGAATAGGCCATTTCTGGATTTAATTGAAGTAGCCATTTCTTAGCAGCAGATTCGGCAAGCTTGCAAATGTTAATTTTTTTCTGTATAAGATTATTTTTTTCTTTCTTCCTTTCTGCTTCTGAAAAAGGTACTGGACGGTCTTTCTTCAAATCAAGCATTAATTTACAAACAGTGTGATGGAATGCTTTTAAATCATTCATTTTGTGATCTTTACTGCAGTAATGTGTCACTCGACATTCTTCACACTTCGTAGTTGCCTTGTTTCTACATACTTCACAAGGAGGAGCTACATTTCCTTTTGGAATAGCTAGCTCATGTATCTTCTTAGACATATCCGAAACTTAAATTGTTTTCGGATGTTAAATATGAAATAAAAGTTAATACGATACTGTTTAAATACTTAACATAATTTTACATTATTAAAGAACATGATTACCTTAAAATATTTTTAATATAATAAACTATATTAACCCTATATTACAGAATAAGAAACCATATATTACATTCAAAAAAAGATTAATTTTTATTTTGTAATAAATTTTTTATTTTGTTGGTAGGTGTTTAACACATTTTGAAAAGTAATGAAATATTTAATTATAACTTTTTTACTTTTATTAGATGTTATAGATTATATAAATTTATTTCCTCTTTAAAGCTAGGGTATATTCAAAATCCTTGAAGTGTTTCTATTTATATATTGTGCATCTTACACTGGTGTCAAAGTGTCATACTTATATAAGCTTTGTAAATTTGAATTCAATTGAAGAACTATTTTAAGAAAACTTATGGTAACGCGTTGTACTTAATAATAAGTATAATAACACTGTGGCCATGGCAACATAAATACGAATTTTTTGCTTCATTTGAGAAGCCGATATAGTTTGTGATTTGTAATAGTGGATTTGGCTAGATTTTTTCGATGAATTATTGATTTTTAGATGCTTTTGCAAATTATTCATTTATGATTTGTATACTTTTTCATGGTATGTTTATGTATTTGGCATTTTTTGAAATAAAAATTATCTTGTTTTTACTTACGCCAATTTTTTTCGACAATCATTTTGACGTTGGCAACAGTTTGGCGAAATGCGTCAATGCCTCAGTTTGCCATTCTTGATAACTTCAACAATCATACCAAGCGTAATATATTCTAGGATTACACCAAACGTACATATGTGGTGTTAAAATATAGATATCGGTTATTCAGTAGCTGTTTAACAGCAATTAAGTTGGTTATGTCGAGAATCTGAAATTCGAACTGATAATTCTCATTTCATTAAATGTTTCTTCGTAAGATCTAGAATTATAACTGAAACTGTGGTGGTTATATCTATATGAAGTTTGCATACAAATTTTCAGTACAATTCGATTTCACCGTTGAAAGTAATAAAGTCTCTAAATAGTACTGTCAAGCGAAGTAAATGTCATTTTAACATCACGTTTTTGAAACACGTTAGCAGTTTCATTTTATTTTCACAACTACTATTTTTTCATTTTTCTCAGATTTGTTACAATTAATTCACGATATCTAATAATCAGAATTCCCAGTGTTGTCAACAAAAAGATAAGATATTGACGCTGGTGAAATGGAATAATACCAGCAAAAATTCTTTTTATGAGTACTATTCCATTCTGTTGAAAAGCTTTCGTTTATGTCATCAAATGGTTTTACAGAACGCGAGCGCGCGCGCCAAAAATATATATACCAATTACAATTCTTTACCATTACTTTTTAAATCGATGTCATGTTTTCTTCTTTCTTAGTAAAATTTGTTACAATTACAAATTACTTTTTTATATATATTTTGAGTTATGTCGCCAAAAATGTCAATCCAGTTAAATTCATACAAGCAAAATTAAATAATGCTGACTTTTCCATCTGGTTGTTAATTTTAAGTTGAAAAGAATTTTCTTGCAAAAAAGGAAACTAACTTCGGCTACAGTGAGTATTATGACTATTGACCTTTAAGAAGCAAAAACAGCCAAATTAGCATAATTTAGTGATTTTTGTCACAAAAATATTTAGCAAAAGGTTTTAATTTCTAAATATAGGTATGCGGTTAAATTTATTTTTTGATATTATTTATCATAGCAGTTTTTTAAGCATTTCACAAAGCATAAAATCGGAAAAAACAAAAGTAAGAATTTTAATTATATAATTTACGACGAAGTTAAATTTAAATGTTTAATTATTTTCATTGTCATAAAAGCTAACAAATTTTATTTCGTTAGATGATTAAAACTGAATAATTACCTCTTCCATTTTAATTTCTCATAATTTTATTGTTTGATGTGTTAAATGTATGTGTTTTTTATTTTTCTTAGAAAGTTCTTAATTATTATTGCAAAATTCTTTTTTTAATTTTGTTACTTAAGAATCTCATAGGTTCTTAAATTTTCTTCTAATTTTATAGTTTTATAAAATGATGTGTTTTATTCTGTAATTAACAGAGAAAATTAAAAAAGTTTTTTTTACATTTTAATATCTTTTAATTCGGTTAATGTGTTTTAAACAGAATTATTAAAAAATTAAAAAATATATCCAAAGATTATTTTTTTAAACAGATGTTGTTAAATAAAAATTTAAATAATGTCGTCTGTTTGGCGGATGTAAAGTATGTTTTAAAAATGATATTTTAAATAAAATTCTAATTAATAATATCAATTTGAGAATTCTTAAGTTTGTTGTTTTTCATTTACTTTATAAAATTTCTGGTTTAGTTTTATAATTCTTAAATTTCTATTTATTTATGATATTTTATTTATTAAAAAATTTTTAATCTTCTTCATTATAAGAAGTATCGATCCTAAAATATTTCACCAAGTTTTCCTATTTCTTACTTTCTATTATCTGTTATCGCTTAAAAATAGGCAGTTGACATATATTAGTTTTGCGAAATAAGTTTCAATTCCTACATTATCCTTAGCTAAGCGGGAAGAAAATCGTGATATTACAATACATAGTCCGTGACATTTACACGTACAAGGTGGAATGAAATAATTAACTCTTTGTGATGAAAGTATTACGTTCAAATGAATTGATTTTTTATGAACAATAAAATATTAAAATAAAGTGAAACAAAATAAATCACCATTTATAAAATAATTAGTTCCTAGCTTACAGCAATTCTAATCTCATTAAAAAGTATTAATTAATATTAGAAATTATTAATAAACTTTGTTACCTTCATACTAAGACTAACCCAAAACTTCATTTTAAGTATTTCTTGGCAAACAATGATTTTATAAAATTGGAACAGTTAACATTTAAAAATAAATAACTTAATGAATAAATTCTGAGCTATAAAAATATTATAATATAGATAGTAATTAAGAAAATGTTAGTTTTTAATTAAAATTTTGTGCTAAAAACATTACAAGATTTTCTCAATAGTACACACACTCATGCACACAAATATATATACATATATGTGTGTGTATGTATTAATGAGAGAATATACGTAAAACAACATACACAAGGGATAAAACACATACATTCACATACACATACATATGTCTTTGAATGAGAAAAATAAAATATCTATCTTATCATTACAGATCTGAAGTAAGATTTTAAAGATAGTGACAGAATTGCAGTTCCTAAAAAGATACTTGCAAACATACTTTACTAAAAAAATACTTTAAATAAATATTTTTAATAATATAATTTATAAACTCATCGTAACTCGTATTTTTCCAAATTTTAACTTCGTTAATTATGAAATTTCAAAATATTTTTTCATTTAATTATTGAGATATATAAGTCACGTTATCACATTAGGTGAAAACACAAAACTATGAAATCATACTTCTGAAAATAAGCAAATCCTTCCCATGATATAAATATGTATAGGAATCCTATTGAAGAAAATACACAAGAAATATTTTATTTGTTATTAAAGACTTGTTTCTATTTCTGCAAACAACTTTGCAATGTATAAAGACACTTTTTGTTTTATTTTTATCCTAATCTTCGACAGATCATAAAATATTATTCTAAATATATTCCTAGATATATTAAATTAGAAGTATTGCTTTGTTTGTTCATATATTTACATATCATATTTTCCTAGATAACACTGTTTCGTTCATTACAATCAATTTTCTATTTACAAATTAAAAAAATGGTAGAACTCACTTCATTACTTCGTAATGTGGCATATATTAATAAATATTAATTTTGTTCTTATTGTATTTTTCTCTAAGACGGCTTGATTTATTTAATTGTAATTTCTTAATGTATTACGAATATTCATTTATTTATTCCCATTGTACTTTGTAAATATTCTTTATTTAATTACTACTTGTGGATTTTTTAGCACCATTAAATTATTTTTTGATTTTTTTTTTTTTTAATAATAATTTACAGTCATCAGTGGGATTCCTTGTTCTTAAAAATCAATTAGTAAAATAATTATAATTTCAATTTTATTCCAACCATTATAATTATTTGAATCCAAATATTTAATAAAGTGTAATAAAGAACTGTATCATCAGTTTTCTTAAATTTCGCCTGTTAATATTTAAAGATATTTGTAAGTAAAAATATTGAATTAAAAATAAATGGGGAGTATAAGAGTCGTCGAAGTAAATCACAAAGAATAATTATTTTGTTTTAGTCATTTATGTTGTGTTTTGTTATCTTATCTATTCTCCCTGATCCATTTATGATAAAGCAAATTTAAGTATTGTTTTAATTACTTATATAAAATAATTTAATAACTTAAATCAGACTAATGCAATTAATTTAAGCAACAGTTCTATAGCATGATCAAACCACCATCAATAAAACATCACATTTTTTCAAATATTATTATTTATATTTTCATTATTAATTACATAATAGCCATTATGTAATAAAAAATATAACTCAATTTTTCTAAGTATGCACATTAGCCTTAAGAAATTAAATCAAATTAAATAAATAAAAAACATATGTTACAAAATCATGTATCTTAATTTAATATCAAATTTCCAATAAAATTTATTTTAGATTTTGTATTACAAATAACTATTTTTATATTATGTCTCCATATATTTCAATAATTTTAATTTATATTTACTATACAAATGTTTAAATTGGGGAAAATTAACAGAGTTTTATTATCAGTATTTAAATATCTCTCATAGGATTGCCGTTTATTAAAACCACGTTTTTGAAGATTCTCTGTCAAATCTTTAACTTACAGCAAATCTTGGAAAATGTCAAGGGGTTTAAAATAGAATGCAGCTTTCACATTACGGACTTTAAATCTGTATAAAAGAGAAATAATAGAAAATCGTTGTTCCCAACAATTAGAGAATTAGGAATCCCGAAACTCTAATTGGTTAATTTATTTCACATTACAGTAATTTTGAATTAGAATGAAGCTTCAGTAGCGATTTTAATCATAACACCAGCATCAAGAAAGTAGTTATACTTTTCGAGGATAATATTAGGAAAATTAACAGAGACAAGAGAAGATATTTCATGTAAAAAACAATCAATAAAATTACTAATACAGAAATTGGTATTTATAGGTTTGAAATTATTGACAGATTTACTTACTTGTACTCAGAACTTGCCACATCAAAAATACAAAAGAGAATTTATACGATAAACATATATTTTTTATTAAATTCTTAACATTAGAATTAGAATTCTTAACAAAGGTGCTTATATAAACAAGTATGATAAACGCAATTTAATTCATATTTTAAATTATGCCTTTGGGAAGTTTGAACAATGCTTCAAATTTTAAAATCGTCATAATGACTTCAAAAGCTGACATATTTTGTGCATTTAAGTAAAAAAAATGGGAAAAAAATTTTCATTTTCAGAGTAATAAAAAAAATGTCTATGGAAGTCATCGTTCACATGGAGAATTTTACATCACAAACTTTATAAAAAACTATAGGAAAATGGAATTAGATCATGTTACTCTAACAAATATGACTCTCGCTAGAAAATACATATTTACAAACCACCAATAGGCGTTAAAGAAAAGAAGGCAAAACTAAGAAATTAATTGGTTGGGGTTAAAATTTAATAGTGTCATATTTATAACAATATGCTAAATTTTTATTTTACGAGCAATATGATGCACTTGAAGATTAGTTTTTATAAGCATTTATATCTAAATTTTAGTAACATATTTGATATGTATGTAAGTATTTTATTCTTAATTTATTGAATTCTCTTTATTATTCAAATCAAAATTTTACCTTTTTCTTTTACATAATTGCGTATTAACTTCTGTTTCGTAAAATTATTCAATTTGAGATAAAGCTACTGACACTCGAAAAACATTTTTTTAAATATTTAATTGAAGAAATTCTAGTCTTGCGCGCGCTAAAGTTAACCACTCTTTGGGAACAAATTCATATTTTATGATATTAATGCTGATCAATATTTTAATCAAAATTCGTAAACAATCCTCAATATGGTAATAATTAATGGGTGAAATAATTCATTGTGATTTTTTCATTTTTTTCTTGTTTTTTCTAACTTTTAGGGCTTATTAATTTTAGAAAATAAAATAAAACTTACAAATGCTAATACATTTTAAAGAACAAAATAAACATTTCAAATAAAAGTATTCCGTCATGTTTACATCAACGATATATGATAAATAACAAGGAGAACTATAAAATAAATGAAATTATAACAATGTGACATCAAGGTTTAAATTTAAAGATACAGTTTATCATATTTGTATTTTTAAAATTTATTAAAAAGAGAATGGTCTTTCTGACGACAGTTGATAAAGTGGAAATTCTGAACTGACTATAAATCATTCAAAATACATGAAATATAAAAGCAATCTACCTCATATCATGTATCATTCAATACGCTTGTCATATTCCATGGGGAAACTCGAATAACTTAATTTCCGAACGACGAATCGAATGAAAATTCAGTTTAAAATGTCATCAATTCTTACAAAAGAACAATACATTTCCAAAGTTATTCTGAGAAAATAAGACCAAAAATCGAATCAAATAAAATAATATATATATATATATATATATATATATATATATATATATATATATATATATATATATATATATATATATATATATATATATGATTTTAACAAGGCAAAGCGAGCTTGGCTTGTTCAAGTGCCATTAGTAACAACAAAAACAACATTATATTAACAGAAATATAAAATGAACATCATTATATTTGTCGTTCGTAACGATTTGTATGGTTTTCTTCTTGGCTCCTTTTCAAGATCATTTATTATTTTATATGTATATTCATATAATTTTAGATGGTGGCTCAATTGAGAATATTTTTAATCGTTAGCATACAAATTATTGTTCTAACTAGGAATTTATTTTAAAATATTGACTCATAATATCAAAAATTCTTATATTCATTGTATTCTTTGAGGTCTGTCTTTCTGAGTAACACTATAAAATAATAATAATAAATTTAAGTACAAAATAATAAATTTCCTTTCCCCTTTATTACCCATTATTTCGTTTGAATCGAAATCATAAATATTCATTGAAAACTATTTGCAATATTTTTTAAATGTTCTTAGTTACTCATATTTAGATTAAATTTAATTCGTCATAGATATCAATAAATCTTCGACATAATTCTTAAGCAATCTTGTTAATAAATATTTTAATTAGTTTAATTTTTTTTAATTTCATAAAATATTCCTTTGAATTACCGTTTTCAGCCTTTCTGAACTTGTAAATAAAAAAAATTAGAAGGCATAATTAACTACGAAAATATTATATCCTGTGAAAAATCTAGATTTCGATAATTTCAAGAATTACAGAATACTTACTGATTGCATAGTTTAAGATAAAACACATCACATAATTCAAAATTAATTTTAAAATTTCAGTTACTTCCTTTCCATTGTTGAAATTTTGGGAAGATGTATTTAATAGCTTTTTTCTTGCACAAGCACATTCTTTAGCAAACTAACCTCTCTTATTTAACCAATGTTCTTGACAAACATGAATTGCGAATGGACTAGATAAAATAAAAGTTTAAGCAATAAATTAGTTATAAATTTTCGGACACACAAATGATTTAAAAAATTTAACGTAGTTGATAATGAATCCAGTTTGTGTATAGTGATTTCACATTTTATCGGAAAATTGAGCCTCAGGATACAATAATCAAATGTCTTTAATGAAACAAGCTTAAAGAATTATAAAAAATTAAATTGAACTTTGAAGATAGAACAAACTTATCCAAATTTCTTATTTATCTCATTTTTGAATTATCATATTCTCAAGAATAATTAGTTTCTAAATATTATCTAGAATTATCTGAATGGTAACTGTAATAAAGCAAACTGGAAAAATAATATCCATGTTCTAACGAGACAATCCTTATATCTATATCCGAAAAAATCTAAACTGTGTCCATAATTAACAGTGCATATTAATCCTGTCCCGAGTGATTGTAATTATAATATTATTATTGAATGTAAATCAAATTAAACTGTTTGAGAAATATATGCAAATTAAAGTTTAGTAAGATATAATATCAAAATAACAATTGTAAAGAAAAGAAAAAAAATATTTAACATTTTCGTGGACCAAAACCTCCTATTCATGATGTTCAAAAATATATTATTTTAACTCAAAAATAAATTTAAGAGATTTTTGAGAGTAAAAACAGAGTATTATTGCAATAAATACACAACTTCTTTTTTTTTCTCTTGGTTAAATAAGCGTGATATTTTATATTGTATTGTAGGAGTGACTAATCTAAAAAGTTGCTATTGCATCAGCTCACTTCCCTGTACCTAGTTCCAAACTGCGCTCTACCAGTTAATGAAAGCAGCCGGGTTGAAGTCGTTATGTAAAAGCAAGGACCAAGCAGAAGACACTCTAATGCGCGAGGTATCATTTCACTTGGAGGATAGTGCGACTCTGTCCTATTTAACATACGCCTTTAGTTTACACGAGGGATCTTCGGTTAAAGCCGGTATTACAACTCACTACCTTCCTATAACAAGAATAACTCTATAAACAAGCCACCACAGCCCTATACTCCACAAGTGAAATTATCATATTAAGATAATTAATCAAAATTAATATAGTTTGCAAACTTTTTTTATAACCTTATGCCTTTGAGTTAATTGATGACCAGATTCGAAAAGTCTTCGAGATTCATTTTCTAAACAAAAGGTATATAAAATTGGCAATTTCTGATTTATGTCAATTGGCCCAAAAGTCTATTTATAAAAACTTAGTAGTCTAAAAATTACCTTATTTACTAAATTTTAATTCAATTTAAAAATTTGTAATAATAATTTTTAAAAAATAAAGACATTTTCATCCCCAAGACTAATCCCTAATCTAAACATCTCCTCACCAAGAATTTTTCATTTAAAATTTAGGTTTGCTAAATTTTAAATGAAAAATTTAGCAAACAAATAGATATAATTAAAAATGTGTTTGTTATAATATGCTTAAATGGTATTTCTGTAAAAAAGTTTCATTCAGACAAATAAAGACATAAAAAAAATAATTATTTAAAATTGCCGTTCAACTTTTGCTACATTACAGTTATAAATTCCCCACATATAAGAAACAATTTTTTAATTTATTTATTATTTAATAAAAAAGTAACAAATTTTATTCAACAATTTCTCTCTAAAGCAGTCATTATACGATTCTTTTAATTCATCCCTTTTAAAATTCTTTCTGACAAGTCAAATCACGGTATCTTAATGAGAATTTTAAAGTTGGATACTTCGCATTGTACTGGTGTACTGCTTAAAATATTTTGGCTTTTCTCCAACTTCTGAAAGCAAAGGACTCATCTTACATTTGCTTCAGTAACTTTGTTATGGAACTTAGTTTCACATGCCTCATATATTAAGTTTTGAATGTGTAGGCACATTTCAGAGGAGATAAAATATGTAACTCTATAGTTACACTCGCCGTAGTCCAATGCAACAATGTGATGCACATGTTCATTATGAATTTAAACGTCACTTTATCAAAATAATAGCACAAAATTGCTATAATTTCATTTAAAAGA
This sequence comes from Latrodectus hesperus, assembly GCA_037975125.1. Lineage (NCBI taxonomy): Eukaryota > Metazoa > Arthropoda > Arachnida > Araneae > Theridiidae > Latrodectus > Latrodectus hesperus. Next base: position 75,237,742 of record CM075857.1, on the reverse strand, counting down.
TGAAAATTGCTTCGGTCATAAGGGAAAATTTCGTGCAAAAAATCGTATTTTAATTAATTGGTGGTATTTATTACCTTCGTGTATATACTTATTTCTTTTAATTAATATTACCTCAATCAGTTCTTTTGTAATATATTAAAGTGTCAGGTATATTCAAATATTAGATGATGTGTAATTATCAGCTTAGATTAATCACCTTTTGAATTTAATTAGTTTTTAAATGAAATAATGCATCAAACGATTGCAAAAGTATATCTTTGGTATCTAAGAAATTTTCAAACGATTTTATCCACTTTTATGAAACGCTGAAGAGAATTCTAACTTCAATTTTATATATTTTGTAAATTGACGTATATAGTATATATATATATATATATATATATATATATATATATATATATATATATATATATATATATATATATATATATACCAGGTGTATGCAAATAAAATGAGACGATTTAAAAAAAACAACAAACTTGCGAAAACTGTTAACATTTCTACATTCGAAATAATATCCATCGCTAGCTACACATTTACAATTTGGGCACTTTGTGAATACCACGCCAAAAAAATAATCGGTCTTTTGATGCCAGACAGTCATCAAGCCAAGATTTGACGTTTTCATAAGAAGTGAAGCGCTAATTAGCCAATGCGTGTCCCAATTATGCAAATAAGTGGTAATCGATAGGAGCCAACTCTGGAAAATAAGCCGCATGCGCTAAGGGCTCCAAGCCGCGCTCTTTAACGATGTCCTTGGTCAGTTTAGCACGGTGGCGTTGTCATCAAGGAAAATCACTTTGCGTTGCCGTTTCTTGTATTGCTCGCGTTTTTTGATTATAGCATCTTTCAAATCAAGTAATTGTTGCTTGTAGCGATCAGTATTGACGGTTTCGCTGGTTTTAAGCTTATAATAGATTGACCACTCCTGATCCCAGAAAATACACAGCATAGTCTTGCGGCCGAACCGATTCGGTCTTGCCGTCGATTTGGACGGCTGTATGGGGTCAAGATATGATCGATTACGCTTGGGATTGTCAAAATAAATCTATTTTTCATCTCCAGTCACAATACGATGGAGATATGACTTGCGTTTATAACAGGCAAGCAACATTTCGCACACGATTTTTCAGTTTTCCTGGTGACGGTCCGTTAGCTCGTATGATAACGATCTACCGACCTTTATTATCTTGCCCATTGCTTTAAGACGACAGGAAATAGTGCTCTGCTCAACTTTTACTTATTCTGCAAGATTTTCTTGCATCATCTTCATCGAGTAATGCTTGCAATTCAGTATCTTTACTTTTTTGCTGGTTTGCCACACTCCTCGTTCCTCACATCGAAATCACCATTTTGAAACTTTTCAAACCACCTGTAGCACTGCGCTCGGCTCAGAGCATTGCCACCATATGCTTCTACAAGCATTTGATGCAATTCGGCAACATTTGTCTTCAGATGGTAACAAAAAATTAAGTGTGTCCGTAAATCGTGGTTGGAAGGCATAAAATTTGACATTTTCAACACAGTAAAAATAAAACACAATGCAAGCTGAAACTCGTCCAAACGTAAACTAAACATGCGTATCTAAGGTCAAACTATAAAAATATCACGTGTCACGGTTTCATAATGTTTGCATATATGCGTGGCGACATCTATTAGCAATCGTCTTATTTGATATGCATACACCTGGTATATATATATATATATATATATATATATATATATATATTATGTATAGATGTATATATTAGTACTCTGCACTCTGCTATGCAATGGTGATTAATTATATAAGTGACTTTGACGAAGGGTTACAAAAATCTCTGCTTATTGCGTAATAAATTAATCTTAAAAAATGATTCAGTTTTATAAAATGCATTTCCTATCGATTTAAGAAATTTATTTCAAAATTTAAGATTAATTCAAATTTGAAATTAAAAAGAATTTCACTCTTTTACTGATCAATATGAAGCTTATCAACAATACTGAGATAAAATCTTTAACACATTTTAAAAGATAACAAAATTCACTCAAATTGTACAACATCTCTCGACCTGATATCATTAAAATCATTTTTAACATTTGATTTAATTTTCCATTCTTTATAAACTAAGTATAAAATTATTGATAATCACATTTTTAAATTTTACATTTATAATGATCTGCCAGTGGAATTCAGAATGTTATGTTTTAAATTTACCATATTCCACACACACATTGAATGCTAAAATATATCTGCTATTTCTGAATGAAATAAAAAAAAAGCTTGGTAATTCATATAATGTAGCGAAAGTATTTCATTCTATTAAATGTTGGTATGAAGAGTTATTAGTTGTAAACGCTATATACGCATATCCTTGACTACTGAATCTTAAAAAAAATTTTATCAGTTAAAAGATTTTTTGTAAGAATGTACATTTTTTATTTCATTTCTTACCAAAATATTAATTAAATATAAAGAATATAAAAATATATTGCACGATAAAATATAAATACTCATCAAAAAGATACCACTTATAAAAGCTACATGGTAATCCATGTAATATCCAAAGTTTTAAAATCGGCAATTTATATGAAACTTTTTTGCAACTTCGAAACAAACTAATTTTAAGAAATGGTATTGTTTTAAAAATGAATTAATGGGATTTAAATCATAAAAAATCTCATAAATTTACATTGAACTGAATTACAAAATATTAAATATATTAAAATTGCTTCACAATCATAGGTTTTTAACATTTTTTATGTTTAATTACTTTTAAAAATTTCCTCTCCCATTAAAGTTCATTTTTTTGTCTCAATAGAGATATAATTATATAATTTACTACAGTGTTAGAAGCTTATGCTAAATTCATTCAATTCTATATTTTTTCAACATTGGTTTAAAATGCTTGTATTACATCATGATAATATTTAAGAGTAATATTTGTATAGTAAATTTATCATTGAAAAATAAATTAACGATAAAGTCATTTATATATTTTCTTACTGAAATTTATCTCAACATTTAGAAGTTATATTTTATAGACTATACCATGTTGATTATTATTGAATAATATTTTTTTGTTACCAACCCTTCTTTACGTCACTAAATTATATCCTAACAGAAATAGAGAATACGATACACTGAATTATTTTGAGAACAATCAACAAAGAGTAAACACATTTAAAAAGATAAGTAAATACTTCAAATATTTCAAAACAAAAATTTTATCTGGATTTAAAATAAAAATAGCAGTGAAAATAAAGCTTAAAATTGTAATTATTGATTTTATTTTTCACATTTGGGTAAAAAGTAATCAATCCTAATTTGGTTATAGATACGTCTCAGAAATGCAGTATGTGGATACACGAGTTCCATAGTCAATTAGTTTTTAATCAAATAAGGCTTAAAACAGTTATTATAAGCTATAGTTACATGAATAGCAAAACAGTAATTTCAAACAAATCCTCAATTTCAAACAAAAAACAACATTTCATCTTTAATTTATGTGATAAGTAGAGCCATCAATTATACTAACTTAATTATCATTCATTTGCAAATAATTTTTTTAAAAATACAAACCGGATATTTATAACACATAAGTTAAAATTGAGCTTCTGTGTTTGGAACAGGTAAACATACCACTGGATCTTCGTTACGAGCCAACGTCCATGGAGTCCTATCCGGAGCTTGGAACGGGTTTCACTGTGGTGAACGCCAAACTGCCCACCAACACCGAAGGTGCGATTCCCGGCCTCTGGGATGTGCACCAATGCATGGACGAACTGAAAAGTTCCTGCGACGCCGTCGTCATGTACAGCACAATCCACTACCTGATGACCCTCCTTCCTGCCTGCGTGTGCCAGTGGCTGGTGCGGACCGTCCTCAAGAACGCTAGCCTGTCCTTCTGCAGCCTTCCCGGTCCCGAGAGGCACATCATGCTCGCTTCCTGCCGCCTCAAGTCCGTCACCTTCTGGATGAACTCCCATCCGGATGTTCCTGTGGCCTTCTGTGTCTTCTCGTATGCTGGGAACTTTTATGTCGGGGTGTCTGCGGACAGTAGCACCATCGCTTCTCCTAAAATTCTAGTCAAGGGCTTCACTACGCATGTGAGTATTTTTGTTAGGATCATTCCGAATCTCTAAGCAGTAAATAGAGAGACTAAATATGAAAGCTAATAATAAACATTTTTAAGGTCTTAATCTATACTTTAGGCAAACAAAAATTGATTTTGAAGAATAATTTAAAAAGAATTTTACTGAACAGTTTATTATCAATCAAAAAATATTGCTTTGATAATTCGATGGTATATTTTTTTATACATACATAGAGGTTCCAGACTATACCTTCAGGTTAACGGCCCATCATTTCGCCCATCACCAAGCGCCTCGTCATTTTGAACCACGATCAGGTGACACGGTCACACCTGAGCTGACGTCCTCCTCTCCTCATCCACGCTACTGCAGCTAAATACTTTGGACGCCACATATTAACGTGGACACGTCCCCAACCCACGTTGCTCCAGTCACACAGTGAAGAAAAGTATGGCGTGGTCACCCTCCCAATCACTGCCCGCGGCAAATGATGCTTCGCTTTGTTGATCTTAACGGGAAGCGGAGTAAAGCTACTGAGCCAATGGTGCTATCGGTATATTTTTATAAGGAAACATTGACACAAGCGAACCATATATTTCTTAAAATTTATTTTTAAATGATATATTACGTACATATAAACTTTTCTTGTAAATTTGAATTTAAAAACAATGATTGAGCAAATACAAATAAGCATCCTGTACAAAGATATGTAGGAATATTTTATTATTTAAATTGTATTCGTAAAATTTTATCAGCAATAAGTAATAATAAAGGGTATCTTAAAAGCGTGTATTTTTTTCAATAAAGCTCAACATTATTAAAGGAATTTTATTTCAAAAACATTATCGAGGTTCAAACGATATTGTGATGAAAATGAAAAATGTTTCTGTGTTATGTACCTGAATTTGAAATTTTCAAGGGAGTGGTTTATTAACAGTTGAAAATGTTTTCTTTTTAACACTTAACTGCAGTGAAGATTTTTAAAAGCTAATTTTGCCTAATAATATAATTTTATTTTGACAAAATGCTTTGATTTTTCATTCTGAAGTCGAGTTGAAAAACCCATGTCACCATTTGAGTAGTCAGTAAGAATATGAGGAAAATTAATATATATATATATATATATATATATATATATATATATATATATATATATATATATATATATATATATATATATATATATATATATATATATATATATATATATATAGTGTGTCAATGGTTTGTAAACAAAACACAGTTATAAAAAACGGACGCACTTTAGTTCTACAAATATTGTGTAGTAACAATATCATATCAAACAATATTTGAAACAATTATTGGCGTAGCACCTACTCGCGCGTCCGCAGTACATCAGTAAGTCTCCCTTTTCTCCTGAAAACACTTACTCTCTGTTGACTGGAACCATACGTGATACTCGCTGTCAACTAGCGACATGTTTTAACAGTTCTGGATCCTACATATATATATATTTACTAATCCTTTTCTCTTTTATAAATGTTGTACTTTATATTATGATATTATTACTTTTTTTTGTCAAATAGATGCTTAAACGTATTTGATAAAACAAAATTTCTGGCATACAATTTTCAATTAATGATTCCAGTTAAAATATTTACCACAAAAATGGAATGAAATAATTATTAAAATAAAAACGGCTTATATTGGATATTATCTATATCTAAAAATGACCAATTATTTATTTCTGTCAGTTTTTGATACTCACTTCCAAATATAAAGAGAAAAATGTTGATTTTTGGATCTTGATCTATGAATAAGAAGCACTGTAATTCACTAAAGAAATAGATAGAAATTTGCTAATATGTGAAGTAACAGCGGGAATTACGATTTCATATCAAGAAATATGCAACGAAAAGTCTTATTGCAATTTATCACTGTGCAAAATTACAGGTGTTACTAGTAAGTCGGATAAAATATAAATAAAATTTCATTGCAATTTATTTTCAAAGGAAACTTACTTTATTAAAAAAAAAAAAAAAAAAAAAAAAAAGTTTTTGAAAAGCAACGTGTATTCAGATATATTGAAGAAAAAGAATCAGTTAATCATGTATCTCAAATTTATGGCGTTTTATCACTCCGTTATTCTACGATTATAGAAAATTTTCCAAACTAGCCAAATAGTTACCTTAAAACTTTTATCCGATAGCCCATAAGTGATGAACACTACCGAGGATGATTGTATATTGGTATTGGAGCTATTTGATATAAATGGTGTCCTCTACATTTATCTAATCAGCATACTTCCCTGTATTAACTGCCGATATTTGGCCCTACTATCTGCAAAGAGCTACACAGTAATGGATTATGCTCCCGAGTATTACGGGTTTTTTTTTTACTTTTACTTTTACTTAGAGTTACTTTCTAGTTACAAGACCAGAGTGATCTCTCCCATTTATGAATTAGATTGCTTCTGATTTGAGCACAATAATATTCATGTATGAATTGAAATATGTCTTCCATCCCGATGAAAAACGTTGAAGAATCATGAAAACAAAAAATTATGCGGAATTTACCTCAAAATATCATTGGACATTATATATTTTAGGGTGGAAGTACCATGTTTTGAGTAGGGGCTACGCTGGGTTATGGTGTTAACCTGCGCATTTACAGATAGGCTTCTCTGATGGATTTTTTTATAGATTTGGGATGTTACCTCAGATCCAATTTTAAAAGTGTACACTTAAGCAGTTGATCTTACTTTCATTTAATGGACGATAATGCTTGACTTCATGGAACTACTTGCATTTATAGCGAGGGTATAGGGTGTCTTGGCCTGCACATCTCACCTCTGAATTATATCCTATATCTTAGATCTCGTAAGTTGAGCAGTAAAGCTCTCTCTGACGCATTGGTTTCTTATAATCTACTGTAAATTGGGAGAGTGTGATGACTTTTTAAATATTCGGTGATTAATCAGATCTATTATATTCTATGTAAATGAAGAAGGTTAAGATATCCAATTCATGCTGTTTAACGCATCAATATTATTAAGCGTTTTATTTAAAAGATAATCTTTTTAATGAGTTCCTTTGTAATAAATTGAAAATCAATTTCTAAGTCACAAAAAAAGATAAATAAAAAGTATAAAATTAAATTCTTTCAAACTTTTCGAATGTCAAAAAGAGTATTCTTAACTATCTGATTATGTAGACATGAGCATATATTTGCTAACTTTGTTTTAAATGTATTTTCAGTTACTCGTAAGTAATCTAAGCTTAATTATAGTCAAAACTGTCATTAATTATCTTCTCAACTCCAAATATTTTTGGTTCATTTCTGATTTCGAACAAATTGGTCACTTTCCAACATTCTTCAACATTTTCATTGTTGATGATACCTTATCAGAAACTTTAACGGCATCAAAAATGTCGTTATTCATCGTATTGATAAGGAAAACTAGCCATTCATAAAAATACATAAATATTTTTATCCTTTTTATCAAGTCCTTTCCAGCAAAAATGCAAGTGAGAAAGTTGACTTAATTCCCAGCCATTTTTCATATTAGATTTTGGGTTAAATCCACCAATCAACATGGCGACTGCAGTTATATGAATAATATATTAATCACAGTTACTTTCGTTTAATTTTTATTGCTTATCACCCCTGGTAACGGACTGAATTTTAGACTCAGACATAAGTGTGCTTAGTCTCTTCAGCGATTCTAAAAAATTCATAAGTAATTTCAGCGCTCTTCTAATGATTCGGCAGTAGTATCAATCATGCGTATATATTTTTCTTTTTCCTCGCTTCTATCGTAAATAGAGTTCTTGGCTTTATTTTTTTCAAATTGTACATTAAAAAGTAGTTACTTTATGACAAAAATATTTTTCCAAATTAAGTATAACTCACATGAGGGCTATATTTAGCATTGATATTATTCCGGCGTCGAAAAACAGAATCATTTAAACATAGCGATTCATTTAGATTTCTTACATAATTGAAATCCAAAATAGTTTAACTTACTCTATTCACATATTTACAGAAAAGTTAATTTGTATTTCAAGAAATGTTATCACCAAATTTTATTATTTCCTTTAAGCATTTTGTTAATAAAATTAATATTAACAATATTTAATACTAGTATTTATTTATTCTAAGGTTAGCGTAGATCAAATTTATTTTTCAAATTCAAATTATATATTATAATTCCCTACAGTATATTTCCCTTCGCATATTCATTCATGTCCTTCAAATAATGAAAAAAACTAAGATAGTTGTTACTAATAAATTGAAATTCTTAAAATCTATCAGTTTTTTTTATGTTCGTAAATTTGAATCACACCTTAGACATGGGTGTTTGTAGTGGTTCAGAATTCACTTTAAGCCTTAGGTCCTGGTGTAATTAGCCTCCAAGTGCAAAAATTGACCGTTGAACGACAAACAGACAGTTTTTCCAGCTCTACTCAGAGATCTCAAAATTCTGTGTGTGTGTGTTTGTGTGTTGCGTTCTTTCTTTACATCATCCCTCTTTAGAAAATCTAACATTCTTTTAAAATTTCAGTTATATAATAGATAATACTTCCTAGAATCTAGTAAAACATGTTTCGTATTTTAAAATTTCAAAATCAGATATTAGATATATTTAAATAATGAGCTAATATTATATGAAAAAAGTAGATTCATAATGTTAAAATAAACGATTTTTACTTCTATAGCTGTTCTTTCTCTAATTACAATAAGAATATAAATTTAATACAGTAATATCAGATGATTACGAATGAATCGGTTACATTATGAGAAAAAGTTACACGTAAGACATTTTTTGTTTGATGAGGAATTTGCAAAATATGGAATAATAATCATTCTTTGGAAAGGGAAAGCATTTTATTTATAGCATATTTAGGTAATAAGTTAAACTTATCTCTGAGCAAAACACTGCTATACTGGCAGCCGAATGCTAAGTGCTGTTATACATTTGGTTCAACAATATATTGGTTGATTCCCCCTTCGGGGTTGATTTCTGTTATGATTCCACTTTAAACTGTAGATTCCAGTCCTAACGGCCTTCGTATAAAAATGGTCTTTTGAGTAACAAGCAAACCAAACTAGACCTGAACAATAGGTTATTGATATGACTTAGACTCCATTTAACAATGACCCTTTATCTGAATCTTTATTCTGTGAATTTAATTTCTTAAGAGAATTTTTTAAACATTTTACCAACTCAGAAATAGAATTTCAAAAAATAATTTTTTTAATGCTCACAAACAAAACTTTGTATCACACATTTATAATTTCATTGATGTATGAATATAAAGCATTATACTTATATTTTAAGTAACCTGTTTTTAATAAATTTTGCTCTTTTTCACTTTTTCCGAAACAACTTCATGTGATTTATTTATGTTTATTTACACATTGTAAAAGGAGAACACCGTATTTTTTACCTTATTATTGTATCTATATATATTATTTATTGATATTTGGAAATCAAGTCTAGCTAAGGAAAGAGTGTTACTTACTCTAAAAAGAGAACGAACATATAATTTACACATTTTAAAAACAAATGAATTAAAAAAAAATATTTGAAATCATCGGAGAATTATGGAAGTACACACATCATACAGCTACAAAAGTCATTAAATTGCGTTACTTTGTATATTTTAAATATAAAAGAAATTATAAGACGAATCCAATTATAAATATTTTATACACACTGGGTGACCGACATTGAAAATGCATCTCCCAGAAGGAGTTGCCAGAAAGTGACGGAACTCGGTAAACAAAGAGAAACAGCTACAAAACTCGGTAAACAAAAAGAAATAGCGACGAAACGTGGTAAACAAAGAGAAACAAAAAATGAACCATAAGTGATCTGTATTTCGAAATGGTATACATAATACAGACGAAAACAGGGTTGGGTCAAACGTTTGTAGGACCACAGTGGATGGCAGTACACGAGACAACACGTCCAGACACCGGTTCAATGAGAGTATGGATGCCATCCTGGGGAAAAGCTCTCCATCTCCTGTCAACCATTTGCCAAAGTGCGTCTTCTGAAGAAGGTAGTGGCACGGTCTGCAAATGGCGTCCAATCATATCCCAAATGTGTTCGATTATTGAGAGATATAGCAAACACGGTGGCCAGAGAAGCAGCTGTACACATCAAATGGCATGTTAACTTATGCGAGAAATGTGTGGTCAAACGTTATCCTGCTGATAAAAGGCATTGAGCCCACCCTGGGGGCAGGGAAGTGTCTCGCTGGCCGCAGCACATCATTTACGTTGGGATGCCATAGTGCCGTGAATATGAACAAGAGGTGACCTGGAATTGTACGAAATGGCACCCTAAATCATGATGTGGCGTTCCATAGTTGTTGCAGGATTGGACCACGTAACACTCGTACTAGGCGATTATCACTGAAGAAACAGAAGAGTAACTCATCTGAGAAGACGATCCTGTGCCACTCCGTCGACCACATCACTCTAATCTGGCACCATTCCATACGTGTGCGTCTATGCTATTGAGTCAATGGCAGTATTCTTAACGGATGCCATGAGTTCAGGCCACTCGCAACCAATCAACGGCAAATGTTTCTGATCAATAAGGGGGCATCCATTGTGTCTTGGACATGCTGCAAAATTTCGGTTGACGTGCTTTGCGGGGTCGCCACCGCTTTCCGTCGGGCGGTTCTATCCATGCAGGCTGATATCACTCTGGCTGAACCGGCACCCGCTCTTTCTGCCGTTTTCTAACATTTTATCATATTCTACGTGTGCTGAAGATCTCATATCATTTGCATAACTCGGTAAGGTGCGTCTACCCTGAAATTTATATAATTTTCTGACCACTCCTTCTTATTGTTGCATAATCAATGTTGCATTTTCAATTTATAATGATTATTTCTTCCCCATAATAATAATTCCTAATATTATAAGCCTTTCAAACGTTAATATTTGTTCTTGTTTTAAAATATTCATTGTACGCAGCTGGATAGAATGTACAGTATTGTTGCCAAGCGAAAAATTCCAGGACAAGAGAGACGGCGGAGCTCCTTCACAGCTGAACGAAGAAGGGAAGAAATATATAAACCATCTGTTAAAGAGGTAACTGCAACTGACAGTTTCACTCTACGTGAAAACCTTTCCTATTTCATGTAAATTCATTTTTTATATTTCCTTTTCCCTTAAATACGAATGCTTTAGAGTGCTTGACAGAGAATGAATTAAGTCTCTTTAAATGCACACAATAAAAAATGGTATTATTTCGGGTAAAAAGTTTGACACGACTAAATATATTAACAATGTCACTTAATTATATCATTGTGTGAATAACTGACCAGCTCATCTTATATAATTTAATCTTGTAAAACAGACATTTTCATTCAATAATAATATTAATGATTGCTAATAATAAGCATCTCCTCAACATGTGCCACCGATTAAAATTACTATACAATATTTTAAATTTACACAAGAGACAAAGAGATGTCAGTGATTTCATTTTATATTTGGACTATGAACAGGACTATATATTACGAATATTTTATAAGTAAACTATGAAACATTTTATGCATTTAATATGAATCAGAACTTTTTAAAATGTACTATGAACAGTCTGGTTGACCAGAAAATATGAAGAGTAAATAATTTAGCAATCAGATAGGTCGTCTAATGTTCAGCTTGTTATTTCAATAATGTTTCAATGATTCACATTAGAACAGCTATTGCATATATGATCAGGTTATTGTATAACAGCAATGGTAATTACGAAATAGTTGAGAATTAGGAGTAGATTTATGAATTTGATAACTTAATCAACAGAAGAAAGAGGAATTACATAGGGGAAATATTATGTTTCCTCTGAAGTAACCATGCTTCATACCAAATTTATTATAAATGCTATACTAAAAAAATTGCACATTTTCAGTATTTTTATATGAAGCGTATTTTTTTTATAATCATTTCAGCATAGGGCAGGATGACAATTCGTAAAGTGCAAAATATTATTGAGCAAATTTATAATTTCTCTTCTAATTTCATTATTCATCCATAGAAACACTTTGATTTTTAATTTTCAAGATAGCTTCTTAGTTTTATGTTGCAAAGAGAATTAAATTTTTTTAAAAAAATTTAAATATCTTTATGATGAATAGTTCTCTTCTGATTCTTATAAGCTCAACTTAAAATAGAAAATGTGTATTATTTAAACAAAACTAATTAAAAAGCATCCATACTTTTCTAAATTGAGAATAAATTGATAAATTTAAGAGACGGACAAGCAGCGGAGGCTTTTTAACGCATAAAATAAATTTTTAAAAATGCCATTTAATCTAGATTTCATTTACAAAAAGTTATTACTAAGATATTGCTTAAATTTTTAACAATTACAAAGCTGTATTATTTTTTCAGATTAATATTTTTTTGTTTCTCACTATACATCCCACAGCTGTTTTCTTATTTTACAATTGTTAACTCCTTTATAAAGCCATTTTTGATTCAGTGTAATATTATTATAATAACTTTAAAATTTAGAGGTCGCCTCTGGTATTATCATTACATTTTTTTATTTTTTTAAAAATTACTATTTAAAGCAAGTTTTATTTAAAAGACCTTTCAAAGAACAAAATAGCATTCTATATAGATATATTACAATTTTCAAATTATCAAAATTGTCTTTTATTTAACAAACAATAATTATTTCATTGTCATTGATTACATTTAAAATAAATTTTCAATGAATATTCTCTAGCGATATTCGTCTTTAACTTTTAGAAAGGGGAATTAGGGAGACACACAATTAAACTTATTAAAATGTATTCTAATATAATTGAAAATTTTCATAAGCTTTAAATAGTAAAATGGTTTCAGTTTTTTAAAAATTGAGTTATGTTATTTTAATCTTATATATTTTTGATAAATCATTGTCATAGAACATTATAATTGCTAATGTTTTTAGTTAAATATTTGGATGCGTGTATAATGTAACAAACATAAGTGTAATATAATAACAAACATACTATAAAAACAAATTATGACTAACAAAAACAATACTCCCTGTATTTTCTTTCTATTTGAAATATTTCCTTATTTTCATTTACATATCAGAAATTGTTTTGTGCAATCAATAGATACCATTAATTTTGTGCAATCAATAGATTCCATTAATTTTGTGCAATCAATAGATTCCATTAATTTTGTGCAATCAGTAGATTCCTTCGGTATTTTTGCTTCCTGTGAGTGGGTTTTGTGACGCTATTTCTCTCCTTTCAGATCAATAGTAAGCTTCATGCGGTACAAGATGAGCTGCACGATATCACGCGAAAATTAGAAATGATGTCCATTCCAGGCTACGTTCATCCCCCAGAGTATGCCCCGGCACCCCTCTATCAGAAAGCTCTCAACCATCGAATGGAGGAACTGAAAGAAGAATTCGTGGAACTTATTACTGAACTGAGGAAACGGAAAACTGTAGCCGGTGGCGTGGTTATCGATATAGAGGTAGATAGAGTTTCATAATGAAGAGATCTTAATATTTTAACTTAAAATATGACCACATATTTGGGATGTATTCAAAGATTTATCAAATGTTATACATTAAAATATGTCAGGTTTTTTTTTTCCATTTAATTTTAAAATTACATACCCGTTAGATATTTTCTTGAATATACCTATGCTAAAACATAGCACCTTTTTTTTAAATGTTTTCATTTAATAAAGATAAATACATCAACATAATTCGAATGAAATATTGTAATATTTTTACGGATTTTATATTTCTCTGCAGCACATTACATCCATTTTAATTTGACACTTTTATTGACAAATAAAATAATAAAATTATCACATTCGTATATATTTTATTAATTTTATCATTAAAATTATTCCTTCATTGAAACAATTCTCTTATTAATAAAAAATATTAAGCAAATGGAATGAAGTGTTTTCTATTACAAAAAATGAAAAAAAATTTAGATACAATATTTTTATTTATTTATAGATAAATAACTTTTATCATACTTTATAATCGATTGATAAAATTTTATAACATTTAACAAAAATTTTGGGATTGTAAGATTTAGCAATATTATCATAGTTATTCATATTGCCAATGCTTTGGTCCAGAAACCAAAAATTGAGAAAATCACTATTTTTGATAAATTAATTTTTTAACATTTTTGGTTTATTGATTTGATCAGAAAAGCATGCAATCTCTTTTTTCCACGAGTAGTCTCTTCAGCAAATCAGAGTATACCTAAGTTGTGTGAACAAAAATGCTTAAATATTTGTTGTGATAATAACAGTATCTTAAAAATCTGAGAACTTTTTCATTTTAGAAGTAAAGAAATGTAATAAATTTTTATAAAAGTACTTTGATTACATGTGATAGCATAAAGATTTTGTTTATTTATTATAACAAACATCTGCTGTCTTCCAAGTTATTTGAATCTAAATTTTTATCTTTACACCCTTTGCGTAATGTTCAGCAAAAGTCGTTGTTTATAAGTGGTATGTATTTTAATAAATTAATCGTTACGTTTTGACAGTTATCTTAAAGTATCCATCTAGTCAAAATTATATTTAAGTTTAATGCTGATTCAGTTAGACTTTTTTAATTGTATTCACTTTCTAAGCTAACCCACTATGCCAATTGACTTAGTTCAGTCGTTGATTTTATTCTGCTGGTAATAGCACCATCCAAAGTTTTTGTGGAAAGGAAACCATGATGTTTCATTCCGATAACGTTGAAATAGCTTTCTTCTACTATCTTAAATTATGTGATTTCAAATTATCGCAGGGGATTATAAATATATAGTTTATTTTTATATGCACTTCAATACTTACAAAATCAGTATCATAAGGTTAATAACTAAATTAAAATAATAAAACTTTTGCTTACGGTGAATTGTAGAAAAGATTCCATTTTCTGCAATTTTTCTGAAAAAATTTAAATAATTTTAATATTTTAGTTCTGCCTGTCACATGAATATGTAAACATAATTTTTTGAAAATCAGTTGCTTGTGATTCAATACAATTAGTTTATCATGAAAATACTTCTCAACTCCGCGACCCCTGAATTGCAACACAAAAATATAAATAGTCTTAGTTAATCCTTAAGTCTCTGATAGCATTGAATATTATAAACTTATTTCAGAAGATACAAATAAGTTGTTATCTGGAAAATGTGGCTTCCTTTCTACTAATTTCATACAATCGCGCATTATTTAATTGATAAACAACTTTAACATATTTTTGACGAACACCTTGATCGCAGAATCTAAAAAATATTTTAATATTGACACCTGAGTTTTTGACATTATTTAACAGCTGTTGCTTTTTGATAATGTAAATTCTAATCAAGATTTTTAAAAAAATATTTGTTGTTGATCACATTTCGCTTCTACAAAATTTTCATAATCTTTGAGAAAAAGTTATGTTGCGGTTACAAGACTCTGTAAGCAATTACAAAGTTTACTGACGAGTTCTTTTTCCTTAATTATTATTTATTTTGATATTTTTTACCATTATACATTTTATTTTTCAGTTCTGTTAAACTGCTGCCAAGAATTTTTAGTACATTTTTCGATCTTTCTTTGTAATTTTCATTATTTACTAATTTCTGTTATCGGAAGATTCATCACTATCAATTTGATTAACTCTTTTTTAATTTAAATAAAATGATCTATCACTTTTAATTTCTTTTAGAATAATGTTTTGTATTCTTAAATAAATTTATTTTTATTATTTTAAAAAATCCAAGTTTTTATAGGTATTAAAGACTATTGCTATTAGAAGATTGTTACTCTACTATTAGAATAAAGAATGTTAATATTAAAATATCTGTAATTTCTTTTATTCAACAAATAGATTCTGTAACGATATTTGTATAATTTACATTTGGTGTAACCATAAAAAGATCAAATATTTAATGAAAATTAGTAATAGCTTTCCCTGTAAAGTTAATTTTAGCAAAAATATTCAAAACAAAACTTATGAAACTTCAACAATATTAACAAATTTAAACATTCGTATCAGTTTACACTTGTTCATTAATAAACAGAAGTAAATGAAAAAATAACTACACTCGCAAATATGTTTCTACATTATGCAGTAATTGTATTTAATGACAAATTAAATAAATAACAAACATTAAATACTATATATGGTATTTGGAATCCATGTAGCGTAGTGGTAGCGCTTCGCGTTCCCAAGGCACTATTATATCGAGATTCCATCTTTGAGTTGTGGAAGGTCGTCTCAGCTTTTCATCCCTTCAAAGGGTCGATAACTTAAGTATCAAGCATGCTTGGGAACTAAACACTGAGGGTTTTTTGCGTGGGGCTTCATAACTACCTAATCGGAACGTAATCTTCGCAGCCCCGAGCCCTCGGTTAGGAAAACACATACGGGTTTTGTAGGCCTTGGACCACATATGGGCTGTTGTGCTGCCGGTGGTTAATATTTGGAATTTTAGAGTTCTGATAATTTAAAATGCCTTAATATTTCTCACTTTTCTAATACATCTATCATACGAGACTTTCATTTTCTTCAGGAATATGTGGAAATTTTAATAGTTTTGTAGCATATTATGTACTTACATTGTTAAAAAAATTATATAAGAAATTTCTAAAGCATTATGTGAAATCATGCTAATGAATTAGAGAAGAAAAGCTAATAGTTAGCATTATAAGATTCAAATCATAAAAACGAATGACAATAGAATTTAGAATATTAAGCTTAACGTAATTCTAATCTTATACTTTAACTGTTTTAATTACTTCTTAAATTTTCTTTTCTTGTCCATACAATTAAAACTAATTTATCATAAACCCCAAAACTTCTGGGGAACCTTTTGTATCTCATTTGTTATCACAACATATTCATACTTCTGCACTCTCAATCTGCCATATTTTGTATGAACTTAAGTTTAATCAAGGGATCTTTGAATTAAACCAAATGGTTGAATTAATTTTTATTATTGCATTATATCATTAAGTTTGTTACTTATTTAAATATCTTACATTGTTCTATATTATAAAATTAAATTTAATGTTCTAAAAATGCAATACAATCGTACAGTCTCTGTACTAGGATCTGGGAATTATGCTGGTGCAATAACATTTATAATCTTACATTACAGATAAAGAAACGATAGTTTTATTCGCTCATGTGTTAGATTTGCGAAATGTAATTTGGGTCGCACTAAATTTTCTTAAATATTATAAGATCTCAAGAACAAAAAATTAAGAAATGCTGTCACTTAAGAAATACCAATTTAATTCAATGATATTGACCGAATAGATTCCAATGATTCCATATGCTACCTGTTGGATATAATGAAGCATTTGTGCGATGGCTATTGCTTTTAAGTTTATTGTTAAGTCATTGAAATAAGGGTCAAAAATAAATGTGTTTTAATTAGTTATGTATATTTAATTTAATTGATTTCAATTTGTATTCTTGACTGCAACATTCATAGGACATACATTACGACCACGACTTGGACGGACAGCTTCGTCGTCCCAAACGGATGATCGCCAACCAAGGCAGACGGTCCAGTTTCTCAACACTGACCACACTACTGTCCACGTCACGGCCACTCCTAACACAATATGCCCCAACGGCAGCACAACAAGCTCTTTATTACGTCCCTTCCGACCCGGATTTGGAAATTCGTCGAACGCCGGAACAGCAGAGGGCGCTTTTGTCCAGAAGTAATGAGGTAAGCGGAATTCTCGGCCGTTAATTATTCAACGAGCTTAATAAAGAGATAAGATATTAGAATTACATAGGAAGTAATGATATTAAATGTAAATTTCAAATGATATGTTAGAAACTGCGATCGAGACACACGAATTGTAATGAAATTTCTGATGCTCGTATATTCAGAGTTGATAAGTATATTGTTGGAAATTTAAAATCCATTGTACATTTTAAAATTATTATAATTCTTATTGCAATTAATTCATTTTATTCAAATCAAGTTTATTTTAGACTCCAACTAAATCTTTTCTTTTCCAATGAATTATCAAAAGTTATCTTTAAAATAGAGCAAAAAATGAGACAATAAATCTTAGTTTATTTTGACACATACTAAAATAGATATTGATTCATTTTAACTTTTCAAGATTTTTGGTACACACATAATTAAAATTTTGAACTTAAATTTTTTTATAATGTTTTGTTTTAGTTTTACATTTTGAGGGAAACTGTACCCCAATGATTCATCAGTGCTTTACACACACACAATTAATGATGTTCCTCATCAATAGTATTGAAACGTTTCACACAACACATCATAGAACAACATAATCCTACAAATATAATTCTCAATTTTAACTTTTGTATTTCTTTTAACTTTCATCTTCACCTTTGCACCACTTAGAAATTCTGATGATTCCTTATTTAAGCTCTTTTTTTTTCTTTTATTTGAGATTCAGAAATATTTCTAGCAAATAATGTAATTTACGTGGAATTCGCGCATACAATTGTTGAATCATTTTCAAGTTCTAGCAAACTATTATCGCACTATAATATGATTTTGTCTTGGAATAGTTTGCCACTTTTCATGAAAGTTTATTTTAATAAATTAACCAGTGCTATTCAAGAATCAAGACCATAAATGTAAACTATATTTTCAATATACTTATAACTATAATTTAAACAATTCACACAAAATTTAAAATATATACAAAATAATATATCAATTATTATACAATTATATTGATCCTAATCACAAACGCTTTGGTTGATAATTAAAAAATGCATGATAAAAAATATAGTAGTAAATTATTACTTTTTTATGTAATTATTTAAATGTCATAGTATTAATGGTATCATGAATGTGAAGTCTTATGAGGATTTACTTTTGCAAAATAATATTAATATATCTGGACATTCTTATATTTCCGAGATTTTAAGAATGCTATGTGGATCACATTACTAAAAATAATTAGGAAATTAAATGCCACTTACTCCATTTAGATTATTTCAAGAAATCCAAAAAATGTATATTTGAAATAATAAACCTCCGTGTGAAAAAATAAGTATTAATATAAATATAAGAGTTCTACTCCAACAAATTCTTTCTTTAGTCAGTATTTTATGTTAAGTGATTATATGTGTTTTTATTGTAATCTTTTAATCAGCATATATTTGATAACTTGATCATGCAGTGCTGACAAATATTAAAAAATTTGAATGCATATATTCATAAACTCTTAAAATAAGCTTTATACGTGAACCTGTGAAGTGTATTATTGCAATAAGTACATTCTTTCAAGTATTGATAATTAAAATCATCAATGATTGAAATTATATGGATTTTAAATAATAATTAAACTAATAAATTTAATTATAAAAACCTTTCGTTAAAATTTTAATTATAAAAAACTACAAAATGAGTTGCTATGCCGTCCTTTTAAATGTTAAATAAGTGAAAAGTCATACCGTAAAAAAATTTTGAAACAATAATTTTATCGAGCTGATAATATTTTCCAAAAATTTAAATTGACAAGACCTAAAATATTTAAATGGTTTAAATTTGTTGAAAGAAAAATAATTTAATGTTCCATTTATTGCATTTATACGTTATAAATAGAATATGGATACCATTTTGAGTGAAATATTTTATAAAAATATAATTAACTTCTTGGAAAGCTATAAAAATTACGAATTTTTTAAATCTTCAGTTTGTTCTAACATGTATAAACATACTTTTTGCTTATATTTGATTTTAATTATATTTTTTGAAAAGTTCTAAAAATTTCAGGAAAATATAAACATTTACAAATATGGTTACAGCTTAGATATATTGCATTAGTATATATTTAATTTTAAGTCATGTTTTTTATAATATTACTGCCATTTAAAAATTTCATAAGAGATTCTTCAATTTTTTTAAAATTATTTTATTTTCAAAATATTTTACTTTTATTAATAAGTTGATTTTTAATGCAAATATAAAAATGTTGCTAATTTACTGATTCATCATAAACTGGATTGCTTATTGATATTTCAAAAATTTTCATATTGAAAAACAGTTTTTTTTTACAATACTTCAATTTTTACGAACTCAAAAAGGAGTTTGAACAATTAATTTTTAAAAAAATGTTTGTTTGAAAAGTGTTTCATTCTCAGATACAATTCTTTATTTAGGTAAATAAAAAAAAAACGATAGATTTATTACAACGATAATTTTTCATATAATTGAAACCTTATAAAATTAAAAAAGAAAGTGAAATAAGATTTATGATACTTAAAAAAAACCTTTCCTTTTTAAACAGGGGAGATATATTTTGCGTAATATAATACAAAATAAAGGTTTTCATTTTTCTTGTTAAATTTAAGGACATTAGTCAAATGTGCTTTTATTTTCTTAACTCTCCAGTAGATGACGCTGTAGTAAAATATTACATTTGGAAAGGTTTTAAAATTTTATTTTATAAATTTCACTTTTTGATCGAATTAAAAATTTTCCAGCAAGATTTAAAATTTTATTTTGTTTGTAATTTTTATATTAAATTTTACAGTAATTATATTCAAAAAATATCATCATCTTTGAAGAAAAACGCATTTTTTATAATTATAGTTATTAATAACTCAATATTAAATTCTCTTAGATTCGTTCGTAAGTTACATTTTGTTTTGTGAATCAAATTTTTCAATAATTGAAAATAATAATCCTTTCCAACTGTACAAAGTTTTACATTTATAAATTAAAAGGAATTAATAAAAATATAAAAAATATAGATAATATTGTCCTT
Organism: Latrodectus hesperus; assembly: GCA_037975125.1. NCBI lineage: Eukaryota > Metazoa > Arthropoda > Arachnida > Araneae > Theridiidae > Latrodectus > Latrodectus hesperus. The sequence continues at coordinate 75,216,937 of CM075857.1, read as the reverse complement.
CGATTACACTTATATATATTTTTCTTTGAAATGTTTAAAGGCAGTTTTCATTAAAATGAATTTTATTAATAATTTTTCTTCTTTTTAGGAGTGCTACGTTTCTAGAGGAATGGGACTATACAGAGGCGACAATGCTTATTGATGAATGAAATGGTTATCATTTTTCTTAAAGTTGGAAATTTTCGTCATTTTTTCTTATAGTACAAGTATTATTTTCATTTAACATGAAGATAAAGCAGTTAACATTATACTAACATAAGGTTTTATTTAGAATATTTAAGAAATATTCTAATTTTTTATGCAATCATCTCATTTGAAATTAAAAACCTAACTATGTTATCAAGTAACAGAAACAGGAAAAAAGTTTATTTAATTCATTGAGAGATACATATATTAACTGATTAAAATAATGAGCACAAAAATTTTTCATTCTTTAATGTAGCATTAAACAATGTTTGCTATTTTTATTTGTTCTTGCTCAAAAACAATCTAAAAAAGCAATTTTTTTAAACTTAATGTTAAATATAAAATAATACTGATTTTATAGAAGTTTTAATTAAAAAGAGTAAATAAATACATGCTTATAGAAGAAAATGTTTTTATTAGTTACATTGATAATAACATTTAACATATTTAGTTAAACATTTTGTATTTCATTAAATATTTTATTTTTATAGTTAATTTAATTTTTGTTAGTTATTCATTATAGGGATTTTCATCTATGCTTTTATTTTTATAATTATATGTGAGGCGTTTTCCTTCTCCTTGAATCCCTTTCTAACATCTTAAAGTTTATTCCAATTTTGAAACATTGATGTACATAAACATTCCATCTAATATGTCATAAAAGCATGTTGTATACGAATCCATTATTGCTTTGAGTACGTACATAGAAGGAATCCGCATAAAATGTGTGTCTTTGTTGCTAGAACTGTTGAGTAAGTATATGAAATGGTAATGAATTTTTTAAATAGAATGTTCGTTAGAGCAAGTTTGATGGAAAAATTTACTCAACTGTTGTGTATAAATATTTATCAAATTAAGAGTAGCTTTGATACAGTTTTTAAATAAGCGAATTTAGCTGACAGTGACATTTATAATATCCTGTTACACATAAATTAAAGTCTTACATCCAAATCATTCATTCTAAAGTTATTAGATGAATAATGAATCAATTTTTACTTTTGTATCAAAATTTATTTAAAATAATTCATTTAAATTAAAATGAATAGTTAGAAGTATAAGTATAATGATGTAGTACGAATAGAAATTTGTACGTCAGACATTTTATACATTTGCTGCTCAAGGAAGAGTGACAATCAGTGCAAAGACTAGGAAAGTAAATTTACGCAAACTATTACTTCATAAATTTAAATAACTTCCTCGAAATTTACATTTTATTTAAAACGAGGAATAATTATATATTTCCTTAGTTACATATGTATGGCATTTAGATCAATATAAATCTCTTTTACTATTTATCGCAAAATATCTCAGTTAAATCGAAATTGGTTCATTTTTAATATTTATATGCCTTTGATACTTCTAATAGTATAGGCATTACGATTGCATAATTAATATGCAAATTTATATAATTTCATAAAATGTAATAAATAAAAAATTACCTATTATCATTCATAATGAAAGAGAATATCCAATTAAAATTATTATACACTTAAGCAAATTACATACTGCTACGTTTCAACCTGTTTGGTAAATATTATTATGAAAACTGCTACTAATATAGAACTTATAAATTACCGCAGATGAATTGTTTTAATCTTGGAAATTGGTGTAAGAAATGTGTGTAAAAGTTACATAAAGCTCAAGCCTTTTGAATGAATTATGAGGAATGTCTATATATCTTTGAATAATTTTATATTATTATATGGTAATTAAGATTGCATATATCTAATAATTCTTAAATGCAGAGAATTTTCCTTAAAAATTTTTATTTATATTATTTTCCTTCCTATACAAAAACATTGGTTCACTTATTTTTGCTATAACTTTTATGAAATAAAAACTACACTAAATAAAGATAAACAAAATATGGATATTAAAATATATTATTTATTATATACTATTATCTGTTAATGCCGTTGGTTCTGTTTCGGAACATATCTAGTATACTACAAAATTTCATGTATGGAGTTAAAATTTCTTTCTTAATTGCCATCTCACATGAAAGTTATTTTATAATTATAAATGCAATAAAAGTTTAACATATAATAACTTTTATACATAAATTAAAATCCCCATTGATGATTCCATTATTGCATAATTTTACACACTTGAGACTTGTAAATTAGTACATTAGTTAATAATGAAGTACACAATCCACTGACTGGAAAGACAGTAAGAGAAATGCTGAGTATTTTGAAAGAATGACAGCTTTCAAATTTCTATTTAAGGCCAATTTTAATAATCTTTAATCCCACTTTGATTGGTAACGAAAATCAGAGCTAAAATATTTTCTATAAATCATAATTACAATGCTTGAATATAAAATGAAATTCAATAAATACATAACTATTAAAGTAATTCCCTTTTAAAGAATGCTAGAAATCATTTGAATTATTCAATTCCACATGCACAAATATTATAATGAGATAAACAATTTGTTCATTTCAAATGTAACATTGAAACTAAATCACATTGCAAAGGCATTTGCCATATAATCGTTTCACTGCTTCTGTAATAAGCATATTTTAAGCACAAAAAAACATAACTTTCATATTTAATATTATTATATTCGAGCTTTCAGGATTTCAGTCTTCCTACTTTTAGCAAATTTTAGAGAAAAAAACTGAGATTAAAATACAAGACATCGAAAATTAGATTTTGCTAACGCGGTCGAATAATCTACAGCTTTATTATAATTAAGAAAATCTAGCAATCATTTTCTAGCAATCAAAGAAAATCTAGCAAAAATCAATGTCATTTTTTTTACACAAACGTATGAAAACTAATTAAGTCAACGAATATTTTATTTCTCTGAAGATATTTATATGCTTAGAATTGAGCCGGAAGCATATGGTCTGCTCAGCTGAATAATGTATTCTGTATGATTTGTTAAAATCATGAGAAGTTTCATGTAAAATATGATAAAATTCCTGAATTGATTATGTATTATATGTGAATTTATTTATGTTTAAAATAAAACAGATTTTAATCAAAGCATTGTTATATAAATATGTTATATGTCTGCCTAACAATACATGACGCCAATATAAATACTTGCTAAAGTAACATGTCAATAAAATGCTTATTAGCTTAATGTGTACGTTTATTTTACTTATATATATATATATATATATATATATATATATATATATATATATATATATATATATATATATATATATATATATATATATATATATATATACGATTCTTCATTACATACTTCTTTATACGTTTCTTGATTTAAATAGAAATGCTAGACATAGTTCTGAATGATAGCTAGACACTAAAATGCTAGACATAGTTCTTATTTTATGCTGTAATTGTAAAATTGATGTTATTAATTATTTACTTATACTACTATAATAATTACAAGATACACAAAATTATTTAATAAAGAATGTAATCCTTTTTCGGTTGAAAGTTCTACGTTGACAAAATAAAAAATGCGACTTAAAAATATGACCTTTTTTTAAATTACACAAGATAAGAAAAACGCAAAAAATAATTTTTAGATAACTAATAACGTCTCCTATAATAATATAAAAAATTATGAATTCAATCTTATAAATTAAAATTGGTTCATTTATGCTGAAAAAAATTTATTATCCTATGGTTTATAAGACGCGGGTTCCAATTTTTCCTCATCAGTTATCATGTACCAATTATTAATATACCATGTTCTATAGCTGCTAGTATACACAAATAATATTTCGTAATGTCTATAAAAGCACGATATATGCATATTTAATCTATAATAGAAGTGATATATCTAGCACTATGAAAAAGTTTAGCCAATTTGTTAACGTTTTCTAAATATAATAAAGATTAAATATTTTTTGTCTCCCCTGTCATTATTTTGAATCTTTCAAAATGTGAACAATTTAATGGTACAATATTTTACTCAACGATTTTGTTTTGATGCTTATTACTTATTAAATTAGCTTTTAAACTGAAACTCTTGAAAAGTATACATGAGAAAAATCACATGAACTTACATATTGTCGATATAAAGAGCATGATTTTTTTAACTTCTTTTTTATTAGAAAACTAGATCTAAATTCCATTAAAAATTTATTAAAATTTTTGACATACTTATTTACATTTAGAAATTTTTTTAACAGTCTAGAATGATAACAATATTAACTCATGCCTCGATCTAGAATAATTTTGAAGGTAAAAAAAAGCTCTTCTTCAAAATTAAAATCTCTTTCTTAATTTAAATTAAAAATTCTAAATCAAGCCTTCTTTTCTTAAATAATGAGAATTAAAGAATCTTCTGATTCAAGAGAGAAATGATTTTAACTATTTTGTTGTAACATCTCATGTTCTAAGTGATACATAATTTCAACAAATCAATGTAAAGTTTCAAAATTACTTTTTGAACGCACGATTTCTTGCTGTTTTTTCTGTAACTAATCATGAATTTTACTTTTATTATAGTAGTACACGTTATCACATTAGTTTGATAATTATTGTCTTTATATAAATAGATTGTAGATGAATATCTTGGGAAGATTTACCGTATTTGTCGGCGTATAAGATGCACACATCCCTTTTTATATGCATTTTTGAATGATAAAACCTTGTAATTAATTACATTTTAAGTATAATGTAATATAAATACGAAATACTATTTTTTGCAAATAGGCCACCTACATGGGAAAGGACACCTTTTATGCAGATGGGATATTTGCTTGCTTCATTATCTCTTTTTGATCAACATCTATGTCCTCATGCAACAAATTTATTCGAAGTAAAGTTTCAATGCAAACAACATATGCAGTCTGACTAAAAAAGGAAGAATAAAACGTTGAATTGAATATAAATAGAGGACTGATAAAAATTTTCTTGGCTCGCCCCATTGGCACCAGAAGAAGAGGACGACCGAAACTCCAATGGCGTGATGCCTTGATAACGACCTAAAAACACTAAAAGTGACAAACTGAATGACCATATCCAAACATAGAGGGTCCTGGTATGCACTTCTGAGGAAGGCAAAGGCCCACCATGGGCTGTCAGGTCAATGAAGAAGACGACTGATAAAATATTCCTTAACATAACCAAACTTATCTAGGAAAGTTTTCTAAAGAAAAAAAATTAATAGCTTTCTCTAAACTAAAATATTAAACATTACGTTATATTGCATACGTAATCATTTCATTTAATACCTAAAACCTTTCAAGGTTAATAGCAAGCTTTTGTTTATTGCCCATTAAAAATTTCACTTATAATAAAGATTCAATAGTTAGAAAACACTAGAAATTTATCTGCTAAATGATAAGATCTAGACAAGACGTTACAATTTATATGACATAATTTTTCACATAAATAGATGCAAAAGATAAAATCGTTAAATATTATTTAACGTCCTATATCTGCATGTCTGCAAACATATCTATATCAAATTAACATTGTATTTTTCTCATGTTTACACAAATAACAATATAAAACCAACTCCATAAGTAGTGAAAAAAATTGTATTTACTTCTTCTAAAATACTCGAGAAAAGCGATAATTGATAATTTTCCACTTAATAAACAATAACAATAAGATAAATTCCACAATCTTATTGATTTAATCATATGAAGATCGGATAAAGTTGATTTCTTAAAAGCTGACTGACTCCAAATTTTTGTTGATATCTTTTCTTCTTTGAAACTATCAACTAGTCGAGGCACTGCGTTTTAGATTAAGTGATTATAACTTAACCAGAAAAAATATATTTAGATATTTATTGAGCTGATAACGCGCATGAGAACTTCCTCTTTTACTAAGATAAGAAATTTATTAAAAAAATTTTGCAAAACACTTCTCTCACTATGTTTAGAGGCAGAAAGATATTTGAACTTGTGACCATCATATTTTTATGTTTTCTCAAATACTTCACAATGTTGCTGTTGTTTGATTCGAATGGTGACTTCTGGTTTTACATATAAAATCTGAAGCCTCCACCCATTCTCAGATTTATTTCTAGATTTATTCCACCCATTCTCAGATTTATTTCTAGATTTATTCCAACCATTCTCATATTTATTTCTAGATTTATTCGATTCATTCTCAGATTTATTTCTAGATTTACTCCACCCATTCTTAGATTTATTTCACCCATTCTTAAATTTATTTCTAGATTTATTCCACCCATTCTCAGATTTATTCCACCCATTCTTAGATGTATTTCTAGATTTATTCCACCTATTCTTAGATTTGTTTCTAGAATTATTCCACCCATTCTTAGATTTATTCGATTCATTCTCACATTTATTTTCTAGCACCCAAAAAAATTCCTCAACATACTTATATTGAATTTCTGTTAATTCCTGAATAATATTATTATATATTTCCTTCCTGTATAATGTTATTATATTTCCTTCCTGAATAATATTATTATGTTACCTTATGATACTCTCTAAAACTATAAAAATATTAATTTTGAAAATGATTTCTTATTTACTTATTCTTCCAGAAATGAGATGAAAGGGCACATAGTAAATTCTTCTAATTATTCTTCTAAAAAATATGTTTACTTTGATTCCTAAGATATAACTTAATACTTTATTTTGTCTTTCAACCAAACTTTATCCGGATTTGCTTAACTAAATTTTATCTAAGATACAGACTAATTTGATATTACACATTAACAATTTTCATGAATTAGGAAATGAAACCAATTAAATTCACGACCTCATCTGCAGTTTTTATTTAGAAATAGAGCATAAAATGTAGTTTAATTTTTAACATTATTCGAAATCTAGGAAGTTTTATTCTTAAAGCAGTTTAAGGACTTTTTAAACTATTTCAAAACTTATTTATTTTGAAATACCTTTTGAACATTCTTCACAAATGCATCTTTAGAAAAAAATTGCATCCTATTTATTACTAGAAGTTATATTTATAATTGCGAATTTTATCTAGAATCAACACATACAAAAATCGTTATTTCAACCTGTCTTTAGATTTTAAATTCTTTATAAATAAAGAAAGGTTCAGAGCAGATGTGTTTTCAGAAATTACATCATTTCGAAATTTTGAAGTCTTAAATAACAGCTCAATTTAAGTGAAAAATATTGTAAAATAAATTCGTAACAAGAGATAATCATTCCATATTTCTTTCTATTTTCATCACATTCTTATAGTTTTATTCTTTGAGTAGTACTCAAGGTACTGAAATACTTGTATAAATCTAATAAATTTGATTTTATGAAAGGTTGAAGTAATAAAAATTAAAAAATATTCGTAAAATATTATGAGCTTTCAAGAAAATATTTTTATCCATATTAATTACTGTTAAATCCAGTTCATGCATTTGCTTCAATGATTTTTATGACGTTGCATTTATTTTTATGGATTTTAAAACTAAATATATTGCAACATTAATTCAAATATATACAATACAAGTAAAATTTTAGTTCTAGTATTGGAATTAAGAAGAGTTTCGACATTATTTTTTCTTAAAAAAATTTAGCGACGTCATTTATTATTGGAAATTTTAGCCATGTTATTTATTAGTAATAAGCTATTTTTTCCAATATTTTATGTTTTAATCAATAAAAAATATTACAGTAAAGGTGTATTTTATTTTTTCTGAGAATGGTGAACACAAAAGAAAATTTTGCTGTAAATTTCAAACTTTCTAAGCAATTTCCAATTATCTGCTATTTTTAGAAATTTCAACTGTCTATTAATAAAAATTTGCACTAATTTTAAATAAAATAAAAAAATTCTTTCTCTTTTATATTTTAAGTCAGATATCATTTATATTATTTTTATATTTTTAGCCAAAATAAACATATTGTTTTAATAAAAATTAAATTTAGTTCCTTTTACTTTATGCATTTAGCGAATGGAACTGCTTTGAAGCTATAGTAAATTTTATAGAATAGAAAATTGTAAACTGTATAAAGCTCAGAGACTTCTTTGAAAATCAGATTACACTTTGGTTTTGTTTCTAAAATAGAACTCCTTCACATATTAACTGCACCAAAAATACCCATTTTGATTGATGTTTCATTCGGACAGAAAAATTAGTATACTTAAAATCTTATGCGTTTGAAAAAGTTGTGTAAGAAAATGTTGAGATAAAAACATAAAATCTATATGAGTTCAACCAATATTTCATTTAATGCACTATGAATTACTTTTGTGCATTTGAAAATATATTAATTCATTACAAATAGTATTACAATAACATCATATGAATTTTCGTACATTCGATATGTAATCATTGAGAAAATTATGTCACTCAAGCTATTAGTAAAATAATTCACTTTCCTTAGAATTAAATTAATAGTATTGCCATTCGATACCAATTTAGATACACCTATAGAAATATGTAGTGTTTGAAATGGTTCATTTGTGATTCTTTTAGGTAGCAAAAACTGAAGGATTCAAGTGTAAAATCCACAGCCAAGAAAACACACATCGAAATAAATCTGACAATATTAAACAAATACATACGCTTATCCCACATAAAACCAGCAATTGAATTTAAAGCATTTTTAAATGTGTTTGTTCATTACCTCACCTCATATAAAAGGTGAAATTATGGTGGAAATATACGTCAAGAATGCAAATATACTTTTTCCAGAAAATATGAGGAAAATTAATAAAGGACCAAATTTCATTTGAAAATTTACTGTTGAATGTTTCAGAAAGTTGATTTTTATGGCTCTTACCTTTCTTGCATTTTAATAGGTATTGTTCAATAGGTGAGTTGTCTTTTTCAAGACTAAATAATGAACTAAGAAATAAAGTATCCCAATGAATATATAATATTATAAATCTGCATCAGAAAATGCCTAATGATAGCAGTCTTCTAACTGTTTAGTTAAGGAGATGATAAAACAAATTCTGAAACAGATATATATATATATATATATATATATATATATATATATATATATATATATATATATATATATATATATATATATATATATATATATATATTATTGTTATTATTTTTTTATTATTAAGTAAACATTAATGTACAGTATTTTATAACCTCTTAAATATCATTAATATTCTAAAATGTTCCATCAACATAAATTTTCTTTAAAATTAGATTTCAACTTATACACTAACTTTCCATTAACAACATTTTTATTCATTGTTTCATTCATTTTATACATTAGTTCAGAATTCAAAAATTTTTGTGAAATGCAATATAAGTGACCATAAGTATAAGCCATAACAAATCTTATCAAATTTTTCTGTAAAAAGGCGTGATATTTGAAATACACTCAAAAAGCTATATTTTTTTCCAAATACGTTTTTATCTATAACTGATTATTTATCACCTGTTAAATGATAAAAAAACAGGTGTTGAAATTATTTCATTATTTAACGTTGCAGCGCTTACAGATATCATTTCTTTTTACATCCATTCTAAGTTACAACCAGCAAGCATTTTTAATGGCGATGGCAAATATCTTGCTAATTTTCCTCTTTACTGCTTTTCTTCCTTTGATAATGTCTTATAATGACATTATTCGGTTTGATGATGAAGAATTGCATTGTCCAGCTAAAGAAAATTTACTACATTGCTCATGCAAACCGACAGCTAATGGCCTTCAAATAATTTGTGAGAACATCAAATCCTCTGAAATTTTATATAATGCATTCAATAAACTTCGTGATTACGAAATTTATACCCTTTTGTTGCATAACATTGACATCAAAGAAACGTTACCCCGCGAAATTTTTAAAGACATGAAAATCAAAGAAATCAATGTTCAGAAATCGAAATTGAAATTCAATCAGCCAGTGTTTTCCGGTTTGGATTCGTCTCTTACAGTTTTAAACATAGAAAAGGAATCGAAAGTCAAATGCAACAATAGTTTTATTTTAGCAAAACTGACCAGTTTGAATGAGTTTTATGTTTATTCTAATCGTATCCAGAAAGTGTCTGACACCTGGTTAAATGGGAAAATCCCCAACGTTCACATAGTTCAGTTAGATTTCAACGATATAAGTATAATTCACGATCATGCTTTTGAAAGTTTGCTTTCTTTAAAGAAATTGTCGCTATCTGATAATCGTATTAAAGAAATAAAGCGAAGTATGCTTCCGAAGCCAGCTGAGCACTTAACAAGAATTGATTTAAGGTAAGTCCTCTATAAAATTAAATTTTTACATTGATTGCTTGGTTAATTGTTTTTATATAATTTTTTTTATAAAATAGTTTTCAGTGTTTGTATAAGCTCATAAGATTTTTAATGAATTTTTCTATACAATAGAGTACTTCGTTTGTGAAAATTAGTTAAGAAAACAACTCAGTTAAGAATCTAATTTGTCTCAAATTGGATCTTACGTACATAGTAAAAATTATTTATAAAAATTCCCAAGATAGTGATAGATTTGATAAGAAACTTAATGTATAAGCTCTGTAGCTAGTTACATTTGTATGCAGTAAACGAATCTGAAAATTTCAACCATTTAGGATTGTAAATTCTATCCCAGAACCTAACTTCATTGACAAGGGATACAATCTACTTACTAGGTGACAAAGGACTCAAAAATTAGTGCAAACTATTTGGAAACACTGGCAAAACAGTTATTTCAGTCATTTACAACAGTGCTCAAAATGGCTGTTTAAAAAACAAAATTTAAGTCCTGCCATGTTAGTTTTAATAAAGGACATTCAGCTACCAACTTACCAGTGGCCTTTAGGTCGAATCATCAAAGTAATTTCAGGACCAGACGGCAATGTCAGAGTAGCAGATATATGCACAGCGAAGTCAATTATTAGAAGATCTATATCTAAAATTTGCCTTTTTTGCCTATTGTGGATAATTTTCAGTCAAATTGAAATGCTTAATCTTATTTGTAAAATCTATATGCTAATTGCATTAATTATTATTGTTGTTAATTATTGTGTTATTTTTGTGTTCATATGTCAATTAGTGATGTAACTTTCTATTTTTCTTTGAAAAATGCATATTTCAATGTCGAGCGAGATGTTCCGTATTTGTTATGTACGGCTACGGAGCACCCTACTTGGCGCATTCTGTAATCACGCCATTTACGGCAACCTTTCTTCTTGTAAGTCTTAATGTTGTACCCTTACGTAAAACCGCGCTGCGAAACCACGCAGCATAATAGACGCTTTATTTACAATTCTTTTGTATTTAATTAACGCAACCTCCGCGCAGTGGTTTCAAAACTGTGGGTTGCAGAAATGTGTATGTCCTTAAGCAATGCAAAAAATATCCTCGAAAAAAATTAATGCAGATGATTGGAATTATGTATATTTTCATTCAAATCGTAATTAATTTAGTAACATTAATATTATTTATGATATAAAAAATTAAAATTGCAATTAAAGTTATTACTTAAAATGAAAATGAATTAATCTGTAAGAACACATTGTTCGATTAAAAATTGTTATTATCAGTTTTATGTTTTTAGGAATTAGCCTATTTTAAATGTTTTATTTTAATTGATGCAATTTTTTAAAAATTTGGTAAGAAAAGATTAAAGCATGTTTATTTGAATTTTCACTATTTACCAAGTGTAATTAGATATTTAATAAAAAATGGTTTTGAAAAAAATTTTTTTTTTAATTTATGTGATTGATCTGAATTTGTTATCTCTATTTTTATATAGTTCTGAACAGTTAAAAATTTGCAACCAACGTACATATCTGTGCCTTTGAGAGCAAAGTAATAAAATTTTACATTTTACTATTTTTTTCAAATGATTGACAAGCGTTTTAAATTAGTGCTTAATGAAAACTATCCAGCATTCTTCTTATAAACAACAGACGCGCGCGCACGTGTCCTAAATTGATTTCTAGCTTTGAACTACACTTGTGTCCATAAATAAATTAAGAATAATGTAAGTTCAGACAAAGAAAGAGAACAGCCGCAAAACAAATGTGACTTATTTGTAAAGCCTATTTATTAAACAAAAGGTAAAGAACAAAAAATATGCTATATGTTTGACATCATTAATAAAAATACCTATTTCTACTCCCTGGAGCAAATTTTAAAAAAGAACCTATTTACAAAAACCAATATAACATGGTTGGTATGATGGTTAATAAATAGTATGCCCCCCCCAGACGATTCAATACAGCCCATACAACGCCTAGGCATGCTGAGCATCAAATTATCGATCACCACTTATCAAGCAATGCTCTCCGAAGTTCCAAGAGACATGTGGGAGGGGGTTGACGGACTACAATTCGTCGGTCAAACATGTCCCACACATGGTCTATTGGATTCAAGTCCGGTGAGTATGCTGGCCAGTTCATACGGGTGATATCCTCCGATTGAAGGCATTTGTCTACAATGTTTGCACGGTGAGTACGGGTGTTGTCATCCATAAACAGAAATTCTGTACCCATGGCGCCACGAAACAAACGTACATGTTGTTCCAGAGAGACATCCCGATAGATGCGGTGTCGTTCAGTGGCTGTTCTCTTGGTGGTAACGGGTACTTGGTCTTCTCCATATGACTGTCCTGCGAGAATCAGACTAAAAGCTAAACCTGGACTCGTCGAAAAACATCACACAAGACCACTGTTGCGGTGTCCACAATGCATGCTCTCCACTCCAGGCTAAATGAAAGCGACAGTGAATTGCGGCAAGTGGAATACATCTGACAGGCCTACGAGCATACAGACCAATGTGCCCTAAGCGTCTGTATACGGTTTGCCTTGAAACTGTCATACCGGTAACTAAAGAGAGCTGACGAGACAGGTCTGATGCTGTGCTCCGTCTGTTTCTTTTGGCAGAACTGCCAAATACCGGTCCTCATTCGGCGTTGTAACTCGGGAGTGACCTGTGCTGTAACGTCTACTCACCATGCCATCATCTCTGAACCATTGCCAAAGCTTGTAGATAACACTGGCTGGGCTATTCCAAGTTTTTCGGATACTTCCAGCTGTGTACACCCACATTCCAGACGGCCGATTATTCTAGCAGGTAAAACATCATTCAAATGCTTCCTTTGAACCATAACTATGCTGTTTTTGCACTGAAAGGCTTTTAAAGAGCCTTTGTAAACAATTTTACTTCTTTGCACAACCATTCCTTATATAGCCCTCTCTTACACTCTCGTTATTGTGACGTTATCGACGCCATCTGATGATTTCTTGTAATTTGCATATTATTCTTCAAGATGTGTGTGATAATTCTACATGTGAAATTTTTATTTTAGAGTTCAATTTCTGTGTGATTCTGAATTATCCTTAATTTATGGACGTGAGTGTATAAAGCTCGGTCTTATTTTTGATCTTGTATTTAGACAGGCTTCGCAATTTTATTTTTCTCATTTTTTCGACTTGATAACTTTTTAGCGCTGTTTCTTTTGAAATAAATACATGTGAAGTCATCAAAAATAAATACTCTTATCTGATGTACTTAAAGTGTTATTATTTCGGGTATACATAGCTTTTACTTTTTATATTATCTCATCTGTCCTTCACCTATGAAACTAATGCTTTAGTCATCTTATTAAGTATTTTTCATCATTCTTACATCAGCATATGTAACAAGTGAGTCATAGGGCCCTTTCTTCACCAGTTGATTATTAAGTTAAGTATCACCAATAATAAATCTATTTATGAAATTCAAAAGCACAGTCAAAATACGGTATGTTTCAATCTTGCTGTGATGTTCTTCTCTTCACAATCACACCTATAAAAGGACATTCATTTTTATCAGTATTTAATATATACAAGCCCTTTAGCTCAGTGGTTCTTTATCAGGTGAATTAATTGAGATGAAGGGATGTGTTCATTTGTTTTTATTCTTAACAAAGCAATAATTAATAAGGTACGTTTGTACCTTATTAATTATTACGTACGTTTGTACCCTATTAATTGTCAATGTATACTACAATTATCATTGCACTATTAATCGTGTACTGGTTTGACTATTCAATTAGCTGTCACACACCTCCAAATTAAAATGTTTATTTTACTTCTTTTACTGCGAAACTCAATCGATGTATCGAATTTGGCATTTAGTCTTCTGTACAAATTCTGTTCTTTATTCTGAAAACTGTTAAATTTCCCTTAATTATATAATGGAAACGTCATATATATATATATATATATATATATATATATATATATATATATATATATATATATATATATATATATATAACAACTTTGACTTATTACTTTTTTGATTAAATTATATTATCATTATTCGCATATTCATTTGTTTCTTTCATTTCTAACTGAAAACAAATATTTTGTTCTTTTTAAGCTTCGTAACTGTAATGCTAACGTACATTTCGTACATTGAATGCATTTTTTGAAATTTTTACCGGAAAATGCTTACTCCTAATTTTGGCATTGTTAAACAGTACTTTTATTCTAAAATTATTTTTTCTTTTTTTACTTAATTTGTGATTTTACCTTGAACTTGCGGGGAAAAATTTTCACGAGAAAAATTCCCTCATAATTTTATTCTTTGTTTAGACTGTGTTATAAAAATGTTTTCACAATCCTTTAAATATTTTTAATAACAAGAAATATTAATATTTAGTTATAAGATTTCATTTTAACACTAAATTCTCTACTTCAGCGTTTGAAAACATTTTATCATAGTGTTAAACAATATTAACAACTTTGAATTAACAGATCTTACTTGATAATCCCAATTGCTCCTATTTTCCAATTAGTGATCTTATTACCAAGAAATTTACATACTAATACAAAATAAAAATCTATTAAACATTAAAATTTCAGTTTCATTTACAAGAATATCTGTGATATAAAACAAAAATCCAAAATACATTTAGGAAACTATCCATTATTCGAATGGTATCTTTATTTTGCACTGAAAAGTATATTCATAAAACTTTAGTGATAGAACGTACATTTGTAATAACTTTCTCCATTTAGGATGGGCATCATAAACTATTCAACATTTCCTAATTTTGCTTCAAATTTTATTCACCATAGATAAAACTAATTTATATACAGCTATTAATTTATAACCCTTAATAGAATCTTTATCTTCGGCAAGCACCCTCAAATTCCTACGATTAAATTTCATTTAAAAAAGATCATGCATTGAGTAATCTTTGATCTCCTATCACCTTGTTTAGTGTCTGCTTTATACCGTGAGTTGATCAGAAGCTTATCACAATTTTTTTAATCTAGTAAAGTGGCATAGGATACATTATAATATTGACACGAAAGCTATCTCACCACAAAGCGGTTCTTATCTCTAAGACACTTGTCGATCACTGGCGAGATGATAAATGGCAACAGGTGACAGTCGGTAAGATAATTTTCGCGAGCGACTTCCATGAAGATAGGTCACAAGAATCTTAGCGTTCCTGAGAAAATGGCGCAAGTTATGCTTTTTTCCATTTTTAGTGCTCTTTTTACTTTGGTAATGAGCGCTCCGATGGTCTGCCCGAATCTAGAAGATTTGAAACCCTGCTCTTGTAAGCGAGTAGCTTACGGACTACAAATCGTGTGCGCCAACTTTAATTCTTCGCGTCATTTGATTCGAGCATTCAGTATACTTCGTGATTATAACGTTCACACTGTGTTGCTGCACAATTTATCCATAGGAGAAACGCTACCACCCAATATTTTTGATGGTTTGCAAATTAAAGAAATTCGAGTTGAAAAATGCAATCTGAAATTTAATCAACCTGCTTTTGCTGGACTTGACAGCTCTCTTTATATTCTAAATGTCGTACAAGATTCTACGATCAGCAGCATTGACCAGTTTTCTTTGGCGAAGTTATCCAAATTGAATGAACTCTACGTACAGTCGAATCAAGTCAAGCAAGTCAAAGATAGTTGGCTGAACAACAAAATTCCCAACGCTCACACTGTAGTGTTAGACTACAATGATATTAATGTTATACAAGACCATGCGTTTGCAAGCTTGCCTTTGTTGAAATACATTTCCTTAGCAGACAACCGTATTAAGGAAATGAAACGCTCTATGTTTCCGAATCCTGCTCTGCATCTAACAAGAATTGATTTAAGGTAACTCTATGTTTGTGATTTTAAATAGACCACAAAAATTCATTGTAAATTTAAAAGCAAATGAATGACAACAGATAGAATTAAAATCTATAAACATTTTTGTTTATTTACTACCAATTTTTTATTGCAGTTTAGAATAAATGTATATGGTCACACAATGAACATTAATCGTATTTATTTGGTTATATCATATAGTTTATAAATTTGTGTTGTCTTTTCAATTTAGTTTTAAGCGATTATCCTAAAACTTCTGTTCCTTAAATGCTAACATTTTAAACTTATTAAAATGGGCATATATAAATTTAAATGTATAAAAATTAAGTATTTATAGAAAATTTACTTTTTCCTAGTTTCAATGAAATCAGAATTTTGCCCGAAGATTTCTTTACTGAAATGCCGAATTTAAAAGAGGTTATTCTGTCTGGAAATGAATTGAAATCTTTACCTGAAATCACATGGTCACCAGTTTGGAAAAAATTAAAGAAAGTCTATTTAAATGGTAAGTAATAAAACTTCCATATGTAAATTTTATATAATACTAAATAATTCATTTCTAGCTTACAAATTAACTGTCAAATTATTTAATTTGCTGGAAGTTTAATTATTTATTACATCAAAAAATTTCAATAAATTGAGAATTTAAAAAATTACAATGATTATAAGTAAACCTTTTTTATTTCACAAAAAGTTAATAAGTAAATTTTTTTAAATTTTAAGAAATACACATTAGTTTTAAGATTAGACAAAGTGAAATTTCCCCTTTTACCTAATCTATTTTATTATCTGCAAAAAAACTGACACAACACTTGCGTCAATGAGACAAATGTCATATCATGATAGATAAATTTTGTCTTGCTTACCAGCTGTATTTTAACGTTTTTGTTAACTACATTAAAACATAAATGCTAGTCCTTTTTGTTATCCATTCAAAAAATATTTATTTTGAAATCTATTTATTTATATCAAAAAATATATACTCACATTTATATTACAGTTTAAAATTCTGTTAATGCTAAAATGTGCTTTAATTGTTACAATAATAGTTTAGTGTGATAACAAATAGTTCATATTTTCGGAACTTTAGAGATTCTTTTCAACTTTAAGACAGAATTATTCTAATTATTTAAATTGCAGTAGTATTTTTAAGTTTTTGTAAAATCACGTATGGTGTTTTTAGGTAATTTTTAATAACATTAATACATAGAAATTTAATTTTGCTAATCACTATAGATACAGTCTTCATGGAAAATTTCTATTTTCTAAGGCAATTAAATCTTATACTTTTAAATATAAATTTCAGACATGTTAATACATGTGTGAAAATCTTATAAAAATCCACATAATTATGTGGCATCAAAAAATTTATTATTGAAATTTTCAATTTAAGAATAAATTGAATATTTTCCATAATTAAAGTGAAGAATTAGTGATTTTTGTTTATTTTATGAAAACTTTTAAATAGTAATTATTTTTGATATATTTCTCTAACTTTTATTTCCTACTGATATTTAAACTTAAATCCGTACTTCAACATAAGTGGGTAAAACAAAGCTACTCTTCAGTAAATAATTCTTTTCTGTAACTGAGAAGTAAGGGTACTACGACACAGAAACGAAACGTTCCACGATTTCACTATGTCTACAATGTTTTTTTTTTTTTTTTTTTTTACTTTAAAATCAGCAAGTGACTGAATACTTTTCCCATAATCTCTTATTTACTATTAAAAATAAGATTTTGATAAAGTTGAGTAAGATAACCAGTTGACAAAGATTTAGATCCAGATTTCAAATTGATATAGTACTTTTTTAACGTCCCATGTACAGAATTAAAGCAAACCTTCCAGAGATATATTTTTAAAGCAAAACTTTTTTCTCCAGTCACTAAACGAATTAAAATGTAATCGTTGTAATTCATATAAAATTGCTGCTTTGAGATAATTCTTTCAACTTTATGAAATGATTATAATATATTATACAATGCATATACAATACAATGATGTGCCATAAATGAATAAACTTGAAATCTTGTTGAAATTAGTAGTAATTCATTCAAACTCTGTGCGTTCTACATAGTACAACATTTTAATTAGAGGAAACTAAATTAATACTTTACTTATTTCTTGAAAATTTAGGTAAGAATCATGAGCAAATACTAATGAAATTAGAATTATTTATTTGCGTCAAAACTATTCAAAAATCTGCATTTTAATCTACTAAATTCGAGATTAGCAAGAATATTTCACAAATGTATTCACGCTAAATAAGAACAAAGCAAAAATTTATGAAATGATAAAAAGAGATATCTTACTATTTTAGACAGTTTTCAAAAAACTATATCATGAGCTACCTCGAATTAAAACTGTCGCCTTTCAGTTTGATTTTAGTTGATTAATGCAGTGGCAACTCATTGGTCACATGCAGTTAACGAAGCTTTATTACTCGGGCCAATATAGTAATTTCAGTCGGGAATTTGCTTAAATACTTTCTAAGTAACTTCTAAAAACTAAAAATCACTTTAGTATAAAAGAGTATGTTCTCCATAACATATAATTAAGCTATAATTTCAAATGATAAGTTATAATTAAATGTAATATTTTCTAATTAAATATTGGTTATTTCAAAGTACAAAAGAAATATTTTTAAATCTGGTAAACTTCAGTTTAATAATGTCAAATAGAAAATAAAATTTGAATTTCAAGAAATTCTTACTATTTATGAATGTTTTTCAAAGATTATGGAATACTTATGAACTAAATATATATATATATATATATATATATATATATATATATATATATATATATAGTTAGTGTAACTGTGGTTGTACAGTTTTCAAATCACGCATTTAAACTTGGCGCACACCTTTTCCTTTCTAGACCTTGTGTCTCAAAACGCAACTAAACAAGCATTTACAACCGTTAATAATTTAAACATAAAACCATTGAATTACGTGTATAATCACTTTCTTATGAACAAAAAGTCATTATCGAATTGAGCAAAAAGAATGTTTAATGTTTGTGAGGACATTATTGTGGAAAAATTGGTGCTAGGCAGCTTTCTAATGGTTTAACAGTTGTGATGCGAAAATATAGCTACATGTTTATAAAAGTAATTATAAGCAATTAGATTGTGAATTTTAAAAGGAGTTTTTAAGCAGATGTTGCTTAAAATCGCATACTAAATTGAGTACTTATAATATGAACAGCTGTAAATATTTTGTTGTTGTTAAATGTATGTAAATCCCTCGGCTTCAATAGGAAGAAATACGCTTTTTATGCTTATCTAAAAACTTAAACTTTTATATTTTAGGCTATAGTCCAAACATTTCAGGTTTCATATTTTTCATTAAAAAAATTCAATATAAATTTAGTTATATGTGATATGAAACAAATATTCTTAATGCATTAAAAGTCAAATAAAATACATAAGGTTTGCATCATTGGGTTTTTATTTTTGATCTAACAAGTAAAACTGAAAATTAGACTGATAATATTTTAGAATTTTAGAGGAAAAAATTTAAGTTTATTAAATATACTTTTTAATTCTCTATAAATCAGTATAATGTATCATTAAAGACGTGGCATTTTATGTTTTTTTTATGATTTCAGAAAATCAGCTGGAATGTGACGAGAAAATATATTGGATAAAAAAGTTGAAAAAGCCTTATGAACTTAGCGGCAATTGCGTGTCTCCGAAGAACATGGAAGGAAGACCCATCAAAGACATCTACGAAATGACGTAGGCTTCCTCAACTGTTCATCACCATCGGCCACATTAGTTTTCATTGTAATCAATTTCATCAGGACTTCGTAATGATGGAAAAAAGCTTTTGAATTATTGATATGTAAATATATTGTAAACTTTTCTGTCCTTACGTGTTTAATGTGTCAAGTAATGTTTTATTTAAATTTAGTTTCTTATTAAAGCGAAATGCAGTGTTGTATCCATTTCTACTGAGCTTGTAGACTGTTTCCTTGAATTAAAAAAGGAATTGTGTGCGTTTCTGCGCTTTTGCTAAGTTCTTTGTATTTATGGTTTTAATAATAAATTATTGTTCAACTTTTTTAATTTGATTTCAAGCTAACCATTTGTTTAATGTTTCAAACATTTTTTATTAATAATTGAATACATATATTTTATAAACCTGGATTTTAAAAAAATCATCTTGATTTTAATAATTAACTTAAAATTATTAATCGAACATTTATGATTAAAATATATTTCAGACTAGTTTTTCTATTTTCATAAAATAAAATTTTATTTGATATATCATTTTCTATGAATGTAAGTTTAATATGATTATTATGGTATTTTTTAGTACCCACATGACTATAATTAATGCGCTTTTTAAAAAATCATGTAGACAAATTTTAATTTTACTTTCTTTAACGTTAAACTTTTAACTATCATTATTTTAATCTAATTACCATTTATATTTGAGAAATATTCTTCGACTCTTAAACATAGGTAAATTTAAAATATATTATACAATTATATATATAAATTTGAAATTACTTGATAGATTATAAGCCCCTCGTTTTGCAATAATCAAATCGTAGCTTTTTTCTTCTTAGAATATTATCTTGCAACCAAAATATAATTATTGAATTTTATATCGAAAATTAATTCTCATCATATTGCAAAATATAATTTTCACTTTACCTAGAATTACAACTAATAATTTTAAAGAAAATAATGTAAAATTACTTACAGCTTTCTATTTACTTTTCACTTACCTAGAATGTGAAATATATATATAATTCAAGTATTTTTATTATGATCTTAATTCACACCAAATAGCTTCCATCAATTGATAAAAAATTTTAAGAACTTTTAGTTTAAAAATAAACATAAATTTTTAAAAGTCTAAATAAATGGTAAGTTCCTTTACCGTCTTTTAAAATATTTTTAAGATCAGAAAAATTATGTATCCAGATTTATGAGATAACGTGTGTAATTGTTCAACATACATTTATGAAATAAAGTTGTAACAATTGAATAAATTAAGCACAAATTATTTGAATCCTTTTGAACATCCCAGTAATTGAAATTGACATGGTTATACCACATTATTCCTATATTTCCATTAATGCTAAATATTTTACATAGAGGGTTATAAAATACTTAAATTACTCTTCAAAAATTAAAAGTGCAATAGTTGAATAATTACCAAAGAATTTAGTTGCTAAAAAGTCAGAGAATTATTATTAAATATTTTATTCTGAGACGAAAATATTCTAGAATTTCTACACGTTTCTAAGAGAATTAGAATGCAATAATTTTGCATTCTCTCAACCTTATCTAATATATTCTAATAAATTTCTCTACATTCAAATGTCATTTTGTTGTGTGAGAAATTAGCCACAAGGATTCCCGATTGAGTAAGTTCAGATTACACGGAGGCCAATCGAAGATTTAATGGTATGTGGACTTAACCCTTCTTTAATATGTATCGATGCATAATCTTACTAGAACCAACACTGAGAAGTGCACTGCCTGACATTAAAAATCCAAACCCACAAGAAACAGTTGCCAAAAAGTAACGAAACTCGGCAAACAGAGACAGTAACGACAATAAGGGATCTGCATTTCGAAATTATATGCACAATGCAGAGCGAGAACTGGGTCGGGTCAGTAGGTTTTAGGATCACCGTGGACGACGATACACGCAGCAACAAGTCTAGGCATAGAGTCAATGACAGTACGAGTGGCATCCTGAGGAATGGCTCTCCATCCCCGGTCAACCATTTGCCGAAGTGAGTCTTCTGAAAGAAGCAGTGGTAGGGTTCATAAAAATGGCGTCCAGTCATATCCCAAATGTGTTCAATTGGTGAGAAATTTTGGAAGCATGGTTAGCAGGGAAGCAGCTGCACACCTTGCAAGCCATATTAGTTGATCCGAGATATGGGCGGTCGGGCATTATCTGGTTTATAAAATACATTGAGCACACTCTGAATGTAGGGGAGCATCACCAGCCGCAGCACATCATTCACGTACTGCCGTGAATACGAACTTGAGGTAACCTGAAGTTGTACGCAATGGCGCCCAAAAACAATGATGAGGCGTTGTCCCGTGGTGGGGGTATTCCACAATTACTACAGGATTGAATTTGTCTCGATGTTGATGCCACACTCGTACGCCGCTACAATTAGTGAAGAAACAGAAGCGTGTCTCATCTGAGAAGACGATCCTGTGCCACTCCGTCCACCACTACGCTCTAATCCGACACCATTCCAGACGTTGGCATATGCTGTGGGGTCAATGACAGTCTTTATTGGACGCCTAGAGCTCAGGTCACTAGCAACCAATCGATGATAAATGTTTCTGCTCGATATGGCAGCAGCTAAGGTGTCCTGCACATGCTGCAGAATTTCGGTATACATGCTTTGTGGGGCCACAACTGCCTCCCGTCAGACACGTTGATCCACGTGTGCTGATGTCACTCTTTCTGCATCGGTACGCCACAAACGTACCACAGTTTCTTGTTCCAACCATCTTTTCCACAGCCGGTGTTATGTGAATACATTTAGAGCGTGTATGTCAGCTGCGATATGCCGTAAGATCAGACATGCCTTTCTCATTCGGATCACCATCCCCTTGTAAACTGTCTGCTGGAGCCTATTCCATCGATGATGGCCTGGCATTCATGGCAATTACAGGCATCCATTGCAGTAAGAACAAACTTTCAACGGTTATTTTCCATCCAGCAATAACGGCGTGAAAATTGCCCACTCTCCCGTTTCCTCACCTTATATCTTATCCCACGTGCTCTGAAGAGCTGCTCATTTCATATCATTTGCATAACTCGGTAAGTCGCGGTTATCCTGAAATTTGCATGATTTTCTGGCTATTCCTTTTGGTTTTGAATTTTTTAATGTCGGGTAATGTATATAGATGCTCAGAAAAACCTCATAATTATGCTTAATTTTCTTGATGATGCGTTTAACCATTTAGCAACCGTCATGAAATATTAGTTCTATTTGTCTCTTAAATAAGAATACTCTCCAAACTTTTTTCAAAAAGTTAACATCTTTTGTTAGACTGAAGAATTTTATTGGTTCTTTGCAGAAATCGCGTGACAGTAGTGTCTTAACATTTTTCGTCACCACTATTACTGTATTCCTCTTTTCATCATTCGACTTATATCTACAAACCCATTACTTTCTCTGGGATTGTGCATAGTTTTATTGTTTCTTCCTTCTGTGTTGGATGATTGTGGTGTCTCTCTAGTGATAGTATAAATCTTATTCTTTAATAAAACCAACTTACTCCATTTAAACGAGTAGAATCAACATTTGCAAGAAATATTAGTTCCCGGAGTCCTTAACCTCGCGTTTACTAGTGATATGAGTTTTCCAAATATTGTTCTTTTTCGAGCTTTCATTAGCAAGAATAACTTTTGGTTACCACTGTACAAATAAATTTCTTTCAAAATGAGAAATATTCGAGATTTTAATGTATATATTTCACTCATATTCCAAGTTACAAGTTTTAAATACTTTTCTGTTATCATAGAATCATAGAATAATACTCTTAAATAACTGATGCTATTTAAGATTCCTCTAACAATGGGGATAATAACAAGTGGTGCTGTGAATCGAAATACTTGAAATGTATGACATCATTTATTTCTAAGATCAGTAATTCTCTAAAAGCTTCATGTCTATCGACATGTTAATCAAAACACGTTTGAAATAATTCAATTACCAATTATTTTTTATTCTCAGATGTTACGCTTGAAAGTTCAGTATTTCATAATAAAAAATATTAAACAGTTGGGTTTAAGATAACTTTCAATCAGTGAAGAAGCAAAATGAATTTGCCTTTATAGAATTGTAGGCTGTTAGAATAGTTGTCAAATTTATTAATAGAGAGTTATAAGAAATTTTTTATATTTGTGATTTATAAAAGATCTGCTTTTTGATTCATATCTTAATTTTACATACTTTTATCAAAGTTATCGAAAGTATTAGCAACCTATTTTTAGTTTCTAAAATACAGTGAGTGTAAAAAATATTCGTACAGTACGACAATTGATTTAAAAGCGATCAGTTCATAAAAATTATTAACATAAATTCCATTTTAATTAATTAGAAATATATAATAGAACATATTTTCGCTAGTTTCATGTGAAATTGATACAAAAATAATTTTATACATGAATAAATATTTACAAAACTGAAACAATCTAACATCTTGTGGTGTAAAAAGTATTCGTACATCAGGCATATATTGGTCAACACAATCATAATATTACAGCTAATACCTTGTAGGAAATCCTTTATCTCGAATAACTGCCATGAGTGTTCTTTGGCATCGATTCCACCAATTTTGCTCTTATTGAGCTAGGTATGGCGTCCCATTCTTGATTAAGAGCCGATTCCTAATCATTTTTATTAGAAATATGTCTGGATCTAATATTTTTATCAAGAACGTCTCATAAATTCTAGATGGGGTTGAGGTCCGGCGATTGAGGAGGAAGTTTCATGAACTTTGGGGTACTATATAGTATCCAGAGCTTTGTGTTTAGGGCTGTGTGCTTGGGGTCGTTATCATGCATGAAAACGTAATCACCATGCAAGCCCATTTTTGTTGCACTAAGTCCATTATTGTTTAAAATGTCAATATAAATTGATGATTCATAATGCCTTTAATAAAGACTAATTTGTCCACCCCAAAAGCACTCATACACCCCCAAACAAGTAGACTTCCACTCCTATGTTTCACTGTTGGCACTAAATTCTTAGGATGCATTTCTGTATTACGCTTCCTCCATACCATTCGTCTCCCGTCCGATCCAAATATGTTGTATTTACTTTCTTCTGTAAAGATAATCTTTTTCCAGAAATCTGGTTTTTCATAACGTATTGCTTGGCGAAACACAATTGAAGCTTCTGATTCTTCTCACTAACAAAGAATTTTCGTCTCGCAACACGGCCATGGAAACCTTCATTTCTGCATGCATTTTGAACAGTACTTACGGAGACTGCTGTTCCCATATTCTTTAGTTCTGATGTTAATGTAGGAGCACTTATTTTGGGATCCTTCTTTAATAAATGTACCAGAAACCGTCTGTCAAATGATGTCAATAGACATGGTCGCCCAGTACGAGAACTGTTTTGAACCGTTAGAGTGGCAGCAAACTTTTTATGATTGACTGCACAGTTGAACGGGGTCTACCACCAGATCAGAAATCTTGTTGTACGATTTATCATTTTTACAGAGTTTTAAAATCAGTTCTCTTTTGGAAACACTTGTCTCTTTACTTTCACGACCCATTACAGAATTCTAGTTTCTCACTACATTAAAATTTCCACTGAAGAACCTTAAGTAACTAACAAGATGCCGTCAATTAACTACATCTTAATAGCTAAACCAATCACAAAACGTAACTAAAAAAATTTGTATTTCTTTTAGAGTACGAATACTTTTTACACCACAAGATGTTGGATTGTTACAGTTTTGTAAATATTTATTCATGTATAAAATTATTTTTGTGTAAATTTCACATGAAACTAGTGAAAATATGTTCTATTATATATTTCTATTTAATTAAAATGGAATTTATGTTAATAATTTTTATGAACGGATCTCTTTTAAATCAATTGTCTTACTGTACGAATACTTTTTACACTCACTGTAGATCATTTTTCTTTAAGAAATTGTTAACTGTAAAAGGTCAAAGGTTTCTATCAAATTTCTTATAGTCATTTTTTTCATGTTACTTTATGTTTACAAATCGAATTACTTATTTAAAAAAATTTTTTGCATGATTACTGACAGCAACAGCCTAAAAATATGCAGCAATAAAACATCTCTTCATCTTTATCATAAAATAAAACTTGATTACATAAATGATACAATATTTAATCTCTGAGAAGAAAATTTTTTGATATTCTGTATTGTAAAGTCTTTGAACTTAAAACTTATAACAATGTGATTTGATAGATAACAGAGTTTAAAGATCAAACATTAGGACTTTTTATATCTATTTGATCTTCCTAACAGAATTCTTTTGCAAATAAATTAGTATTAATTTTCAGAATTTAGAAACAATATTTTGAGATAAAAATTTAAAAAATATGAAAATTCAATTCACAAAAAGTTATTGTATCTTATTTGACCAAAAAAGTTTAACTTAAATTCTTAAACTGCCGTGTTAAATTAAATTAAAAAGGCTTCATTATATTATAAAAAATAGCATTTTCATTCTAAAAATAAATAATTCGATGAATAAGGTGTGCAGTTTTTATATAAAGGTGGGTAAACAAATATTGGTAAAATAGTTCTTTAAAGTTTAAAAAAAAGAAAAAACAAACACAAATCTACATACATATATTTAACAGTTCCCAGTAGCAAAGCGTTATAGAAAAAATAATTTTTTGTGACAAAAGTTTACGCTCTCGCGCTTTAATTCATTGAAAATTACTAAAGGAATCTTATTTTTCAAAATGCCTATTATTTTATAATAATATTTTGGAAAAATCACGTAAATTGTTTTCTAATTTATATTTTGCAATATAAAGAGATAATTACATTCAAGATCCGTATTAAATGTTAAACAGAAAATTTTTTATAATTACTCAGAAAATATAAATTATTGCTAGTTAACATTACTAATTTGTTGCAATCAGCTTGTATACACATAACAACTAAAACGTTTTTACTGTCACCTTTTCAGACTGAGCTCAGTTTGATGAAGTGAAAGATCCAAGGGAATTAGCATATAATTTGTCGCAGAGAACGTAAAGCATTATTTAACGTGGGTGTTTATTTGAAAGATCGCGCGCGCGCTAAACTTAGCGATTTTGTTAGAGATTATGATAATTTGAGAATTCGGAACGGATATCTCTAAAACTACATTTCTCGTCTGCTCGTCACCAGTAATTAAAAAAATCATCCAGAATATTATATATAAACATTAAAGAAAAGCCTTGAAATATCAGAATACTTTTCCTTGTGCTTTAAAAATAGATCAAATACGCTGAAATATTTAACAGTATTAGTCTTTAGAGATTATTACAATAAACAGTTTCGCAATAAAAACGTTGATTCATATAACTCTCAATCTAATCCGATCTCGCATGAGAAGCAAAAGATTATTTAAAGATGTTATGTTTCTTTTCGGGGATTCTAAAAATATGTACTGAAGAAACTTTGTGATGGGGTTTTCATAATGTGTTCAGCAGTGTCTACAACATACAAACATTCTTTTTGAGTACCTATGCCAAGTGAACGAATGACGAAGAGACCAGTATTTTATTTATTTATTTATTACATTACATATATTCAGACTTGTATGCTTGTTTCTTGAGATCCGCTTGTAAGTCTTCGTCGATAATAGGACAAATAGCACAATGACAGGTGTACAACCACAGAAGATAACGAAGAAAACACCCAGGGCCACGGTGGGAATCGAACCCACACTCCTACGCTCTCAAGCGATTAGCGGAGTGATGCTTTGACCACTCAGCCACGGAGCGCCCAAGAGATCAGTAACAAAAGCCCCACAATTAGACTTACACACAACACTAACGATACAAGATAAAAAATGCTGTCCTGATGCGTACTATATTATCAGTGCTGTTTGTAACTCAATTGACGACTAAATACAAATCAAATCAAAGTAGAAATGTTTCCAAGCCCACGATTGAGCTTCGTATGGTAATCTACATCCACTTTCGAAAAGTTATTTTTCTAAATACTGTGTTGTTTCTGTTTGAGCATCCTGTAATGTGGAGTTTGCTACTTATGTCACCGTCATTCAGTATGAGTACTCACAACGTGATAGCTAGCAAATAACTGAAGAGCTATACAATTTCAGAAATAATCATTCCTAGTCTTCAAGTCATCACAATCTGCTTTACATAAAAGTCACGTAGATCAGCAACTTTTTTCGTGACAGACACACATACATTCACGTGAAAGATGCTCTACATTTTCCGTGAAAAATAAGCATAATTCATAGATCATCTTATGCCTTCCATGTCATTAAAAGAACTCAATGTCAAATGATAGTGGTGGTCATAACGGTTTGGTTCTTCATTATATATACGCTGCTCGACATTGAAATTGCTACGCCAAAGAAAAGAGTTCTCAGAAAGTGAAGAAATTCGGCAAACAGAGAGAGATAGCAACGAACAATAAGTGATCAGTATTTCGGAATGATCTGCATAACACAGCGAGAACAGGGTCTGGTCAATAAGTTGTAGGACTACCATGGATGGCGATACACGAAGCATTACGTCTAGGCACAGAGTCAATGAGAGTACGGATGCCGTCCTGAAGAATGACTCTCAATCCCTTGTCAACCATTTGACAAAGTGCAACTTTTGATGGAGACACAATGTCTGGATCTGCAAATAGCGTCCAATCATATCCCAAATGTGTTCGATTGGTGAGAGATCTAGCGAGCACGGTAGACAGGGAAGCAGCTGTCCACATTGGTGGGTATGTTGGCTTATGTGAGCAACGTGTGGTAGGGCATTATCCTGATGATAAAGGGCATTGGGCAACTCCTGAAGGTAGTGGAATGTCAATGGTCGCAACGCATCATCCAAATAAAGTTGGGCTATCATAGTGTTGTGATTACGAACTAGAGGTGATATAAAAATTGTAAACAATGGCACCCCAAACCATGATACCATATTGTCGCGCGGTAGAGCATTCCACATTTGCTGCATGATTATACCTGTCTCCATATCGATGCCCCACTCGTACGTGGCTACTATCAGTGAAGAAACAGAAGTGTGACTCATCTGAGAAGAAGATTCTGTGCCATTCCTTCTTCCACATCGCTCTAATTCGGCACCATTCCAGAAACTGTCGTCTATGTTGTGGGGTCAATGGCAGTCTTCTTAATGGACGCCGTGAGCACAGACCACTATCAATCAATCGACGGAAAATGATTCTGCTTGATATGGGAGTATCCAGGGTGTCTTACACATGCTGCAGAATTTCGGTAGACGTGCTTTGCGGGACCAGCACCGACTCTAGTCGAATGCCCGTCATAAGCTCCCCTGTCTGCTACAGCTGACTCCGTCGATGATGGCCTGGCATTCTATACAATTACAGGCCTCCTTTGTGACACGAACAAACTTTCAATGATTATTTCCAAATAGCAATAAAACCCTAAATATTGCCCACTCTGCCGGTCCTTACCTTTTATAGTGCCCTACGTGCACTGGAAAGCTGCGCATTTCACATCATCTGCTTAACTCGGTAATTAGCATCTACCCTGAAATTTGCATAATTTTCTGACCAGTGCTTATGAATTTTCAATGTTGGACAATGTATATATATGTCAGAGTGCAGCCTTCCTGTAAGGTATATTTTCTAGCAAGAATTGACAAAATGAAAACATTCAGCCTAATGGTAGCTCAAGAAAAAATAGAAAGGCAAATTTCATTTAAAATCACTCTTATAAGACATGTGTACTAATACTTCTCTTGATATGTAATGCTCATAATAATTTAAAACTTAATATTTCAAACTGATACTGAATTTTTGTGTTTATTTTGCTTCCAAATTCTATATTTATGAATTTGGTTAACACAAGAAATCATTTTACAAATATTTTCTTCTTTTCAAATAGCAGAAAGTGTCCTTGTAGATATAAATATATATTATGTTCATATTTGAATTATATAGATTCATAAGGATGACTAATGTTTAATTTTAATTAAGAAATGTATATTTATACACTCACATGCTTAAAATTTTTTTAAAAATAAGTTACATTATAATAAAAAGAAATTTGTAAGAAATTTTTATTCCTGAATGTTTCCATAATTAAAATTAACTTTTGTAAAAAACGCAATAATAATCAATATCCATAAATTTTATTCATATTTAGTATAATATTTTCTATTTTTAAAAGAAGTAATGTGAAATAAAGCACACCTTTTTCTTAAACATTCACTTAATAAGCCCATATTTATCAAATAAGCTTTGTTTGTAGAAATTTCGAAATCAAGATATGCGCACTGTAATTAATCACCGATTTAAGATAATCATTGTTTGATTCTTTTAAACATTTATTTTATATCAGATAAAGACCCGAAAACAATTAAAGGAAGTGCTTGAATATCTTAATAGATATCTGTCTATATCTTCTTTAATAAGTAAACAAATCCGTAAAAGGGAAATATAGATATACACGTGTCAGATTTGTCGTAATTTACTAAGATGCTATATATATATATATATATATATATATATATATATATATATATATATATATATATATATATATATATATATATATATATATATATATATATGTATCTTAAATAGTAAAAGACAAAAGGAAGAAAAAGGTCGAAAGCTGTGATATATATATACATATATATATATATATATATACTATATATATATATATATATATACATATATATATATATATATATTAGCTTTTCACAGAAAGAAAACTTTTGTCGAATGCCTATAAAATCTAAGAATTGTCCAACTCTTAAAATATGAAAAATGAAATATTCAATTTTCTTCTCAATGTGTAGGAAATCAGTAATTTTACAAAAAGTTTTCTTTAATTCTAATTTCATAAAAATATCACTTTTGAGAATTTTTCCGTTATACAATTTAATCTTCTACAGAAAAATTATTTTTTGTGTAAAGGGATTTTTTGGAGATAAATATCAGGACTAATATATATATTAGTAAAAATATAAGGTAACAGTCACTAAATTTTAATATCAACCACGCGTTTGCCAAAACTTATCCAAACTAAATGGTAGTTTCATAATGTATCCATGTCAAGTCGTATAATGTATCCATTTGAATTGCATTAGTTTATATTGAATAGAAGTACAATTACCGGCTACAGTTTGATTGCTGTTATATGCTAATCAGGCAGTATAAATAAAACTATAGAAAGTGCTGTAGACTTTTAGTCAATATTAATGATCACAAGGAGTATTTGTCATGTGAAATATACACACACATAATTTCTATTTAGTAAACAAAATAATCATGGCACGCTACATAGTTGAACAATTTAAGAACAATCATAGGTGAATTAGTATTTACGTTCATTTCAAAAAGGATCAACACATCTGATAACAAATCAATCAGCTCATCCGATTTAAAATAATTATTGCTCAGTAACCGACTTTTGACATTTAAAGACATTGCTAACCAATTTTTCTATCAATTGGCTCTTCACAGAAAATTTTGAGAAGATATTACAATTTTTACGCATCTATTTTTGAATTGTTCTGAAAGGAACTGCATAGTCAACCATTCTAAGACCCATTTTCTTCGAAATGCTCAAAACAGTTCCTTTTAAGTCGCAATATTGGCGGTGATGAAGCTAAATCCAACGTTTTTAACATAGAAAATTCGAAAATCAAGTGGATGCTGTTTACAAAACTAAAGCAGCTTTGAAAACCATGTGCACCATGCTAAAAAAATTGAGGTGATGTTGACTTATTTCTTTGGTTGTCATACACGTAAATCGCTACCAACTGATTTCATAGTTAGCAAAGATTATTTAAGAAATTTGCATCGTTTGCCCAAAGCCATTACTAAATAACATAAAGAATATTTAGGTAAATTTGGAAGTTTACATTTCGATACTACGCATTTCATTATATCATTATCAAATATTCTACAAATACTTTATTCATCGTATACTAATAGGATTTTTCTTGTTTCATTTTAAAACTGCTTCTTTGTTTTGACTATTCCAGTACATTAATGCGATAAAAATAAAACTCTGAAAGAGTATTCAAAAACAATAAGACGTATTCTGAAGTAGTAAAGTCTTCAAATTAAAGGTGGTTACTTTAAAGGTTAATAAGTTTTATGAATTAGTATTTCTTTTTCCTTTGGACAATATACTTGAACTTTGAAATTCTGATCCTGAATTAGCATCATGAATTAATAATATAAGAAAGCACTATTTGGAGGGAAAGGACATAGATTCAATTTCAGCTACTGCTGAATTTCAAAATATAGATTTTGAGCTTCTAATTTTTCTATTTTAGGAATGAATGTCAATTTGAGAAAATGTGTGCTTCTGTATTTGTTTATTGCTCAACTAATGAATGTGAAGAAGATCAAAAAATGTTTTCTCAGAACGTAAGAGGCTATTGAGGCTCGTAAATATGTCTAGCAACCCAGATATGTTGATAGTTACACGATATCGAAGCTTTCCTGTAAGGAGCTTCTCCATTACCTAAATGTAGATCAATTACCATAATATAGATGTACCTTCGGAGCGCAAGAATCCTGGTTTTTCTCAGCCACTGTTGAACAAGGGAATATGGAAGTTGCCTTTCAATTTTTTTATGTATAAGTATGTTAATTTATACTTCGATTTTATTTCCATTATTAGAGAAAAGAAGCTGTCCTTCAAATGCCTTCAGTTATTTTTAGAATATCTATTATAAGATAACAACATTCGTTTTACTTCCTTAACAGAAAAATCTTTCGATATCCTGAGCATCATTGAAAAGACGACAAGTAATAAAATTTATTTTGTTACCATTTCTTTGCATTAATTTTCGAAACAATTTCATCAAATATTTTTTCTACTATTTCCAATTTTAAATACTTTTAATTTTACATATTATGGGAACGTACTCAAAATATTACATGATTTGTGCATGAAATCTATAAGCGTTACTGAAAAACATTTGCATAATAACATAACATATTCCCTTATTCAAAATGTATTAAGTGTAAATATACGCTATATAATTTTTTAAAATTGCACATAACTCTTTAAATGACAATTTTTGAATAAATTTTATTCCTAATTATAGAATTCGATTCAGCATGTATGAGCCTAATAATAGACATTGAAATTGTTCATTATTTCAAGAAACAAAAAAAAAGTGATTAATGATTAATTCTGAAAAAAGGCAATCTTCAAGAAAATGTGCTATGTTAAATACTTTTTGTTAATGAATTTTTGTTAAATTTGTTTTAAATGTATAATTTGATTCTATTAAATTTGAACTATATCTTTAATACTTTATATTTATGATTAATGGCTGCAAAAATAGAGGTAAAATTCAATGTTAAAAGAAATCCTACCTATCCTATCAGCCTAATATTTCAATTTTACAAATGAAAAATCTCATCGTAGTTACCGATGCACTGGCGATGCCTATTCAATGTATTATACAGATAAGTGCTTATCAATTTAAAAAAAGGGTTACCTTTTATCCTGAAAGTTATATCTTTTAATGATTGGAATTAGTTGTGTAAAGTATCGTTTAAATATACTTCACTCACAACTACAGTAGCATATAACATCTGTATTTATTCTCCAAAACAGATGCTTAATTCTCATAACATTTGGCATTTTCTGAAATAATATAGAGACAAAAACTTGTGTTAATGCAATAATAAATATGTTCTGCATTTTTATTCTCAATTCATCCAATAAAACATTTTATGCATCTGTTTGCATCGATAATTTTCACAATTTAATGGGGTTTTTTACAATTATTTTTCTCACTCATCTCATTAATACCATTACCTAATAATCTTCTTATTAATAATGTGCTTGTTTAAAATATGATAGTAAATAATGGTTGATTTTTGCTTTTGAGAGAGTATTTAAAATGATCTAAATTTATATATTTTTCTTCTTTTTTTAAGTGATACTTATTTTTGCAGAGCCTTAAAAGAAAATATAATCTGAAAATTTAAATAAACTTAAATATTTTCATGTATTTATATAACTTCTAGAATTTGAAAAAATTATTTTTGTTTTAACTTTTTTCTATAAAATAATATATATATTTATTAATGAATTAAGAGATTTTAGATTAATTCGCATTTATTCGTTTGTCATGCTTATATTTTATTTCTTTAACGAGACATTTATTTCTAATACTTAAAAAATTGTGAATAATTTTTGCAATTAATATTCTAATTATCTGATGCAAATAACTGTATAAAATTAGTTCCATTACAATAGTCACAAAAGATGTTTGTAGAGAGAAGTTCTGACAAATATATATAATATGTGAAGTAATTGGATTAATAATTCACTTTATTTTAACTAAAAATCCTCGTTGATTAGTATGTTAGCCTACAATGAAGAAACAAATGTGAGTTACATAAGTAGTTTTTAAAAGTACAAACTTAAAAATCTTTAATAATTTACTTTATTCTAGATAGAATAAAGAAAAATAGAAGGAATATTGATTCTAAATGATTAAAAATATTAAAGAAAGGTACCACACTTGAACTACTGAATATAAAAAACCAGATGATTGAATTAGTATGTAGGACTAAATTGTGTAAAAAGTAAAATATAACATTTAAAATGCAACGATATAATCGTATTAATTACTTACGACGAAAAGCTAGTGAGCCATACAAGAATTATTTGTTCTCGGAAGTACTGAAATTTAAACCGTAAAATCTTTCTGTTGTTTGTTGTTGAGCTTCCATCTGAACAGAAAAAGTCCCAGACAGGTTAAAAAAAATAAACATGTGAATTAGGGATGTGTTGCTGGTGAATCTTTATTATAAATAATAAAGAAAAAAGAACAAAAAATAATTTTTTATCTAAGAACCTATCATAGAAAAATGCTATTTCTAACAGTTTATATATAATTTATAAGTTTATAATAATAAAATTTTAACAGTTTATATATAATTTATAAGTTTATAATAATAAAATTTTAACAGTTTATAATAATTTTAGTTTTTGGCATTTTAATGAATTAAAACTGAATATTGGTATACCACTTAAAAAAGAAAGGTGGTACAAGATGATAGCTAAGATTAGTGGTAAGATCAAGTTACAGTAATTGGAATAAAAAAGTTAAATCTAAAAATAATCTAGAATTTTTCTGGGGGAAATTTTAAAAGGATTGAGGCAATGATTGATTCTTGTGTTTCTAATGCTGTCTTTGAATTGCGAGATGTTAAAATATATCGTAGATAAAATTACTATGTGTTCAAGATGAATCTTATTTTCAAGAATATCTATCCTACATTAAGATAGGAGTTAGATGGTCATCGATATTAAATAAGCCAGAGAATTAATACTTGATAATCATCGTTTCACAATAAAACACATGACTGAACAATTTCCTATATTTGCTTCCTACCAAACAATTAAGAAAATCATTTAAGGTTTTCACAGATCGAAGTTTGGGTTATTCCAAGAGTAATAAATTTGTTCTAATTTAACATATGTGTTCAAATTAAAGAAAGGGAAACTGTGTACCAATGTATGAATGTAAAAAATGTTTGTAACATCAGGAAAGTTTTCTAATTTTGTCGGAAAATTTTCCGAAAATGTCCGAGAAACAAAGCATTCAGTTAAAGTGTAATTAAGTATGTAAGAAATTAAAATATTTGATGGGATAATAACATTGAAATCAATTTCTAAAGAAAGTAAAATAATGTTTCGATTATAAATTTTATATCCTTTCTCACTCACACCAGATGGGGACACTCGACATAATAATAAAAGGAATTGATAGACTAATATTAAATGTTCTAAAATAAGTTGTTTCTTTATTGTTGATAATCGGATAAAAGAGACTGTAAAAAGACTTCAAGAATCGAAATGTAATTATAAATATTTTACTTTATATTTTATTTAACATTTTTAAATAATTAATTTTTAGTGATATCAAGATTTATAAATGGCGTACGTTTAACGCATCAGTAAACATTTTCTCCAGTTAAACTAGAACTTTCATTGAGAGAAAATGCGTCATAATTAAAAATACACCTAGTAGATGCTATAAATTTAATATTGCTTTAATTGTTAAAAATGGATTCACTATTAAACTCAATTTGAAATTTGAAGAAAAATACAATTACATTGAAAGAGTGTGAGAATTCTTATTGGTGCTCTTACTAGTTAAAAAAAATTTATCTTTTCAAAAAAAAATTTAAATTATACGTTGAAACAATATCATGATAAAAATTACGAGTGTACTGTAGAATTCTTTAAAATAAAATATGTAGTGAATTTTATTTTAAGTTTTTACTTTTCATCTAGAAATGTGATTTCTAACATAAAAAGAAAATATTAATTAAAAATTTATAAAGACATAAATAAAATGTTCTTATATTTAATATGATTCATAAGAAATGCATTGTGAATAATATTTTAATTACTTAAATTATATCGAAGTTGATAGGAAAATGTAATTTTCAAACAAAATTGTAAAAAATGAATAACTTTTAAAGATTCAATTTAAAAATTGAATCTATTTTAAAATGAATATAAAAAAAGAAATACCTTTTAAAGATATAATTTAGACGATTTTATTTTGTTTTAAAATTACTTTCAAATGAAAATTTTCTTTTCTGTCAAATTCTTTTTATCCGTTGCAAGAAAAGAAACAGGATGTAGAGATTTTGTTTACGAAAATTGAAGAACGTAAGCTATACCTGAAATCCGTATATTATGTTGATTTTAGAAGGAGTCACATCCTTGATGTTGCCGAGCAACCGCCAACAAAACATTAATTGTTTTTCATTGTTACAATAACAAAAAATAAGGAAACATCATCGTTCATCCGGAAACTCCAGCGCTTGTCCCTGAAAGAAAATTGTGCAACTTTTAAGTAAATAGGAAGTCTTTGCAGACATGACCATATCTATGTTTATTTAGAAATATAATCTGTCCATAATTTATATTTATGATGTTATAAATACATTCTCATTCTGTTTAACAGTAGTTTATACCACAGCATCTCGAACATAGCAACTTTTAATTATAATTCATTTGTAAAATTTGTCAAATTGTTTAATTTCTTCATTTAATATAGTAAATATTTCACTCTGTAAAATAACATGGAATACAATAATGCCACATTAATTAAAATTGGGATTATAAATTTTAAATACTTATTTTTAATAAAATATTATCCATCAATTTTTCATTTGGAAGCGATATTATACTAGGACTTCTGGTTATGTAAATATTTTGTAGATGATAGTGTAGTAAGTCTTATCGGTATACAAAGAGATTAAAGTGGAATGCAACATAAAAAAATATGCTAAATAGGGAGTCATATCAATTACTTTATCTTGTACTTTAATAATTTCATTTGATTATTAACATGAATAATTCTGAAGTGAAAATGAAAGTAGTACAGTCACTGAACAAATTCATGAAGGTTAACATAGATTATAACACCTTAGATAACATAGATATTCTTTCACTGCATTTTTGTTTGCACAAAAGAAAAACTTAAGAGTACATTTAATATGTAAAATGTAAAATCAAAATGAAATTCAAGGGATAGAACATATTCATAAACTAGGGCTCAATAAAATTGAGAACAATTACAATATTACTATTACAATTAGAATTATTACAAATTTAGAATGTTTCAAATTAGACGAATGTAAAAACTATTTACAAGTTAATGATTGTCTAATCTGGATATTTTCTGCAAAACAAGTTGAGAAAATAGTAATTATAAGTCATGGTTGTGAAATGAAGAAATTCAGCAATTTTTCTCCAGCACAATGACATTTTTAACAGCAATTTCTTAAAACATAAATCTATAGCAAGTCAGTCAAATCATCATTATCTTAAACTTATCTACTTATTGAAATAACTTTTTATTCAACGAGTAGCAGAGAGTAAAACATTTACTTGTGGAAAAATTAAGTTTATATGAAATATTTTCAATTTTAGCTCTCATTTATTAAGATTTAATTCTGTTGAATCAAATCTAAACTTTTAAAAATTCATTTAAAATAATAGTAATTTTGTGAATTTTTATGCTATTTTTAATAATAAATTTTTGCTGATGCTGTAAATAAAAATTTATTATTTAAAATAACAAATATTTTTAATTTATTTATTTAAAATAATAAATTATAATATATTTTTAATATTTAAAATATATTATATATTTTTATTTTAAATGCTGTGTAAATAAAAATGTATTATTTTTTTCATATCAGATAATTTAAAAGTCATATAAAATCATGTTTATCCTTCTTAGTATATATCCAGGATATTGATAGTAATCTTACATGGTGTTTAATATATATTTCCCTTCTTTTGATAACTTCAATTTTATGAGGGCAAAATGTTAATTAAATAGATCATAAATTCAAAAAAATATTTTGCTTCTAATTTTATATCGTTTATATTACTGTTTTTTATTAAACATTTTTTATTATCTACTGATCATTACAAAGCAATGAAAATTGAAAATTAATAACTATATTAATTTGTTACTAACGGCAAAGTATTCGATTCAACTCCTTGTTGAATGCTGAAAATGAACATTACTTTTAATTTATGAGCAAATAAATGCATATGTATCAAAAAACCCTCTCAAAATTTAGCATACTACAAACAAAGTATTTTTCATGAAAAATATTAATATATTATTAGTTTTATAACGATTAAACATTTTCACTTTTACAAAATTTAAAAAACTAATTCCAGGCAGACATTAAATTTAAAAAATGTTATTTTTCCTTCTTTCCGATTATGTTGATATTATTAATGTATCTGATTGTTTCAAGAAAAAATTACTAAAAATTTAATTAATATTCAGCTTTTTTAATCGAAATTAAGAAACTAATACGAATAAAAATTATGATTTACTATGTTTCCATCAAAGCAAGTATTTTCAGAAGTCTTCATGTTATTAATTTCTACATTCCTTGTGAACAACAAAATGAAATAAAATTTTAAACTTGTAACATGCTATAGAAATATTTAAATATAAAATTTAAGGAAACATTTGACATTTGATTTTATTACAAAATTCAATAACATTATTATTGCAAATTCAGTGTAGATTTTTCTGATATTATATAATAGCGAATGATTGCTGATATTCAAAATATTCGATAACATTCGATACTAATTGCATTGGAAGAGCTTAAAATGTATCCTGAAAATGGAAAAAAACCCTCATTCTGAAATCTTCCGCCACTGCTATGATTGTAATACAAATTTATCCCTTTTTTACTAACATTCATTCCATATTAAATAAAGACATTTCAAAAACACATGGATAAGTCATATCGCAAAGGGGGTTATTAGTTTTCTTGCATACAGCCTGAGTTATCATATGCGTCTAGAAATCAGAAATGCAAATATTATTACTTAATAATAAACCGTGCCGATAATCGACCGAAATCAGTTTCGTTCAATCGTCATTCTCATTAAATTAAAAATTTCGTTACATCATCCCTTAAATAAGGGATTGTTAGTCATACATATTTTATAAACATATCTAATAGTATTTGACTAATCTAATAGTATTTCGGGTTTCATAATCATCAGAATGCTATTTCAGTAAGTCGTTGTGAGATTACTTATTTGTTCTATGATAAGAGTAATCATTGGTAAAAATACTATATTCATGACTAACATATGACATTGTATCAAAATGTAATGCGGTTACAAAAATTTTTCTCTATTGAAGTAAGATTTATTTCTCTATAAATCACATATTTTCATCCAATTATCTTATCAATAATATTTAATAGGAGAGCTATTGTTTTAAAAAAATGAATCATCTGTGATACTGTTAGAGTGCTGCACCTTTATTTGGTTAAGTTTTTCAGTGTTTCATGTGAGCATAGATAAATAAAATCATAACCGCAATATTGTAGCGATATTTCGAAACTTGCAAATCATTCATTTTTTTCATTTGTGACTGAATAATATGAAATATTATATAGTATATACGCGTATTTACTAAATATTACAAGAAGCAACTAAAGTTATACAAGTAACAATTTTTAAATCAATGAAATGAAATATCCAAAATAAAGATTATTGAATTAAACATTAATTTTCCCAGAGAAATTCAAAAATGAATGATTCATAGTAGAAGAAATCCAGTTGTAGCAAACTTAATCAATATATCCTTACTACATTCTGTAGTTTTTAAAAATAATTAATAAAACAATTATTATAAAAAAATTTGTTCCATTTGAAATTTACAGTTTTTCAAATAACATAGAACGAGGAAACCTTCCTATTTCTAATACTTTACATTTAAATACAATAATGGCTGTATTTGCAATTTAGCATAATATCATACTTTAGCATTAATAACTTTTATAAATCAGATAATTAAACTTAAAATAAACAGTTCATAGCAAATTTTCGCTGATGGAAAAATAATTAAGATTATATATATATATATATATATATATATATATATATATATATATATATATATATATATATATATATATATATATATATATATATATATAATAAGATAAAACATGAAGAAAAGTAAAATCAGAAATATAAAATTGGAAAGATACTAAAGTATATGAAGCAAAAGACAAGAAGGCATAGGGACCATGTCTTCATCAGGAGGGAGATGGTCAGCTATGCAAAAATGAACACTCTTTTCTGACAAGCTCGAAGGACAAATGTCTAAAAATCTTCGAGCAATTCCCCGAAGAGTGTTCGTATTAAAAGAACTTAATTAAAAATTAGACTAAATATATATGTAGAAAAGATAAATATATATGCAGAAGAATAAAAACACTCACTATAGATGAAAACACTCACATTAGTAGAAAAATATTCACAATAGTAGAAAAATACGTACAGTAGAAAATACAAAATGCAAAAGCCAGTAAATCAGATTGAATTTATATATGAGAATAGTAGGAAGTTGCCAAAAGTAAATTTGAAATTAGAATGAAGAAATATTGCCAGAAGTAATTAAATTCAAAAAGTTAAAGTGGTTTAAAAAGTTAAAGCGTATTAAAGGGGATTTAAGTTTTAGTTATGTATAAAATAAAGTGTATATATGTAGGTATTTTCAGGATTCTTGTAAGAACTTCAATGCTTGGTGGCCCTTCTGTAGTTATAGAAACTACGCATTACTTCAATCTTACAAGCGATTCCCTACTTCCTACATATTTTAAAATAAAATTAATTGGAATATTGTTATTTTTTAGGTGAGCTATTAAGCGTTTAATTTGATTTTTAGTATATTCATAATTGTTACAGATTATATAAATGCGATTAGGCTCATTAATTATAATGTTTCTGTATATTATACTACATATATAGACATTTTCGACAAAACTAAACAGTTTAATTTTCATGTTAATAAGTTAATTTCTTGGAACTCCAATATTTCTTTAAAAATATACAATTAATTATAATGTTTCTGTATATTTTTAAAGAAATATTGGAGTTCCAAGAAATTAACTTATTAACATGAAAATTAAACTGTTTAGTTTTGTCGAAAATGTCTATATATGTAGTATAATATACAGAAACATTATAATTAATGAGCTTAATCGCATTTATATAATCTGTAACAATTATGAATATACTAAAAATCAAATTAAACGCTTAATAGCTCACCTAAAAAATAACAATATTCCAATTAATTTTATTTTAAAATATGTAGGAAGTAGGGAATCGCTTGTAAGATTGAAGTAATGCGTAGTTTCTATAACTACAGAAGGGCCACCCAAGCATTGAAGTTCTTACAAGAATCCTGAAAATACCTACATATATACACTTTATTTTATACATAACTAAAACTTAAATCCCCTTTAATACGCTTTAACTTTTTAAACCACTATAACTTTTTGAATTTAATTACTTCTGGCAATATTTCTTCATTCTAATTTCAAA
Source organism: Latrodectus hesperus (assembly GCA_037975125.1). Lineage (NCBI taxonomy): Eukaryota > Metazoa > Arthropoda > Arachnida > Araneae > Theridiidae > Latrodectus > Latrodectus hesperus. Next base: position 75,175,179 of record CM075857.1, on the reverse strand, counting down.
TTTACTTTTGGCAACTTCCTACTATTCTCATATATAAATTCAATCTGATTTACTGGCTTTTGCATTTTGTATTTTCTACTGTACGTATTTTTCTATTATTGTGAATATTTTTCTACTAATGTGAGTGTTTTCATCTATAGTGAGCATTTTTATTCTTCTGCATATATATTTATCTTTTCTACATATATATTTAGTCTAATTTTTAATTAAGTTCTTTTAATACGAACACTCTTCGGGGGAATTGCTCGAAGATTTTTAGACATTTGTCCTTCGAGCTTGTCAGAAAAGAGTGTTCATTTTTGCATAGCTGACCATCTCCCTCCTGATGAAGACATGGTCCCTATGCCTTCTTGTCTTTTGCTTCATATACTTTAGTATCTTTCCAATTTTATATTTCTGATTTTACTTTTCTTCATGTTTTATCTTATTTATATAGGCAAATCTTTCTTTAGCTGCTTTTGCGCTGGCTAGATTTCCTATTATGCTTTGTAGTTATAACATTATATTTTTAGCATTGTATTTATTACTTTATATTCATATATGTATTTTCTTTATATATATATATATATATATATATATATATATATATATATATATATATATATATATATATATATATATATATATATATATATATATATATATATATATATATATATATATATATATATATATATCAGGATTTATTTATCAGGAAAAAATGAAGACAAAGAATATAATTTATTATTCTATATATGTTACATTTGATTTATTTTATAGACTGTGATTTATATAGAAATGCTATACCATCTATAACAAAATGTTTTGGTCTTACAATATCTTAAATGTCAAAGCTTCAAAAAGTAATATATTTATTAAAATAAATGTTAAACATAAAAGACAGGAAGATGTATCTTAACATTTCCCACCCTACCGACACAGAATTAACCCTTTTATCTTGGCTCCTGAATTCTTCGAATAACAGTGATAAGGGGAAAGAATATTTCTGAAGTTGGTGCTCCTAAATTCTCCGATTCGTTGCTAAGCAACGGTCATAAGTTGGCCGTTACGGTCGCGAATTGAATTGATAATTTGCCGATATCGAGGTGCTAGCCTTTATCAAAGGCTAACTTTCTGTAAAGGGCTTCCGTTTTATCAATAGAGAAAGAGAACTCTGCTTGAATAGAAAACGAAAATGAAATGAAGATAAAATTTAAGAACCGATTAAAATCATAAAACTAATAAATATTTTAATTGAGTTTTCTTTGCATCAAAATGTTCTGAATGCCATCCAACATCAAATACAATATCCGTAACTGTAAAATCATTACTGTACTCAACTTTTAAAGATTTCTAGATTTCAGATTTTTTTGTATACTGCTATGATATATTGTTTTTATATGGTAGTTTTTGAGCCACTTTGGTTTATAAGAAAGAATTTTGCCCATTGTAAATTTATTTAACATATTTATTTGAAAAAGAAACTAAAGTTTTTTCGCTTCCATGTTAATGAAGCAAAAAAGTAGATTAAGCTTTTTAAGAAACTATTTATCATTTTCAGTTGAATATAAATTAATTTCAAATAACTATTGTGTGTGCTTGAGAATTTAACTTCAATGCCACTAAAAAAAGTAAATTAACTCTAGTGTTCTTCCAAAATTCTAATGAGTTATCTTCATAAAAAATCAGTTTTTTTTTTTAGTTTTTCTTTAATTTTACTAGCATTACGTATATTTATATTTCAATTGTTGTTATTTTATTAGGCTCTTCCGATAAAAAAAAAGAAAATTTCATCCAAATAAAAATTTCATTGTTTTAGAATTTCTGCCAAATTTAAAAGGAAGAATATATTATTTTGAGAGGTAAAATGAAATTACAGAGAGAGGAAGATATTTGTGGTAAACAAGGTGTAATACAGATAACTCTGTTTTCTAATTGTTAAATATAAAAGTGTTTTGTCTAATTAAAATGATCATTAAATTTTAATTTTTATGTAACTTTTCATAAAATATTTTTCATTAAAATATAAGAGTCATATTGAATTCTGATTAAAATCATTTTACATTATAATCACAGAGTAATTTCAAATTTTACAAAATTTTTTAGCATATTTTTCTGTTTTCTGTAATTTAATTAAATAAATTTATGTCAGATGAATTATGTTTTACTTTTCAATAATGGTTAAATGTTCCATTTCTATAATAAATAATGGACCCAGAAATAAAATTTAGTATCTTAATTTTTTATTGACTTAGATCACTATTGTTCACTAAATGTAACTGTTTTTGCTCAAATATATCTAGTTTCGTCTTATTTATTGCATTATTTTATGAAAACAAATTTGATTGTTTATACGTTATAAAAAGAAATGACATGATTTTATGTAATCCTTATTTGATTGGAAATTATGTGTGGAAACTTAAGCTTTTTGTTTTGGTAAGGTTTTACCATGTACGTTATAGTCACGTTTTCTAATTCTTGGAAATATATAAAGTGTTTTGATTCCACTTTTATCATCAATCATAACTAAAAATTGCACTAGGGAGAATAATTTGGACTGTGTCCAGCTTCATGGAGTATGTCGACACATGAAGGGCACCTTTTCGATCAAAACTCATTCCAGGTCAGGGTAAAGATCATAATTATATTTCTGAATCTGCGAATTTAAAAAGTTATTTTAAGTAATTAAGTAAGATCGAATCTAAATATCAAAGTAAATAAATAGAAATCACAAGAAGTCTGACATTAGCAAGAAATCTGACAAAAGGAAATATTTAATCGTTATTCTAAATCAAACGATAAGCTTGTAATTTTGTGACATCAAAGATAGGTTTATATTTTATCAGGGTTATTTTAAAATTATTCTTGAAGTGTAAAATATATTTTTTATTTACATTCATGGAAATTACGTTCTATCTAGAAAATGTTTTCGACAAGCTAACAATCTTTTTATTTATTTGAGGTCATAGAATTAAAAAATGTTGTATACAGATAAATTTTTGTGGGAAAAATAAAGTATTTTGAAAATATTTTATCAGTAATTGCATGCTTTAAAAATATTTGTATTTAATTCCATAAAAGTACTTTCAAGTATAATTTTAAAGATTAAAACTGCATAAAAATTAATGCTTTTTATTATTTTGCAAAATAATTTTTTAGTTAAATAATGCAAATATCATCAGAAAATTTGAAAATATGACTTCTACATAATTGAACGAAACAATCGATTTTAATTTTAAAAATGTACATTGAAATTTAAACGAATGAAATATTTTTAACTCCTGTAAAAACATTTCATCTAATTTTTTACATTGTTAATTTATCCCGATAAATTTTTGATATATACATACATATAATTATATGACCCAACAATAGAAAAACGAACTTATGTGCAGACTAAATAACATATTTTAAGTGAATTTACTCAGCAATACAGATTTTCAAAGTACAGAATGTCTCAGCACTAGATTTAAATTTAATATTGATACCATCTTTACTTGAATGCATCTAACTGTTCTATATTTTTAGTCTTTTTCAAAACAAGAATTACAATTTCTTTATAAATTTTCATTTGCTAAGACATTAGCCCAAGCCATTTGAAGAGAAAACCTACATGAGATATATTACCTATACCTATAAACATTATTATGTAAGCAAATATATAAAAAAATTACTGTCGTAGGAGTATGCTATTGAACCTTTTACCAGATATTATTGAGGAAAGAATATATACTTCAAAAAGAAAAATAAATACAAGATATTTTTATATTTGAAATATTTTAAAAATCTTTATTAAGTGTGATTTTATTGTGATATTAATAGAATAGAGACAAACATAAGTATAAGCAACTCGTTGTAAATAAACTATTTAAAATAAGTAAATGCGTGTTCATATTACACCCGGATATTAATAAAATGCTTAAAATTATTTAAATAAAAGTTTTGTCTAAGAGCCTTTGAATGATCGTAAAAGTGTAAAAAAATAGAACAGCATGTCAATGATGTCATAAAAGTGTTAACTTCTTGACAACACACGTTTTAATCGTTTCTGTAGAGAAACTACTGGAACAAAAGACGCAGTAATTATTTACTTACACCCAGAAATATCATGAAAAGATAAATCAAAATTTGATTTACTTGCAAGGACATACAGTCTAAATATTTATTTTGACAATTTTTCCCACACGTATATCACCTCAATTTAATAGCTTAGTCAATAAAAAGTGGTATCGCTGATAGTTCCACGTGGCTCTCGTGAGTGGTTTTAAAGTTACCGAACTTCCCCGTCTCTTCTGTAGAGTCATTTGACAGAAGATAACTAGAGATAATAAAAACACTTTAAGTTCAAGGTTAAGTTCAGAGTTGACACAAGAACCGAACTGAACTGCATGGAATGCACTCATTTCTTAGATTCCGCAATCATTCGAAAAGAATTCTTACCTGGAGTATGTTCTGTCAGTAAGGAAAAAAATGACTTAAAAATAGTACTTTTTATAGGCTCGAAAGATAGTTTCAAAAATAAAGTGATTAAACTTTTCTTAGTTGAGATTACTTTACAAACGGCTAAAAGCTTTTCAACGTAACAATTATTTCATTTTTAAAATTCTATATATATTTTAGTTGTTGAAACTGATTTAAATGTAGTTTGAATTATTATGAAATTCAATCACTATAATTTTAGATTTATTGAATGAATTTAATTTTAATTTAATAAATTAAAAAGAGTTATTATACTATACAAGCTGATTTAGGTTTAAGGTTTTCAAATAATAAAATTGTCTGAATGAACCAACAATAAAATACAATTTTAAATGGAAAAGAATCCTATCTAGGTATGTATATTGAAAATTGGTTTAATTTCATATTTTTTGCCATTTTCAAGAACATTCGTGATTTTTCTTCAGAATTAATATATATACATACAACATACATATATATATATATATATATATATATGTATATATATATATATATATATATATATATATATATATATATATATATATTTCAATCATAATTTTTCATAAAACTTGGCTAGTTAATTTTCAAAGGAATTATAACGTTTAATAAAGCAACCAATATTTTTGCGTATTTTTTAAATATGCGAAATGCATTTTTTTACAATATATGTACTTAATATAACAAATAAAATATATATGTAAATTAGTCACATTAATCTTCCCTTAATGTTTTTTTTTTAATTTTTTCTGCTAATAATAAGAATAAAATTATAATAACAAAATAAAACAAGCCGTAATAAAATTTTCAAACATCTCTCATCATTAAGGTGAGAAATATATGAAATACACATGGATATACACGTATATATATACATTAGCGGACCCGAACAATATTACATCTAGTTGAAAAGAAAATGTATACCTAACTTTCAAAGGAAAGAACTACGATTTAGAAAAATAAGGATATTTTCTTAGTTTTGTTCATAATGCTGCTTTGCAATACGAAGAGTGCTCACATATAAATAAGTAGGATATAATTCGAATGTGTTGTGGAACGCTTGGAAATTCTTTTCAGTTGGGACATTTCAATCAAGTTTCATTGCATTTCCGATATCCCGCGTTATATAAAAACCGTAAAAAACGTTTCTTTAGTCAGCAAAAGTAATATTTTTTCAAAAATAGAATAATAATGAATATCTTTATTTGAAAATTGTAGGAAGAAAAAACCCTGATATATTGCACATTTTTTATGAGACTAGCGGCTACTAAACTATTTTGAAGTGGAGAGAACCACTCTCTTACAGTTTTGAAGCGAACAGAATTATAGAACAAGATATCGTTGTATGAACGAGAAATTATGTGTTGTTGTTGTTGCTTATGACACTTGGACAAGCCAAGCTCACTATGCTGTTGGCTATGCAAATTTAAGTCAATGAGGAGCGTCTTTCGCTTAACCAGAGCACCACGAAGGTGAAGGTACGACTTTGCTCTATTAAGGTGCCTCATAATTTCGAACTACGGTCAGGTGACGAGGCCACACTTGAGCTGGCACCCTCCTCTCTACATCCACGCCACACCAGCGGAAGGACTTTGGATGTTACAGATTAACGTGGACACGTCCCCAACCCACGGAGTTCCAGCAACCCAGTGAAGGAGAGAACACCGTGGTCACCCTCCCAACCACTGCCCGCGACAAATGATGCTTCACTTTGCTGAGCTTACGGGAAGCGGCGTGAAGCTACTGAGCCACTGGAGCTCTACGAGAAATTATAAAAGTTGCAATCAAAATTTTGAAATGAAATAAATCCTAAGCTTTAAGTTATCAAGCCACTAATATTTTGATATAAAGTTTATTCCATTCCTTGCGCCACAATCAATTGAGCCCCGAAAAATTTAGTTTATGAAAACATAATGAATATATATACATAGTAAAAGGTAAAATCCCGAAGCTTTTGAAGGCTATAGCTTTCAGGGTTAATTCACGTACATATTTTAGGGATTTGGAAAAATAACAATGTTTATATACTATTTATTTAGCTTTGTTCAAAATGCGCTTTTTGCATGGGAATAATATCTCTCTTATTGAACAGCTAAAATGAAGTCGAATGAAAGATTTTCCTTTAGTTACGAAGTTATTAAATAACGAAGTCGGAATTTTCTTCTGCGTTACACTCTATATTTTCTTATTGATGACGTTTTATGAAATGTGAAATAAAAAAGCAATTGACAACGACAATACTTCTCAAAAATCTGAAAAAGTTAAATATCGTTACTTTTAAAATCAAATTATATAAGAATGAAAAATGAAGATATTTACGCATATATGACAGTTCAAAAAAGGAAAATGAATCCCATGTTTTCATTCTCGAATCGAGGAGAGTTGCAAAATGGATTGTTTTATGGTTAATATAAATTAAATAACATTTTAATTTTAACAAATTCAATTATATATTAAAATTGTATAAATTTTTTTAAAAAAAATTAGTAAATTCAGATTGATTGCACTGATATTTTTACCCTGATTATATAGAATGATGGTGAAATTTATTATAATGATATTTTGGTTTTATTTCCGTTACAGAAATCTAATTTATATATTTTTCATAAAACAATTTTTAAAGTCTGATGCAATCGTTAATAAACTTCTCTGTATAAGTATTATTTCGTAATTACCATATACAAAATATTTGTTACTGTTTTTCTAATAATACTTCATGGAAACACTTATTTAGCAGAATTTTTGAAATATTTGAATATTATAGACAGTTTTATTTATCCATATGTTTAAAAAATACTGTACTAGGAATTTTCTGAAATAATTGATAAAATAACGAATAAAAAAATAATCAAAAGAATTTAATTATTTAATACGATTGAAGAATAAGTAGAGGTTAGAGAGAAGTACTATTTTAAATAAAAATGCTTTGTGAAAATAAGTTACCTGATATTGCCTGGATATTGAAAAATTATTTATCAGATATTTTATTAAAAAAGATTAAAATTGTAAAACACAAGAACAATAAAAAGAAGAGAAATCAAATGTTCATAGTGAAAATAATAGGTTAGGGAAAAAGAAATCTATTATTTTTTTGGTAGATGGCTGTAGTCATCGACATCTCGTAAAGTATCGATCAAACAATTTCAAATTTATGCTTGCTGTCAAGGTGACATTTCACATTAAAAAAATACTTTTGTTGTTTTTTGTTTGGTCATTTCAGTTGTAAGTTACAGGGTGTTATAAAAATGGAAGTCAACACAGAGAAAATTCGATACATTTTACAGTTTTTCTTTCATGGAGGCGAAAAATGTAAGGCAAGCTGCGGAAATTGTGAACGGTGTTAATGGTGAAGATATTGTAACTGCTAATTACGCGCAATTTCGGTTTATTCAATTCTGTTCAGCCATTTTTAATGTTAAAGATGAACCTCGCGCAGGCAGGCTAGTCATCGAAAATATTGATAAATTCACAGAAATAGTCGAAGTTGACCGACTTGTAATAGTCATAGCATCGCCCAGGAGCTAAAGATAGATTATAAAACAGTTTTGTACCATTTGCGCAAAGTTAAAATCAAAAAGAAGTTCAATAATTGGGTGTCACACTAATTAACACCAAAAAACAAGATGGATCGAATTTTATTTTCGAAGTTTTGGCCAAATGGAATTAAATTGAGCCATTTCTTAAGCGGATGGTAACTGGGGACGGGAAATGGGGCACATACGACAATATTGTGCGAAAACGATCGTGGTCAAAAAGCGGTGAAGCAACTTAAATGGTGGCGAAACAAAGACTAATGACCAAGAAGATTCTGTGTATTTGTTGGGATTGGAAAGGAATCATTTATTATGAGTTGCTTCCATATGGCCAAAAATTAAATTCAGTTCTCTACTGTCAACAACTGGACCATTTGAAGCTACCGATTGACCAAAAACGGTCAGAATTGGCCAACAGAAAAAGTATTGTGGTCCATCAGGACAACGCCCGGTTACACATGTCTTTAGTAACTTGCCAAAAACTCTGGGAGATTGGTTGGGAAGTTATAATGCATCAAACATATAGTCCGGACCCTGGCACCAAGCGATTACCACCTTTTTCTGACATTGCAAAACTTCCTGAGAGATAAGAAATTGGGATCAAGAAAAGATTGTGAAAATCAATTTCTAGAGTTTTTCGCCCATTAAGGCCCAAGACTGTTATGAAGCTATCTTTAAAGTGCCAAAAAATTATATAACAAAATGATGCATAATTGACTTAAATCGGACAATCCGAAACATGCTTAAATAAAGTCTTGAATTTTACTCAAAAATAATGGATTTCTTTTCCTGTTATCAATGGAAATACTCGATTGTTAAGGAATAAATGGTGCTTGACCATTATAAACACTCAATCTATTTAATAATTTTTGATAAAAATTTATAAAGGAATTTATGTTTATTGACACAATATATATTTTGTCAGTCACTTTAAAGTGGTTGATTATTCAAAAAATTTTATTGTATTTCGATTAAAATTATGAAATAATTATATTGCTTAAATGTATTTAATAAAATATTATATTAGATTTATTTTAAAAATTCCATTAGAAAATACATTTGTAATAACACATATTTATTAAATTAATATGAAACTTTAACTTTTATCGGCATATTATCAAAGAAGAATTAAATAAGAATAATAACATTCAAATGAAAATCATTTTTAATTAAAATTATTACAATTAAGTATTGGTTCAATTATTCTTATTGCACTGATATTTAAGTAATAATTTTAATTCAATGCAATTTAATATTAGTGCGATTAAATGAACGAATTTTATCCAGATATTCTTAAGTTTTTTAATCTTCGTAAAAAAAGAAATTAATTCCGAAGCAATTGAAATATTGAACTTACCAAATTTAATTTATTGCTGAATATAATTCAAAGAAAAAGTGTTGATTTTTTACTTGAATACTTCTTTTAAATATTTCCATAAATATAAAAGTCTATTAAAATAGAATTAAGTTTAAACATTAATCTTTAGTTAAAAAATTTAGAGCAACTTTTGTGAAAAAACCAAACGAATTGAAAAGATGTTGCCATTTATCATAACATATATTTAAATCAAATAAAAACAATAAAGTAAAACTACATGTAATTTGTTTTTAAATCATAGAAATTGTTTAAAAATTTATTACATTTTTTAATAAAATAAAATTGTTCTAAAGATATTTTATTTATAAAATAAGTATAAACATAACATAAAATTATTATTAACATATAATACAGTCATTTTGACATCAATATTATAAGTATTGATACTAAAAGTTCTCTTATATTATTGTGTTGCCAGGTTTTATTTTTTATGCAGAAGATAAAATAGAAATTTTGAATATATTTTTTAAGATTATTCAAATATGCCAAAATTACAGGTACAAATAAAAATTTGATATGCAATTTATTTATTGCTTTCATCCGTAACAGTGTTTCATTTAATTTTAAATAAAATTTAATAAAATATTCACTCTATTCTACTACAGCATTCTTTTACATTTTACAGTAACTTTACATTATTTAGAACGGCAGGAGAAAACAAGAATAAATAGTAAATTTAGTTTTCAATTATTTTTAATTAATTGAATAAATTATTTAAGAAATTATTCTAACAATAATAAAAACATTTACAAATTACAAGTTTTCCTTAACTCCTTGTTTCTTTAGAAATTTAGTCTTGTGAAAACACATTTAATTTTTTTATGTTTGTGCTTTTCTTACCCTACATATTTCAATAGCTTAAAATAGCAAAACATTTCTGGTAGTTTAATACACATTTTCATATTCTTTTCAGAAATACACGATTCATACATTGTTTAAATTTGATTCTTCAATATTTTTATCCTAGAATATTTAAAAAGTGAAAAGAAAATATTAAAAAACTCATTAATTATATTATAAATAGGATATAAATTTTATGATATCATTAGCTCTTTCAAACCACTATTAGTAAAATAAATTAAAGTTAAATAAAATAAAATGCAAAATTAAAAATTTTAATGTAAACATATTCAATTAAAACAACAAACATGTAAATAGGAAAAAAAATGTTTGTAAAAAAAATTATAATTTCTGACAAAATTGTGCAACCCAAGCCTTAATATTAAAGAAATATAAAATTAACTTACTTGGAATATTTTTTTCATTTGTTTTTATTCATGGAATATTTATTCAGATTTAGTTTGATCAGAAAAAATTCGAAAGTGTAATAATTATATTCGACTTTCTACAAAATACTTTTTTAACCTATCTGATTAGATGCAATTCTAAAATTCTTAAATATATAGCATATGTCGTTCATTATCTTTACCATAGTAAAAAGTCTGAAAATCGAAATTATATGTTCCTACTAATTATCAACAGGATATATGTAGTTAGTATAGTAATAAATAAAATATTATTAATGAAAAAATTACAATTGAATCAATTAAAAGTAGCAGAACTAAGAAATGTTTTATTTTAAAAAAATAATAATATTAAATAAATGTGCATGCAGTATTCATTATGATATCGATTTTCTTTTTCTAAAAATATTATCTGTCAGTATTTATTTGCTGGATTTATGACAAACAATAAATATTCTAAAAACGAATTTATATATTTTAAGATAAAAAAATCATAACAAATTATAAATAAATGTTATCGAGTATGAAAAGCAAGAACATAGCTCTTTTATTGAAAAAAAGCTTTCTCTTAACAATTATAATCAGTAACTTCCCATACAATATACTATTTTTTTACGCAAAAAGGAAGTCAAAACATTTCTCTTCCAGACAGGTGCAAATTATTCGAGAATAATCCGAATTTTCTGATAGCGTCCGAAGTGATAACGTGTCGAATCATGGTTGCCAAGCAACTGGACGAATCTCAAACAAACAATAAATCGCTAGTTTGATCTGATAGACAGCAATCAAAGAAGTATAGATGGCTACACTGATACTGCTGTACATTCATTTCTTACTTTTCTTTCGTCAGAGCTGTCTTGTCTCAGTCAAAGATTAGACAGCTTGACGTAAAAGCTATACATAATTTGACGTTTAAGTGACAGCTGTAAAAGAATAGTGATATGAGTAATTTCTTCACTTTAGTTGCCATAGATTTATTTATATTTAGATATAAATATATAAAAAAAGATATTTTACAAAACGTCACAGTCATTTTTTACTCAATTTTATCAACCATACGTCAGTTTACAAAGATTATATTATCGTATCTTTATTCATACCTATACATATGTACATAAGATGTGCATGCAGTTTTTAGAGAAGCTGTAATATCTTTAGTACCTCTTTGCCAATTGAATGTTTAGTTTAATAAACTGTAATCTCCTCGTTCTTTACTTCAAATAAGTTAAAGAAACATCTTTCATTGAGAATTTTTCTTATATATTATTAAAATATATCAATAAAAGAATTATCAGTAGAAGAAATTACATTAGTCAAATGCGTTGTCATTCTAACAAAAAGTATTTGAGTATAGTTCATATTATAACATGGTTACATATAATCAATTAATGTAATGAAATAAATTTTACTACAAAGATTACCAATTTTATTCTTTAAAAATAATAAAAATACTAAAGAAATTATATATATATATATATATATATATATATATATATATATATATATATATATAAATAATATATGAGCCTTTAAACACGGCAAAAATTTTTTATATATGAATATATTCTGATTTTATATATTTCAATGAATTTATAGGTGTGAGAAATCTCTAGAATAAATTTAGAAAAAATGCATTTAAGAATATATACAGAACTATATTCTGTGGCACGACAGCTTATGTGGGCCAATGCCTATAGTGTCCATCTTTGTTTTCCTTATTGAGGGACCCTGGGGTACGAAGCATGTGTCCCGATTAGGTGGTCAGCTTAACGTGAAACCCCCAATGTTTAGTTCCCAACCATGCTTGGTTCTCAATTTATCGAAGCACTAAAAGAAACATACTTTTTCAAATAGAGAAACGTTCCCAAAAAAAGTAGAATTCATATTCAAACTGGGAAATTATGAATTATCAATTACAATAGAAGTTTTTTGCACATAAAATAATGAGTAAAAGGTTCAGTAATTTTATGTATATTATCTGAAAAATTATCATTTTTGTAGTTTTTATTTATTCACCTAAAATAAAAAAATAAACTTTATAAAATTTTCAACTGGAAATTCAAATTGATGCAGAAGATTTTATTCGTCAAACATTTTTTAAATGCAATGTTATCTGTGTAATGAATATTAAATGCTTGATTTTATAATATTGCATACATTCTATATATACATAATATTCTATATTTTATTTTCTATTTCTAATATCGCACACTTTCTACTTTTAGTTAGAATTATTAATTGATTGGTGATTGTTTGGCTTAATTAAAAGACAGTTAATAATTTTTTACTTCCAAAAGTGTCGGTCTTAATATGAGTGTTTTTTTATTGGAAGTATTAATATTGTTCTGAAAAAAAAAAAGAATTTACACTTAGAATTTCTATGTTATAAAATAAAGTTAATGACTTTTGTGTAGTTAGTTGCATTACATAAATTTTCCTTTGCCCTCACTTCTAAAAATAACAAAAGAATTTTTTCTTTTTTTATCTTCACAGTCACGTTTTATCTTGCTTTATAAAAGGCGAAATGGGTAAACGTGACTTTCAATGCCAGTTCGCAATGAGAATTCTTTGGTATGACCTTCGTTTAGACCTTGACCGTGGCAAACAAGAACAAACTGAGAAGAAAAAGTGGGGCCAGAAGTTCACAACGACGGTGAACGCTACTATTTCTAAAAAAAATAATAATTTCCCCTCTTTTAATCTCTATCTGGAATGGGATTTCCAGGGGTTTATCTTCCACAGGATAGCAAAAAACTGATATTTCTAGACACCTTAAAATTAGATGTACTCAACAATAAATCACATTTGAAATTCTATAAATAACACTGATTGCTATAAATTTGCTAAAAGCATGCTTTTTCTCAGGTCGTGTACTTTTTCAGGTCAATTGGACACCTTTGATGTATTCGATATTATGTCGAAAGAAAAAGTCCAAATTCGAGAAAAAAGATCGTGGTTATTTTGTTGTCATATTGAAATCGTTAGAAGTATTAGTTATAGTATATTTCATATGATTGTTTTCAAGTATTGGTATACATTTAAATTTTAAGAGCACTGTTTGTATGAAAATTATATTGTCTTAAAATATCATTTAATAAAAGAAGAGTACATGCAAACATAGTATAGTGGTGTTTTAAGATAGAAATTTCCTATTATATAAGATACGGAATTATATTACAACAAAATACATTTACTTTATAAAATTAATTTTCTGTGATAACACCGTGTCAGTAATAGTTTTGTGGATCCCCTGCTTTCTGATCACCCTAATCACAAATGAAATTGCTCCAAAAATTTATGATTTAAAAGATCTTTTGAACTTAATAATTAAGGTCGAAAAATATGTAAACAACAGGCCTGTCCAGTGCTACAACTGTCAAAGATTTGGTCACAATTCTGCGGTTTGCTTTTTGAAGCCAAATTGTGTAAAATGTGGAGCAAAGCATGTTTCCAGAGACTGCCCCCATCAAAAATTAGACAAACCAAAATGCTGCAACTGTGGAAATAGCCACACAGCCTCCTATAGAGGCTGCTCAGCAAACCCAGTCAACAGAAGCAAGAATATTCAAGTAACTCCTAAAACTGCTAGTAACTTTAATAAAAAAAGGCCTCTCATTTGCTCAGGCCGCCAGAAATAACAACGATAAACAAGAGTCAACTCCACCTACATCGAACCCGCAACCCACACTAGACTTTAGCCAATTTGAAAACATTAATATAATTATGAAACTACTCAAAGAAGTTAACTCAATTCTTAAAGCCTTTCCTGCCCTCATGCAGGCTGTTCCAATCTTAGAACGCACTATTAATCCAACGGACAAAGTGCACATTTTACTAAAAGCCCTAAATATTAACGATACCAATAATGACAATTAAGGAATTTAACAACATAAAAATAATGATTTAGAATGCCAATGGCATACTCACTAAACTTACTGAATTAAAAAATTTTATGTCAAACAATCATCCTGACCTTATCCTGGTACAGGAAACCCACCTGACGAACTCTTATATGGTCAACATCCCAAAATCGCACCACCCATCAGGGCGGAAAGGCCATATTTATAAAAATAAAAATCCCTCACTCACACATACCAACACCCAGGCTCCATTTTGCAGAAGCCACAATTGTTAAACTGCATTTTTCAAATAATGGAAACATTACAGTTGCATCACTGTACATCCCCCTAATAATGCTCCCAATGCAGCACTCTCGATTGATCTAGAAACCTTAGCTTCACTAAGCTACATAATTATTCTAGCTGGCGACCTCAATGCCAAGCACCCAAATTGGGACTGCCCCTACAAGAATAAATCTGGATCCACGATTGCCTCCCTAATTCAAAATACTGAATTCAGCATATACAGGCCAGACAAGCCAACACCCTATGGACAAATACATGGGAACTACATTGACCTCATGCTGTCCAGAGGAGTCCAATCACCAATGAAACTTTCAATTGTTGAAGACCTCCAATCAGACCACTACCCGGTGTTAATCTATTATGGCCACTCCACACAACAGGGAAATGAATACCACACCACTTACCATAACTGAAATGTTTTTAGAAATGTCATTAACTCCCTACTCACCTAATTCATTAAGCCCCATTGCTACTGAAGATCAAATTGAAAAAAAGCAGAACTAACAAAAATAATACAACAAGCTCTTGATACCAGTAAACGCCTGAAACCCACACAGCCAATCAATTTTCTTCCCGAAAACATCATTAACTTAATTAAAACTAGAAATAGACTTCGCAAGCAATTTAATAGATATAAAACGACTGAATTAAAAACCCAAATTAACGCCCTTAAAAGAACCATTAAAAATGAAATTGCTAAACACAACTGTAATAGCTGGAACTCCTATCTCACTAATTTAAATGTCGAAGATGGCTCCTTCTGGAGGGCAGTCAAGAAAAGAAAAACAAAAAAGGACGTACTTCCCCCTCATGGACGGCCCCAAAATGGCCATTACAGTACAAGAGAAAGTAGAAGCGCTTGCAAACTCCCTCAAGGAACAATTCCAAGAAAACACAACAAACGATAACACTAGTATTCGTAATGAATTCTATGTTGACTTTCTCGTTAGCTCCTACTTCCGTAACAATAGTTTTACCCCCAGGATACTCAGACAATCAATGTCTCAGAGGTGGAAGAGGTGATACAGAAACTGAAACCCAAAAAGTGTCCGGGCTATGATCTTATAACCAACAAGGTGATCAAGCAAATCCCAGTTACTGCAGTATGTCTACTCACTGACATAATCAATGTCTTAATTAATATTGGACATTTTCCCACACTTTGAAAAAAGGCAGTAGTCATTCCGATCTACAAACAGGGAAAAAATAGAAATCGACCCTCCAGTTACAGGACAATATCCTTACTGCCAACGATGGCCAAAATAGCTGAAAAGTTCATCCTGAATAAACTGTTCAATTTTGATGCCCAGATGAGCATCATAGTCCCTCAGCAATTTGGTTTTAGGAGGAAACTATTCACATTTCACGAATTGCTCCGGGCAGTGGAGAAGATAGCAAAAGGTGTTGCTACCAAAAAATCTACTGGATGAGTTTTTCTTGACATAGAAAAAGCTTTTGACCGTCTCTGGCATCAAGGCTTACTATTCAAATTAATTACTTACAACTTCCACCTCCCCATTCAGATAAAACTCATAAGAAACTACCAAACTAATAGAAAATTTACCGTAAGGTTTGATAATGTTTACTCCCAGAAAAAGCCCATTTTAGCAGGTGTCCCACAGGAATCACTGCTGGGCCCATTCCTATTTAATGCATTCATCAATGATATTCCGCAGAACCCTAATACTATGCTTTGCCTGTTTGCGGATGATACTGCCATATTAACCACAAATAGCAATCACAAAACACTACACCAACACCTATCAGAACACCTGAAGGTGATAGAAGAATGGCTTGTTAAATGGAAAATAAAAGTAAACCCGACTAAGTCCCAGGTAGTTCTTTTCACAAGAAAAATGTTACCGTGTGAAATGGTCAATTTAACGGGAAGAGAAATTCCATGGGCTAGTAGGATTGATTACCTTGGACTCACTATTGACAAAAGACTAACGTGGAAAGCCCATATTACTAAAATCAAAAATAAATTCATAGCAGCTAAAACTATCCTTTATCCCTTGCTAGCCTCCAAGTCAAAACTCTCGCTAGCAAATAAACACCTTATAAGCCTACCTCAGGCCGATAATAACCTATGCTGCTCCAATCTGGGGAGGAGCAGCTGATTCAAATATCAGTCTTAAAAGCCCAGCAAAGCATAATACTTAGACTAATTACTAACTCAGAGATTTACTTTAGAAACCAGCAAATAAAGGAGAACTTGGGAATCCTGCCCCTAGCCCACAACCTCAAATTTCTTGCATTTAATTTCTACCATAAAATATACACAATCAACAATAGTGAGGTTCAGGGTATTGAACTTTACAGTCCTTATGACCTAATGCATTTCCACAGGCCCAGAACAGTGTTGAGAGTAAAACCTCTCACCCATATCTCCATTCATTCAAATAATTCCAAACGGAAAAGAAAGAAGAAGAAGAAGAATAATTAATGGAAATCATATCTCTATCTAAATAAAATCCTGTGAGAAACCACATTGTAAATAAAGCGTGTGGATCCTGTAAATATCTCAATTTTATTTAATCTTAAACAAATATGGATATATTTCCTTCTTTGTCTTCCGTTGTAAATATTCTAACGGAACTTTGTGTTTATCAAGAATTATTGTCATCAGCCTGTGTTTTTCTTTGTAACTCTTTTGTAAATATTTTAACGGAATTTGTGTGCTTCAAAGAATAACTGTAATCATCCTGTGTATTCTCCTTATATTTTCCTTTGTAAAAAATTTTATAGGAATTTTATGTGTACCAAGAATTATTGCCATCATCTAAGTGTCTATTACTAGGATTACTCAATTACTTAGTACAAAAACACAAGTCATGCAGAGTGCATCCAGTGGGAGCACTTACCTCAATATCTTTGTATTATTCATTATTGTATCTTTATTTCTGATTTGTTAATCACCAGGCCAAGACTATCCAAGGACTCTAATTCATTAGAAAACGAGGTACATGGCCGGAAGGCTACAGACCTCCCTCAATCCTAGACAAAAAAAAAATAATAGTTTTGTTCAGATCATAATGATGACCTGATGGCACTTTTCATAACAGTAGTTTCATTAATTAAAATTGCCCTATTAAATTGAATTTTGAAATAAAAATATTTATAATTAGGGAAAAATGTTTACTATTAATTTTTGCTTTCTTTCGTGTACCTTCGCTTTTTTGTGTCATAGTTGATTAATTATTATAATATCACCTTGTATAAGTAAGTTTATTTTGTCTTACAGAATTGCTTTAAACACTAATTTATCTTTTATTTACAAACAAAGTTTGATTTTTCAAGTTAATTCTCGTTTTTTTTCTAGTATATAAAATATAAGATCTAATACATATGTTCTTAATTTATTTTAATTGGCAATAGTTTAAATTGCACAGCACTATTTTAAGCTCTCAAATATTTTTGTATCCACTTAAAATATTTGCTCATTAAATGAATAGATATAAATATTTTTTTCATTATATGAATCTACCTTTACAAATGTTTGCATGGTAAAAATTGTTTAGTAAATTTTAATCTCCTATTTTAATAAAATAATATTTTCAGCAAATGATAATAATTATTGTCATTCTATTTAGAACTAAATATTACGATTTTAAAGAAATTGAAGTAATTTTTTTAATACAGGTAATGTAAACTTCCTTTATTTAAATGTTACCATTAAAATTCTGTTATATGGTAAAAGTGAGTTATATATTTCAAGCTGAAATAAATGTTTCCACAAAAATTGTAACGTTATGCATTTATAGTGCTCTCACGTTTTTGAACGAGGTTGGAAATTTGAAGAAGTGGGTCATTCAAAGTCAAATTTTACGCTTCAGTCAATGTTGTGGTTTGAGTTTTGATAACAATAGATGGAGGAATGAATATCTGATTATAAGAAGAGATAATTAACTATTTATAAATTCATCTGTGAATTAGATGAATTTATATTATAGTTCTGAATAACATTATGCCAGAAAATATGGTATATATGTAGATCTCCTATCAAACTGTTAATGGAAAAGTTGAATTATTATAAATCTGACGAGAAATAGACTAAAATTTATAGAAGAGATATATACTAATTTAGGCTGAATTATTTATTTATTAGTTTGAAATTCTTTTATATATATATATATATACATATATAAAAGTATTATTTCAAAATATTTAGGAGAAATATACCACAATATAATGAATTTATTTTATATATGATGCCGAAAAGTTATGTACAGTCTATAAAAATTGCAGCTTTTTTATATGCAATTTTTCAAAAAAAAATTAGATTATTAATTTGTCATTATCATAGTTCAAACATTTTACATCAATAAAACAAATTTCGATATAATTTTTCAGTGAAACAAATAATTATTCACTCAGAAATTCAGATTAATTTGTTTTAGATTTAAGATCTTGAGACTGTTAAGATCTTTTGTTTTAGAATTGATCTTTTGTTTTAAAAATTCTATCATCTCATTATCCTGCGAACATCAAAATTGAAAATATTAAAATTAATTTCTCCGTTTATATTACTTATTTTCAATTTCAAAAATTAATGAAATTCTTACTCTTGAATATAAAAAATGTAAATAATTTGAATTTACAGGAAAGGAGAATCTAATTTCAAAGTTGCAAATTTGCATCATTGAATTTTTGAATTAAATTAGTTGTTACATAATTCTTTTGATTTGGAAGAAAAAATACTATTCACAATATTGAATTTAATAAATAAGTCATTAGCAGTCTCTGAAACTTTTAAAAATACGAAAAGTTGTTAGGTATTGATAACATCTCTCTTTTGTGTGAAATGACATTTCATAATTTTAATGTTTCTTTATGTTCCATTCGTATCAAAGTTTCTTAGAAACGCACTTTTCAAATAATTGATTTTTAATAAATTACAATATTTTTTTATTTTTAAATTAATTATGTATTAAAATATTTATAAAATTCTATAAATATTTTTAGAGTTTTAATTCATTTTAAATAGTTATTTGAAAATTTTTTCCCATTAAAATCTATTCACTTATATAATTGATTTAAAATTTCAATGAAGATTAATTTGATGTCTTTGATTTCACATCATTCGAAGATTGAAATGATACATCTTCTTTCTTTGAATCGGTACTTAAAATATTTAGAAAGTCGTTTAGTTCAGAAAAAATAAAATATATAATGAAAAACGTAAACCTAAAAATTATAATTGCAAACATAAATGAAATTCAGGTTATTAGAGCGTTAAGTTCACTGATATATATTCAATGCCACTTAAAATTTATCATCAACTTTATTAAACTGTAACCGTTTTTCTCAGAACACGAGTGATGATGCAAATGAAGCACATGTTTCTCATTAATCATCTTCAGAGGAATAGATAAAAAAGTTAGATAAATGCAAGCACCTGCAACCAACAAGCCTTTGCATAATAAAACGTTTATCCTTAATAGAGCCTCTCTTCAGAAAGCATCCCGATTTGCAATTCCAGGAACATATCTTCCAGAAGATAGGATTCAACCCTTTGGGGTCGCACTTCCTATTTCCAGCTAGGTGCGAAATAAAAATGTTGCGCAGCGGGTTATTTTATGCTCATTAGCCATTTCCTGTGATTGACACAAAAGCCTAGTACTCTACTATTCAAATCCTGGTAGGAAGATGTAAGTAAAATTAGGCGAATTGAGGTTGATTGGTTTTTATTTATTTTATTTTATTTTCTCTTTTCTTCCGATTTTAGCCTATATGTCATCTCTACTTCAAGGAATAAAATTAGTACACGTGAATCATTCTTTACCACACCCTTGTAGTGAACTTAATTCTTTTCGCATATCTGAGGAACAGAATCAGTGAAGAGGTTAAAATTGAGAATTCTGGCACGGAAGTCGTGAAATTTCTGTCGGAAGGAGAAAATAGAAGCATTGTTGAAAGAAATAGCAACCATAATTTAAATATGATTAACTCACATTGACGAAATAACTACCGATTTTTTTTTATTTTTTGATGAATATTGATCTTGAATTTTCATGCAGTTTTATTATACAACTAATATATAATAAAGCTATTTTTTATGATCCATGTATAAATTCTCTTGTACAAATAAATATATTACTAACAAAACTGTGTTATAGGTGAATATTTTCGAAATGGAAACGTGATAAAAATATTGACAAATTGTTTATGCGATGTTAATCTTAAACAATAATGTTTATTTTCTATATACTTATAATATATTAATTCTACATACATATATAATATATATACATTATTAATTTTCCATCATGTTAAATTTCTATATAATGATAATATTTAGAAAACTTATGTTTAAAATAATAAAAATATTTAATTTTTTAAGAAATCATTCAATTAAAATTGCTTAAATATGTACAAAGAATTTAAGAACACATTTTATTATTGAGATACGTATTCGAATATTAAGAGAAAGATTTTTAAAAAAATGGTTAAAAAATATGTTATTTTTTGTCAACACAGGAAAAAATCTCTTTGATATATTTATTTATTTAATGTTCAGAATCTTTAAATAATGTTTGAAAAATAGACAAACTTATATTATTAATTTCTCATTATATATAATTTATAAAAAGAGCAAAATTAAAATTTTATTAACTTCAGTATCATATGTAAGAAAGCAAAAAATTATGTTATTAACAAGTTTAATTATATTACTTAAGTATAGAATTGGTATCTTTAAACAACGAGAAGAAAGTTTGAATTTATACCTTATATATATATATATATATATATATATATATATATATATATATATATATATATATATATATATATATATATATATATATATATATATATATATATATATATATATATATATATATATATATATATATATATATATATATATATATATATATATATATATATAATATGACCTAACACTACGAACAAATTTTCCTTAAGAAATTAGTATATTATTGAAAGAGATTTCTAAAAAAAACTAATTTCCAATTGAAATTTTATACAAAAAATCAAAAATATTTTAACAAATTAATTTTTGATGTTTACTTACGGCAGTATCATGTGTTTTAGCATTAGAAATTGGCAAAATAGCATAATTATTTTTAGATTTTACTTTTGAGACTGAATGCCAATAATTTTTCGTTTCAAGATTGTTTCTAACTACCGCACGTAACTCGAATATCAAAACTATTCACATTTAAATAAACCTGATTTTCAAATATTTTTATTCTTCCATTAATAATAATAAACATATAATTTTCATGGTTAGTACAAAACATTTACGCACAACAAGTTGCTATCCTAAAACTGTGAAAATGTCATGTTCTGGGCACAACTAAAGTATCTGAATTATCTATCTAACTACTATGTGGTAAATCTATTATTTCCAAGTTACTTGTTGTAATTCAATTCACACAATGAGGATTCTTATTACATTATCTGTCTTGTATACATTTGCTTTTCTTGTGTTTTTAGATTGTGTATTATATTATATTTATGAACAAAGGCGAATATACATTTATTTTTTATAAGGGAAATCTTGTGATTTCTATAATTTCAGTTTTTTTTGGTATCCTTTAATAAATACTTGGTTAAAATAAATTATTATTTATTTTAACAGCAAACTTATGACGCATTATTTTAACTAAAATAAAGTTCTAAAATTACTAATTACTTAGACTACAGGAGCATGAAAAAACAGGATAATAAAGCAATTAATCCATTAAGACTGAAAGCTATTGAATATATCGATTTTAAAAAAATAATCCCACAGTAAATAACCAATAGAAAATCTAATAAAAGGAGTGTAAAACTGTATCTTTGATAACTACCTTAAAAATTAAATTAAGCATTTAGTTTTCCGAAATAATAAAAAATGTATGTAAATTTGAAATATTTTCCTAACATTATTTAAAAGTAACAACAGTTCCTAACGATATTTAAAAGTATTTAATTTTTAAAAATTAGATTAAATCGTGTTTATTATTATTATTTTTTAATATTTTTTTTAATTGGGAAAATTTCTATCATGTTATAATATTTATTCAAATAAAGTATTTTATTTAGGAAAAATTACCATCTTTATAGAATTTTATTAGTAATTATTTGAAAATTATTTCACATAATTGTAAATAATATAGTATAGTTTTCTTCTACATATTTAGAACAAATTGTCTGGCTGTTAAAACAACTGAAACTTTAATAAAAGAATATTTTCTGAACTATAATTTCATATCCCACAGAAAATAGCTGTTTCTTTTTCCATGAGGTAAAAATATCAGATGTCTATGCTATAGGATCATTTCATTCTTTATTAAGCTAATTTAAAGAGAAAGAAAATATTAATAATGTTTTTGTTGTATTTATGTTAAGTTCAGAGTTTATTTCAAATGTTTACTTAAAAGACACACATTTTCATAATAATGCCATAGTTTCTATAGATTGATTAATTCCCATAGAAAAAATGTATTGAACTATTATGATATATATTGCAGAAAAAGTAATAAAATCCATTTTAAAATGTTAAATATAAGCCAAAATATATTCCATGTATTTCATTCACGCTCCGATTTCATACCAGTGCAGTATTAGATTTATATTTCTCTTTCCAACAAGATCACAGAAATACGTATATGATCGATTTTATGAGAAATGAAATTCGATTTAAAATTCGCGATTGGTTTTTCACCGTTCCATTTCTTCCTTGTTCGCATCACATTTCCTTTTGGCCTCGAGTGGTATATTTTTACCACATAGGGATCGATAAATCAAATATAGATGCGAGAAATATAAATATTAGAGTCACACAATATATAAGAATTTATATTCAATCGAAAAATACATTGATTAGAATAATGTCTTGTTAGAATTAGTATACAGTTACCAGAAATACTGCTTAACATCTAAATGGGAAATTAAAGTTGAATTAACAAGAATAATAAATTAACGTATTTTTTTTTTGCAATTTGATTTATCGATTAGTACATAAAAATAATGCATTTTAAAGAAATAATGTTTTACTTTTATTTCTTTGAAATGTATGCTTTTTTATGCTTCAACAGTATATATATATATAGGTTATGCACAATATAGACACACATATATATATATATACACATATATATACATATATCTATACATATATATATATATATATACAAGCTGACCCAGCCACGCGTTGCAGTGGCTGAGTTTTTATAATACATTGAATCAATTTTTTACTAATTCTTGGATACAATCAAATTAATATTTTCTAAAAAAATTTAAAATAGGTTCATTCATATGAGATTAAAAATAAAACGTTTCGCAAAAATTTAAAAGTAATAGGTAAAGTATCGAAATTTTGAAATTAAGCACAAATCAACATATACTTTCTGAATTTACATTTTATTCATCTTATATTAAATTATAGTTAGTAATCAGTGACTTACTTATAAAATATACTATATAAATTAAAAACATCTAAAAATAAATTGTTATAAATGAAGTAGATAACATTGACATCGAACTATTATTTTTTCAATTTTTAATTATTAAAACTAAAAAATTTTGCAGCGGTATTATACTGAAATAAAAAAAATTAAAAAGAATTTATCATTTGAATAAATAAATTAGATCAAAATGTTCTACTGAATAAATTAATAATTATCAAATTATAAAATAAAAATAAAAAAAATAAAAGGCTGTCAAGAAATACTTACATGTTTTGGAGGTGGTATGAAAATTAGTAGAGAAAAACAGCAATAAATAAAATTTTATTTTACTATTTATAATATTAAAAATAGTCAAACTGAACACGCACAATAATAACACAATACAAAGTATAATTATGAAAGTGATTCACAAAAAATTGTTATAGTATGATTATACATCATGAAAATATATGTATCATGAAAATATATGTACATCATGAAAATATAATAATAAAAATATATGTAAATTCTATATTTAACCACGCGATTGCGCGCGCACGTTAATTTTCTCGAAGATGTATAATCTAGAAAAATAAACACGTCGCCATCTGCCGAATACCTGTGCAACTTAGATGCTAAACCGCCATCTATTAGGAACTTACAGAACTAAACAATAAATAAACATTAATGTCGTATAATAAATATTGAAAATAATAATTAAGAGATAAAAACTATTCTATCTTTTAAGTTGGACTATATTATAAATGGTTACAAAATTTTATCAAAATCCGTTCAGTAGTTTCGGAGTTTATCGGGAACATATATCGTGACACGAAATTTTTATATATATAGATATATATATATATATTTATATATATATATATATATATATATATATATATATATATATATATATATATATATATTCATAACATTTAATTAATCATTATTTATATTATATTAATACTTAACTGTAGTAAATGTAGGGAATTTCATCAAAAGTGTTTTCAAATAACAACAGAAATGGAATTACTATAATGTAAATGACTATTTTTATACAAGTGTAATAATACGATTAATTTAATTGATACACAAGATTTAAATGCTTTAAATTTTTTAAATCCAAAGATAAACAATTCAGAAAACTTTTCCAGATTTTTCATATTAGGTATATGAGGTGTTGGGCCAACATTCTTAAGTCAGTAAGGCAACGTTTTTTTAAATGAATGTGTCAGAACCCCCTCTAAAGGAAATACCTTAAATGCTATATATCTTTAAAGAGAAATTGCTCAAGATACTGAGCAGTCTTTTAACTGACGAATATAATTTTACTTATTCAAGTATGCTTATATTATCAATGAAAAATTTCACCCACTATTTCCTGAAGATAATTATCCTAACAAATTTGGCAACGTCTGGCAGACATCTTTATTAGTTTCTTTCCTCTACTCTTACAAGGATGATCTGTTATCCACCGTTTACAGAAACATTATAAAATCACATAAGGCAGTAAATATATTGAATAAATAATAATGTCACACACATATATGAATGTGTAAAAGATAATCAAAAGAATGTTGAAATGCTCATTTTATTCCTAAAGAGTGAAATAGTAGATTCTTGCCCCAACATTTAAATATAATTCATTTTTTCAAATTTCTCACACCGGAAAATTTCTATATCAACCACTTAGAGAGGAAATTAAATTGTTCAAATCAAGTAAATTTAACTTGAAAAATTCTTTTTTCCATAGGCTTGTGTTTGAATGTAACAAACTTATAAAATAAATTTTCATTTCATTTTGTTTGACAAAAAAGATTGTCCTTACAATTTTGCAATTTTTGTTTTAATTTTAGTCAAAAAAAATATTTATTTTTTTTTTGCTAATATTGGTTGTTTTAAAATAAATATTTTAGATCTAAATGGTATAAATTAAAAAAAAGTTTAAGTTCAATTTTAACAAATTATAAAAAAGTATGTTCATATTTATAATAAAGTACTATTTCACACACAACCGTAACATAAAACAATTATTGTTTAGTTAAATTTATTTAAAGAATTATTTAACTTTCGATATTTTCTTATTCTGATGTTGATTTATTTAGTTATTTCCTATTTATTGAATTTTTTTACCATCAGAGAGAAAATTTAATAAATAAGAAAAATGATTATATAAAATAAATTAATAGAAGTTTTATTTCAAAAAAGTCTTCGCGGAGAAATCTTTTAGAAGAAAATTAAACGCACGCACTTTTCATAAGAAAATTATAAAATTCGTGACTATTATGTAAGGTTTCAAAATTATTTTATGTGACTTCAGTAGCTTTCGGAAATAACGTTTCGCTATCATCAAACATTTTTTTATGATTAATTGAATACATCTTCAACAATTTGATATCGATTGATGAAAATCCTTATTCAACAGAAAGTAAATGCATAATTTTATTTTATTTTTCTACAATATGATATAAAATGCAAAAATTAAGCAAGAAGAATTTTTAAAAGGAAACTTTTTTTAGTAAATATAATCCATTTTTATGAAAAATTTCACTTAATCTTGATATAATCAATCACTTGAATACGTGAACCAAATACTTTGGCCGAAAGCGCTCGACGAATGAAAGGAAAATATTTTCACTCGAGAATTTTATTGTATTCACTAAGCTTTATTTGTTAAGGCAGTAAACAAGTTTTTGAAAGTGTCAGTGAACAAAGAAAGGGCCAGTCAAAAAGAAAAAAAAAGATATGGTGCCGAAGCGACTAGACGTCAGGCATGACAGTTTAAAAAATAAACTAAATAAATAGAAACAAGTAAATAAAGCTTTATTTCATAGACGGCAAAAAAATAAAGCCGGTAATTTATTCCCGTCAATGTTGTGTTCATTCACCACATTGAAAATCAAACAGGCAGTCGGCACCCATGAGAGGGAATTAAAAAAAAATAGGCTACCTCCCTCCTTCAGTAGTTGGAATTTTTGCTCAGCCAGTGGTGGCTTTCTCTGGAGGGATGCTCGCCTAGAAGTTGTGTCATCCTTCTTATTACAGCCATCCTTGGCTCAAGGTTGTAAAAAAAGACTAGAGGTCAATACACAGCCGGAGGGGGATTGTTATGACCCCGTCAGGGCCAATGACCGGGTTGGATTCGCTTGTGAGATTTCAAGCCATCTACTGAAGACGATGGGGAAGGAGGGGGAGGAGGGAGGATCCACCACACAACCTGCTGCAGGCATTCTATAAAGCAAGGTCAGGTCATACTTCCGGATTGCCAAGACACTGAGACAGCAGAGCGCGTGGCCTACACACCTTCGTTTCGTCTCAAAGAAGCAAGTAGTACCTTTCTGTTTTAGGTGAGTGAGACATGCCTTTCTATTAAAAAAGCCTCTCGTTTTTGACATTTTACCAATAGGGTCTCAGACGATTTCTGGGCAAACATTCGAAGAAATTCTAACGGGGAAAGAATTTTTTTTCGAACCTAAAACCTCCGTTCTTATTGTAGTCACTTCTTCCAAGTCACCCAATGAAGTAAGTGGAAATGTTTAAAAGTAAACTGATATCAAATGTAAGAATAGTCTATAAATGAGTTCATGTTTTTGAAGTAACAGTAAAAAATAAAATTTTATTTAGATTTTTGCCCTGATATATATATTTTTTTCATTTATTTTGGAATTTCGTAAAATTTTCTTAAAACGGTAATTTTAATTTTTAGAATTTTAAACTGATTCAAAGCGTTTATTTTTTTAAGTAACTTATGTTTAATTTGAAGAACATCATTTGAGTGTGAAGGATGTATTGATTTCGTGCAATTCATTCAAATAAAATGATTTGTTATATGATAGTTATGTGACTTTATAGAAAAAAAAACTTTTTATTTTAAATATCCTTCTTCTACAATACATAAAATATAATATAATAATATCTTTATATAAATCTGTGGTAATATAATAAGAAGCAAAACACATTCGTCGAAACATTGCTGTAAAAATTAATAAAACTTAAAACTGTCCTGTTGAAAAAATTGAAATGATAAAAATAAAGTGTTATAATAAAACTAATAATGATCTAATATGGTAAAAAATGTATTTTTTAAAAACGCATGAATCTTTCTCGTAAAATGTCTTGTCTGAAAAACTGACTATCATTAAAATAAAAGATAGTTTGGCAAGACTAAGTTTCTTTGATAAAACGAAAAGTTTTATTTCCTTTTTATCCTTTGTTATATATTTAAGCACCAATATATTTTCCAAATCCAACGAATAATATGTCACTTGAAGAATTCTGCGAAGAGTATATTAATTAATACCAGTCGGCACACAGGTTTGGCTTCATGCCCACTTAAAGAAAATGAAATATCTTAGATTTGAACGATTAGAAAACCGGAATATACTCCAATAGAAACTCGTGCCAGAGGCGATGATGATTTCTCGTTACACGGTCCATGAGAATTTATTTTACTTCCGGGTACATCCAAGTAGAAATGACCTTGAATGCATCCCTTTTTCCAATTGGTGATTTTCTTTCCCCCTTTTTTTCTACTCTTTCATACTCTAATGATCTTTACTTTTAGATTATAGGAGAAGTATAGATTACATTGGCCATTACAAAATTTGAAAAGCCCATTTATACTAAGATGAACAATTATTTGTTAAAATAGCATAAAATATATTAGATATTATGATACCTTTTAATCAGTTTTAAGATAATATCAAATTGAAACCGATATATATATATAGATTATAAAATATTATTTTTAGAAAAAACCTTTTAAGGTATATGTTTCTAGAAATTCTTTAAAGCGATATTCAAGTTGAGTATTATTATTTAATCATTGAAAGTAATTAAGAATCATTACGAACTTTACATAAAAAATTATTACTTTATATTTATGTATTTTTAATGTATAAAATAATTTATAGCACATAAATTTTTTAATGTCTTGTTGTAACAGTGTATAAGTGCTACATATCTAATTAAACAAAAATTAACCAACTTAAATATTTATTAATACTTTTTATTCTGATCGATTTTAATCTTTCTGTTTAAAAAATGATTAAAAATCCTTCTTGCAAAATAATTGGATAATTCATAAGCGAATTCACGTTATGTCTGAATTGATTGCATTAATAACAAATTTATTAATTATGTATTTTTACTGTTAATGTATGCTTATTTATTAAATCAGCATTATTTTGTAAATTAAATAAAAATATTATTAATTGTATGTTTATATTTTTGTTTTTCCCAATATTTGAATTTTGAAAAAAAATTATATTCTAGTGTGATAAGTATTTAGACATCAGCTAAAAAGTACGCTACGTCTACACATAAAAAAATTAATTTTTCATAAACGTGGATTTATAATTATTCAATCAAAATTTTTAATTAAAATTTAGAACACTTTTCCGTTATTGACTACTGTCAACTCAGTTCTAATTTTGTTTTGGAGTATTAGCTGCCGCGTGAAATGTTTCAACTTTTAAGTAGTTTGCTCGTAAAAACAACTTTATTATCCATGAAAAATGTTCTGAGGGTAATAAAATCGACAAACGTGAACATCAATGGAATAAAGAAACATGAGTGCAATCTGATTTGCATATTTATACATTAAACCCACGTGGATAAACACAAGATTATAGTTAGTAAGTTTTTCCGAGCTGCTTACTCGCCATTAAAAATTGTAGAATTTTCAATTAATTTGATAAAGATTGTGTAAAATATTTTAATTTGTATATTAATTTTGGGAAAAATTTGCACTTTATTATGCAGAATTTGGTGGATATATTTAGAATATAAATTTAGTAAATAACGTATGTAAAAAATGGTAGATAAAAATTTTAGGCTCCTTTTTAAATGCTTTTGTGAATTTTTTTTAATTTGAGGATACATTTTCTTTTATAATATTTAAATTTGAGTTATTGAACTCTGCATTCTTGAATTAATAATAAATATATTTGAATTAAGTTCTTACTTGAAAATTTTTAATTGTGATGTATAATAAAAGTCACAAAAATAACCATCATTTTAACCACCACTATATGTGCATTTAATTTTATTTTATTGTCATTTAATTTAATTATATTTATCATACACACATAGATACATAAGCATACATTTGTATCCTGTGGTTAATTCTTATTTGATTATCATTAGAATATTGAAAACAAAAATCAACACTTCAAGTATTTTTAGAATGAAGTATAGTAATGTTATCCATTCAAGCATGTTAATTAATTCCCGGAAACGAAGCATGCTTTCAATGTTTTCATTATCAGTCTTCCTTTATGGGTGAATAATCAAAATATACACATATCAGAACACTGTTATTCCAAAGATACGCAGTCATTATATATTTAATTAAAAAGTCTCGTTATTAGTTCTACGATTCAGGGTTTTTGTTAGTTGTTTGTGAAAACTCTTGTGTTCTTTTACAGAATGTGGAGGCAACTGGGAGCTGGTGTGTTGGTTTTTCTTGGAGCTTTGTTGTTCCTAGATGTCGCTTTTGCCCAGAACAGGCCGGCTAATTTAGGTAAGTGATCTTGTTTAAAAAATCTCCTGTTGCTGTAATTTTATTTTTTGCGGAATTATTAATTTTTATATACGAGATCATATACACTCTCATTGAAATACATAACATTGATTAATTTATGTTAAAAGTATGTGATTACTACAAAATGGACGTGTAACTGTAGTTTTTAATTCGGCAGTTTAAAAGTTATATTTTTCAATTCTGATTGGTTTTGCCTTGTTTGGCACTCAAATAAACCAATATAAATATATAAAAAGATTTAAATTCATATTTATGATTCAACAATGGATTTGATTTGGGTATTATAATATGTTCCTATAATTCAAACAGCAATTAGGTCGAAAAGGGATTTTAAAATATTCACGAAAAGCCTTTTTTTATAAGTCGTATTTTTTTTCAAGAATATTCTTTTCTATAAATACTTTAAATTTTACTCTTCTTTGTTCTGATTTTCACGATATTTCTATAGGCATGGCAAATTTTACTTATTAAATAAAGTAGAAAAATGTATTTTAAAATGTAATGAATGGGACTCAAAAAGAATTGATAGGAATACGGCTAGTAAATTTTCATCGAAGTTTATTTTCACATTTACACTGTGCAATGTGTATGCATGCGTCATGTGTTTTTATTTACTCTGATAATGAAATAACAACAGGTCGATGTTTGCATCGATTCTTAGAATCTTGGATTCTTGAGAAGAATCTTCAAAGATCTCTTAAATCATTCTAATGTTTTCTATAAAAAAAGATAGTTTAGTCAAAATAATTAAGAAAACATTTTTTTCACAATATGTTGTTGCAAATATATCTTGTTTCCTTTACCTTTAATTTATTTACAAATTTTACAATAACGTTTTCATTAGCTGGTAAAAAATACCATGTCATGAATATAATATAAACGTTGTACGATGAAAACTATTGTACTCATTAGAGTTACGGAATTGTTAAATTCATATCTACATATTAATATTATTATAATTCCAGTTTACTAATTAATAATTTGTTTTAATCTAGCCAGTAGTGTCTCATTATCAATATTTTGATAGTTAGCATTTCGTGTTTAGTTATTACATGCATTTAATTTTTAGATTAGTACAATAAAGACTTTTTGTGTTTTAGGTGATCTCATAACAATTATTCGATACCAAAATTCTCCTTGTAAAGGCATTTCTGGGGACGAAGGAACTTGCTTAAGCGATGCCAACGATTGCGAGCGAAGAAAAGGTACCAACATCGGTACATGTGCTAGAGGTCTGAGCACTTGCTGTCTGTGTAAGTATATCCGCGTGATAAGTCAGTTAAATTGCTTATTATAAAACTATTTTTTCCCATCATTGCTGAAACTTGTCTTCCAATAAGGAACTTACATGTGTAAAATGTTATCTAGCTGCATAATTAATGTCAATTCGTAAGTCTCATCTATAAGATTAAAATTGATTCCACTTCTTAAGTAAGAGATGTCATGTACATTTAGTTTCATTTCTCTAAATTCCATATTAAAATTTCTAAATTTTTTTTCAAACGATTTCCTAAATTGATCAAGGGATGTATTTTTACGCTCTATGGCATAAATGCACAATATAAACAAAGTAAACACTTGGGGATACCTCATTTTGAAAACCAGAATGGGAAGGTTCCTGCAAAAATATTTCAGAAATAATTTGTTCTATCGCATATTTTTTTTTGTAATATAGCTACAGAAACGATGAAATAATAATTCGATTGATATTAATTAACAAGCAAAGATATTTATTTCATGAGATTTTGACTACAAATCTCTTTACATTCTCAGAGAATCCGATATCAGAGGCCCTAATTACTAACTAAAAAGTTTTCATTTTGATTTTAAACCAACGGTTTTCAAGGGAAAATTTCCGTTACTGATGTAGATTTTTTTTTGATTTAGAATTTAGAATAAAATTATTTTTTTTCACCTTTTCTGAAACTTGTTTTCCAATAAAGAACTTGGATATCTAGAGTGTTATCTAGCTGTGTAATTTAGCTATATAATCTAACTGTGTAAAATACGCCAATTCGCAAGTCATCTGTAAGATTAAAATTGATTCCACTTCTTACCTAAGAGTTAATCAACAGTTTTTAAGGAAAGCAATAGTGGGAAAAAGTAATTTTATTAAAAGTTCTTAAATAAAAAAAATCTACATCAGTAACGGAAATTTTCCCTTGAAAACAGTTGATTAACAATAATTCGATTGATATTAATTAACAAGCAAAGATATTTATACCATGAGGGTTTGATAACAAATCTGATGAAATAAATATCTAAAATTGCAGGAACCTTTAAACTAACTAAAGGGTCTTCATTTTGACTTTAAATCAACAGTTTTCAAGGGAAAATTTCCGTTACTGATGCAGATTTTTCTCTGATTTTAGAACTTATTTTACATTATGTTTTGTATCGATTTGATTATGGGTTTGACGGATAGACTCATGTGCAAAAGCATCAAATCAAATCAAAATCAACAGCATAGGATGTCACGTGATCGAGTGATATTCACTTTTACAAAGACATATCGTATTCTTCAAAAATTGATTATCCAAGAAATTCATTTATTGTTTATACTATTGGATAATTTCTGAGTGACTGATAATTAAATTGGTGCTCAAAAATAAATCACAGCTTGTGCAGTATTTCAAATAAAAGCAATTGGAGATTTATAAAATGATGATCTGAGAGTTTGATAAAAAAAATTCTTTTTTTAATGTTGTTGCCTTTTCGCCTTTGTCCTGCAGCGCTAGACCATGTCCATAACTCCTTGGATGGAGAAAAGTTGCAGCCTCTGTTAAGTCACGAGACCAGAGCATCTTGAGGTAGAGGACTGACTTACCTCTTGTTGGTATCCCATTTAGTCTGGCTCCTACCCTATGGGGACCTGCCTGGCATGGGTGACCTTTCTGGTAGTTAAACTACCGCCGGCATAGCTCCAAGGGTTATCAGAGCACTCGAGTCCCACCAGCATGTCTAGCTAAGGACACCGTTGAGGGGTCTTTTTAGTTCATTAAATATAGATGAAAAACTTGAAATTAAATGCCGCGGCTTATTTAGCAACTGGTTTAAGAAATAGAGTTGTCTTTCGATTCAGTGTTTTTATTTCTTTAATCAATTTTGAATGTTTTTGTGGAATTTTTTATTGTGCCAAACACATAAGTGCATAAACTATAAATAGTAAATTGTCATTTAATTACAATGGTGACATCACAAAAACCTCACACTATTAAAATGTTTTCTACATTCCCATCATCTCTTCCACGATGCTTATATTCTTATTAGAATCTTAAGTCGCTCTTAGGGTGGAACTTAAATGCATTATTTATGACTATGACATAGATCTAAATAATATATATATAATATTTTTAATATGTCCATTGAAAGAATCAAAGTGAAATTAAACATTTTTAAGGTAAAAAGCTGAGATGGTTGACTTAAAACTGAGTTCTACTTCCTGAAAATGATGAGAACAGATAATTAAAATTCATTTAGAAATATTTCATTGCAAACAAGAAGTATAATATAAAAAAAGTAAACATAAGTAAGACCATCAATAAAGTTACAGCTTTTCATTAATTTTGAACTTTTCTTTTCGACTTAAATATCCAGTACATTTGATAAATATTCTTAAATAGATCGTTTTGGCATGAACAATAATTCTCAGCAATATATTGTTATGTTCTGAAAATAAATTGTGATAATATATTAGGCAGAATAAAGAAAATCATTAAAAGATATCTTCTGTTATTTTTGCGAAATGAAATATAGTTGTATTTCCCCGTTGATAGTTTTCTGAATAATTAATGAGGCTCTCTTAGGTAATGTTCACTGGGCGGAAAATATTATAATTTGAAATAAAAGGGAAACGTTTCTCTTTTATTTCAAATGACGGGTCATTTGCTTGATATATTAGAGCCACTTTTCAACAAACTACTTTTCTTAGTAGTATAATTTATAAAAATAAGCTGCTTCAAATACATATATTTGAAATAAAATTGTAAAATAATATATGTAAGTTATATACGACTTATTTCTTTTAAGTTTTATCACAATATGCTTTCTTACTTTATGGAAAAACTTATTTCAATACAAATTAAGTAAATTATCTGGATAATGAAGTTTATTCCTTATTATTATAATGAAGCTATCCGTTATTATGATGAAGTTATCATAACGAAGTTACTATAATTAGTTATATATTATAATGAAGTTATCCGAATAATGAATTGATCCATAACTCAATTGATAAGAATTCTTAACTGAGGTGATGGAATGTATAATTCTGTATTGATATTCACTCCATAAACTTTATAAATTGCGCATTAGTTATATTTAAGTTGATATCAGTTATTATAGAAAATGAATAGTTACTTGAGATCGCAAACCTCAACCCTTGATTTTAACGAAAGAAAAAAATGTTGAATTCCTCGTTTTTGATTTTTTTACTTAAACAGCAATTTAAAAATGCATCTTAAATATATGTGAGTTGTTATTCGTATTTAATTAATTTGTTTTGTTTTCGACAGCTAAATTCACCTGTGGTGACATTACAAGCCAGAATGAGACGGTGTTCGTGAACAGGAACTATCCCAACCAAGAAAATGGCACAGATACCTGCCAAGTGACCATCGAAAAGCCAGACAATGTCTGCCAGTTGAGGCTGGACATGCACGAGTTTTTCCTTTCTGAACCGGACGACATGGGACTGTGCACCACCGATTCTTTCATGGTGAGAACCACTGTGGGGGAGAGGTTGCCCATCTTGTGCGGTGAAAACAAAGGACAGCATTGTAAGCATCTTGGTCTATTTACTAAATCAATTTTCATATCAAACATCTTAAGATATTCATTAATAATAAAATATTACATATATTTTAGATGTAATTAGTGTCTGAATTTAGTTAGAGAATCCACTACTGCTAAAGAACATATCCACTACTAAAAATTTGCGATATCAATAATGATTATTTTATAGCTATTATTCATAAATAAAAAAAACACTAATTATTATCAATGGATAATTTATCATAATAGTTTCCTAATCTCATCTGATATGTGCATTTCAAAAAATATTTTTAGTAATCTCGACTTTTCCCCTCAATAAGAAAATAAATATCTTCTACGGTAATTAAAAAATAACAAACTTTTAATATAACATAGTAAATATTTTTCAACTTTTAAAATGACTCAGTACATTTTTAATACAGTTAAAAATGTACTGAGTTATTTAAAAAATTGAAAAATATTTATTATGTTATATTCACAAGAATTCATAAGAACTTATTTTATTGGAATTTTATTAACTAACGCACGTGCGCGAATTTAAAAAGTAATAATAAAGTTTACAGAACCCCCCTAACAATAGTAATGACTTATAAGCTTTAAGTTAAAATGTAAAAAATATTGATTGTGTATTGATTTAACTGTTTTCCAAGTTTCGATACTTTTCGGTGATAGCAAAATCTTTGTTTTTATGTTACAGTGTATGTTGATATGGGCCGCGGTTCTGGAAACCCAGTGGTATTGAGTGTGGTCAGCAATGGTGATAAGATGTCCAGAAGGTGGAAAATCAAAATCTCCATGATCGAATGTGGAAGTCTGAATATGGGTATGCTTATATTTAATACATTTTAAATAAATTGCAAGCTTTTCCCCAAATAATCGCGATAGCTTTAAAGATTCATCTGATTTACATTTTGTTTTATTATAAACAGTAACAGAGCATTGTGCCCATTTTAAGGTTTTGGTAATTACCTCTGTCAACAACTTTTAAGTTTGTGTTTGCTCCCTCTTCTGAATGTTATTAAACCCAACATACTTTCTCCTTCATTTCAGCCCCAGCAGGTTGCCTCCAATACTTCAGGAACCCCAGCGATGTGGTGAGGAGCTTTAATTATGGATCCAGGATGGAAGGTCAAGTCCGCTACCTCAGCAATCTCCGCTACACGTCTTGCGTGAGGGTGGAGGAGAACTTCTGCTCCATCAAGTGGGAGACAGAGAGTCCAGGGGCTTTCTCCTGGGGCGCTCCTCACGACGGTGGGGCCAGCGGTTCCATGTGCAATGAAGACGATTTCGTTGGCATTGACCAGGGCTCCGAAGATGGCATGGGACCTGGCGAAGACCGTTTCTGCGGAACAAAACTGCACGATAGAGACCTGTTGATTTGTAAGTGGACTATTATGGAAAAATTATAATTAAAACGTAAATTTTATATTCGTAAAATTTCAATGTGCTCAATTTTAAATCGCTTTTCCTAATTATTTCCGCAATTTTGATACAATTTCGACAAAAACGCAAAGTCATACAATTTTTATATATTTTGTTATTTTGATTCTTTTATCCACGTATTATATATATACTTCAAATTGTAATTAAATTTATGAACCGGATATAATAGCTAATAAAGAATAGAAATTCCATAAAAAGCTTATAAAAATAAAATTTCTATAAGTATTTAAGCAAAATTTCTATTTGTTATTGCATATAATGGAATACTGTTGAGAAAAAAGCAATATATTATGAATATTTATACTTAAGATTATATATATAATTTTTTTATATATATTTATATAATATATTAAGACGTTAAAAAATTAATAAAGTTATTAAAGTTTCTCTGCAAATTTCATAATTTCTTTAGTATAACATAAGAAAGCTATTTTCTTTATGAAAATCATTACAGAAAAAGTCATACAATTTTTATATATTTTGTTATTTATTGAAATTAAACTATCTAATTTACAGCAGTCATTGTTAAGGAAAAATAATTGACAGAATACCGTTGTTAAATTTCACATTTTTTCTAAATTAATTGTAAAATAAATTTCATTATTTAAATTCGGATATAATGCAACATATGGTATGATTTTTTTACTCTTATAAAAATTTTCTCAGAGATTTTTAAGTAAAAATTTTTGTAACCCATAGATTAATGTCTATGGTATCATATGAAGAACTTAGAAATTTATTAGTTAAAAATTCTTCAGCCAATGAACTTACTATATCTTTAATTTATTAAAAAATAGAATGTTTTATATGTGAAAAGAATTAGAATTATGCTGTTCTGTATAAAAATTTACATATATTAAAATGGAAGTTTTCATTTTAAAAGAGCTTATAAAGTAAGTGAATAGAACTACTTCCATTAAGCATATGGAAGTAGTTCTATTCACTTACTTTAAGCATTAAACAACATTGTCTTAGCATATGTTGAACATAAATTAGTGTTGAAATTTATAAAATAATTTTACCAGACTCTTGCTTAGTGTCTAATAAACTGTACGGATCACAAAAGCAACAGTAACGAACAGTAGAATTCTATTTTATAAAAGAACATATTGTAATATCATTTTTACAAATTTTGGTCTTAAAATTTTATGTCTATAAATTGGATACATTGAATGAAAATTTATTAAAAATTGAATGTGTTTTTCATTTCAGCTCGCAGCAAACCGTTCATGTTACGTGTTAAAAGCAACAGCGACGCTTCAATGAATGCCAATAATTCGCAATATGGCTTCTCCTTACGATACACTCAGCTACCTTGTATGATCTGAAACTAGGCAGTCTATTTAACAAACTCAGGTAAGAAACATACATTGATAGAAAAATTCTTAGAATAAAACCTATTTTTTTTTCCTTTTTGAGTTAAGTACTACATTTTTCAATTATCATGCAAATTGCGACCTCTAGTAGGAAAATTTACGAAGATTAAATGTGGACCTCCACTTCAATGACTTGGCCGATGAATTGGCTAAGGAGGGCTCTGCTGAAACAACTGAAAATGGTGGACTACTTACGTTTAGTGAAATTTTCTCAAAGGTTAAAGCCGAAAACAGCAAGGCATGGAGGATCCCACCTACTCATGACTGATACAAACAAAACCATCCTGGGGCTGCCCTGGAGCTGAAGGGCAATAGGAAATTGTAAACCACCATTACCAGGCTCATTACTGGACATACTCGCACCGCACCCTTACATTCGTTCAGGGTCAAAAAGTGTTCCCTGTGTGCCTCAGGTGTAATTTCCACCAAGCTTCTCGGGACCATCTGCTCTCCTGTCTGGGTTTGGAGAAGAGAGATCTTTTTGAAAACCCTGCGCTGGTTCGGGACTTTCTTTGGGAGAACGATCTACTGGACTTGGTCTAGATTGTACTTGATCAAGTGGAATAAGGAACAACAACGAAGATTAAATCACTCTCTTGATTTATATAGCGTAAACATCACAGGATTTTGCTAATCTTTTATGTTCTGCATCGTTTTTTTTTTTTTTTTTTGTTAATTGTTTAATTCTCGCACTCACAAAATTTATTAATTTATATTATTTATAATTTCGATAAATTTGATTCTCATGAAATAAACGAAATATTCCATTTATTATTTATATCAGAACAATTTTAATGTATTAATTTTGTCTATTTCCAGGTCTACGAATCCCTTTTTTACCATCAACTGGAGCTGAATATCTCCAGCAAAGGCCAATAAGAAAAAGAAACATTCTCTCAAACAATGAACTATTTATAATTCATTTATTTAAATGACTCATCTAATTTTATCATCTGTATTTAAACTTAGACTGTGACCATAGATATAACCATTTCTTTTAGATTTTCGATATAACTTTATATTTATATTGAAGAAAACAAACGATTTTTAATACTATAAGTCATTAAAACAAAATCCCTAAGTTGTTTTTTAAGTTTTAATTTTACGAGCGAACATATTATTTTGATTTGTAGAAACATTTATTTTATAGGTTAATTTACATATAGTGTTAGACACACAAGGTAACCGTTTACTTTTAAGAATGAAGAAAGTAAAATATTGATTTGATCGTTTGTTTTCTAATTTCTAATTACAGTCACAGTTTAAGATTCATGTGTAAATGTGTTGTACCCGTTAAACTGCATGCAGTTTGTCTTTTCATTGCATGTTATTATCTGTAATTTTCTAAAGAGGGAGTTTTTTTTTTGAAAGAAATTTTCGCCCGTATTTATAAGAAGAAACCTGAAAGGCAATCCACCAAATTAACAATTTGATTGCAATGTGTTTTTGTATGTACTTTTTGTTGTATTTAAATATCTTACATTGTACTGTGTGTCTTATTGTCACTTGTCATTAAAATTATTCATTATCATTGCTGATATTCTGACTTTTTTAAGAGTAAACAATTCTTTACTTTATTTTCATTTCATACATTTTCCAAATAATATGGAAATGATATTTATGTTTATACTCAAATATAAATAGCATTTCTTTAACGAAACAGAAGTAAAAAGAATTATGTAAAGATAATATTTAATTGTGTAATTTTACAGTTGTACATACCTATACAGATGTAGTTATTAAAAAGGGAAGCAATGTTGTTTCAAAGTTTAAAAAAATAGGCCATATCTTTACAACATTACCTGGCACAATTTAAATTATTGAATATATAAAATAATTTAAAATTTTAGCTATAAACTAAACGTTTTTGTTTTAAATAGAATTTTAATTATATTATTTATTTAACATAAAAATAAATATTTTCCAATATATATTTTTATTAATGAAATATTGAATAAATTGAAATGTTATTGAAATTATAAAAGTTTAAAATATATATATTATTTCATTTAAAGCGCATGAATACATTAAAATAAAAATCTATATTTAAAACCACCCATGTTTAATTTACTTTATTATCTAAATGTTATTAAAAGTTGTCCATTTTTACAAATTATTAGCAATAATGTACATTGAAGAAAAATTTTAATAAAATTTTAATTTATGATATAGAATTTGTGTGCATTTGAGGCTATATAAAGTAAAACTCATTATGTGAGTTAAAATTATTACTTTGAATTATTATAAACCTAAAATTTTACTTTAAAAAATTTAATAGTTTCTCATTTTAAATATTTCATATTTTAATAAAAAAAAAGTTATAAAAATCTTGTAATTTTATTTCAAACTTAATTGCATATATTTTTTATATTGCGTTGTAAATAGAAAACGATATTCATTGTAAAATATTATTTATAAATAATATTTACAAATAATACTATTTATAACTAACTACTTATAAGTAAATAGCAAATATTCATTTACTATTTACTTATAAGAATGGAAATAAGTTCTTGTTTTTCTTTAATTTTCACTGAAATCAGAATAATGAAATTTTATTTGAGAAGCTATAGATCTGATGCCGTTGAAAAATTTCAGATGAATATTTCAATGTTAATTAAATTTTTGATGTTACACTATATATATTTTAATAAATAATTTATCCACAAGTTCGATGGCAGAGTTGTAATGTTTTGACTTACAGTTCAATATATAGCAATAATTTTAACAAGAGAAGTGAAAACATATTGACAGTTTCTTTAGTAATGAATAAAATTATTGTAACAGATCTTATACAAATCATTAAACTTCAAAATATGAAGGCAATTTCGTAAATAATTTTAGTTCTCTGAGACATATATATTTGATTATATATTTAATCTAAAGGATTGTGTGTGTGTGCAATTTTTCATGTTTTATTTCGTAAACCAGATTTGCATCACAATTCAAAACATCTCCAATTTATAGAATTGAGAGAAAAGCTAATAAATTAAAAATTTTAAAACTGTAAAAAGATAAATGAATAATATTTTTCAGCGTTCACTTTAAAAAAACTAAAATCTTTTGTAGAAAAGTAAACGATTTTCAACTAGATAGAGTATATATTATGAAAAAAGTTTTAAATGAGTGAAATAAATTTATTAAAATATTTTAATTAGAATGTATAGGATACGATATATTTTATTTTACAAAAGAGTTTATCGAAAAGTATTACGGACTTATTTCAATGTAGTTAACAAGCATATTTTTCTAAGATTTGAATTGTATGATGTTTTGTGATAAAAAATACTTTAAACTGTTTCTCGTAATAAACACAGCG
This sequence comes from Latrodectus hesperus, assembly GCA_037975125.1. Lineage (NCBI taxonomy): Eukaryota > Metazoa > Arthropoda > Arachnida > Araneae > Theridiidae > Latrodectus > Latrodectus hesperus. The sequence continues at coordinate 75,133,589 of CM075857.1, read as the reverse complement.
TCCCATAATCATATTTATTTATTTATATACGAAGAAAATCGGTATCAGAAGGATTATTATATTTATGTGAAATAGAAGATACTTATAATTGCTTTTAATATATAAAGATAAAATAATAAATTTAAGTTATAGTCAATTAAAATGTGAAAATTTTACCTAAGACTGTGACATTCAAAATATAAAACGTTAAATTTGGTAATTGTTGATTGATAGGAGAATAAAATTTTATTTCTACTTTTTGTCTGGACGTCTGTCCTCGATTTTCTCAAATGTCCACCTAACAGAGATACCTCGAATGAGTAACAGCTTTACATCTAAAGCGTATTGAAATATTATACAAATGAATGTAGTCTTATATTTATAAAAAGAGAGTTCTCTCAGAAAACAATAATACAATTTTGATGTTAAAACTTTAAGCTTTTTGAGTATCCATCTCTGGGAATTATTATAATGTACGTTATGTTAATTCAAAAAAATTCTTCCTTCAATTTTCAATTATTTACTTGAGATGATAAATTTAACTTTTTATGAAATTTGTTATACTTATTAAAACAAACAAAATTTAGTGTGCATGAAAAATTTGAGAAAAAAATCTATTATAATAAAAATAGATTGTAAACTATTACTACAATTAGGATTTCTGTTTTCACCAAGGTGTGAAAAATTCGTAAAATGCAGAAAATTGAAGTTAATCTGACATTTTCAGTACTATATATTTATTCGGAAAAAAATTTAATACATACTTGTATTAAAGTTGAATATTATTTATCACTCATATCATTTTTAATACACATTCCCATAAAAAAGAAGATGATTATTAGATTCCTTTCTAATTCTCCTCTTTTGCCATGAAATGGATTTAATTCGATGGTGTGATAGTGTACAGTCTTGTCATCATAAGGAAAATTTATATAAAATAAAAATCCAGTGCAGATAATATAAAATTTAAGAACCATGTAAGAGAAAAAATGTCCGAAGAATAGAGCAGTCTTAATTTTTATAAAAATAGATAGCATGAAAGAGTCTAAATACAGAATACATCAAATACAATAATATAATGGATTGGAATACGGAATTCTTCAAATACAACAATCTAATGATTGGGATATTAGCGTTTTGTTCCACTTCCTGTAGTAAAATCTAGAATTAATGATGCAAAAAAAAAAATCTTCCTGTAGCAACAGGCATTTTTGCTTCAATACATTTTGTATTTCGAAATCATTATTCTTTCCGCCATTATGGATTTAATTGCTTATTGGGACACAGAATAATAATATAAACTATTTTTAGTTCATTTGAAAAAAATTTTAGTCCTAGCAGAATTGAAATTATTTTGTGTTTCTAAATAAACATTCATATTTTAAATCATGCTCAATAAAATGAAACTTTAGTAATAAGCATTCTTATGACATTTAAGTTCTTAAAAGGAAATATACAAAAGAATAAAATTATTTGAAAAAGATTCCAATAAGTAATTGATTAACGAATGATGAATTAAAAATATTAAAATGTGTTCCTCTATTTATATTTCTTTAAACTAAAGTCTTAAAAGCATTAACAATTTATGACTGTAGGCCTGTGCTTCAAATAATTTAAATATTAATGCTTCTTACATAAGAAGGAAACTAAAGATGTAAGCAAATTATTAAAGCAACTGGTTGTGATGAATTTATTTATTTCAGAATATATTCACGAAATGAGCATAAAGAATGTTATTGAGCTCTTTTTATTTTTTTTTTTAATTTTAATTTCAATAAGTAGAACACAATATTTATTGGATACAAAACCTAAATTTTTATATAAATTATTTTATCATAAAAATTTGGGAATTGTGCCAGATTTATTTGTTTTAATTTTCTCTCTACGCATTTTTATGCATTTTTTTCCAATTAAAAGATTATTATTTAAAACTGTGCATAAAAAATAAATAAAATAAAATGTAAATTTAAAATAGCTATTATTTCGATTCCCAACATTTTTTATCTAAATTGTTTAATACAAATTCTAAAGTGATGAATGATTCATCATTAGATAATACATTCTACTCTATTTTGTATACTTGTTTTAGTGACCAAGTTTTAATACTCTTATTTTAAATTGAAACTAGCTTTATTTTGGGACAGATCACAGGTATCTATATATACTTTTTCAAATTATTCACTCAAGTCTACATGTTACATTCTAAATACATTATCAAATAAATCAAAATTTACTTATAGTGAATTAAGTTGAATTGTTAGAATTCGCTTAGTTTTAAGAAGATTTAAAAATAAACATAAAATAGTGCAACAATTAAAAAACATTTAAAAAAATTGCGTATCTAATCTCTTAAATTTTCAAAAATATTATGACTTTTTTCTTATTCTGAATGTATAAAATAAAGTTTTGACAGTGAAATATTCAAAATTATTTTGAGGTATCTTTCACATTTTTTAAAATATTTTTCCATCTACTTTTATTGATTGATAATTTTTTTGTTATGTTAAGGATATTAGGTAATCATTTAAGCATTTTGATATGAAAGATACTTTATCATTTTATTCAAATGATTTTTATAATTATTATTTTTATTCAAACAACAATTCAGTAGTCAAACCAAATACATTCTGTTATATTGAAAAATAAGGCCGTCCGATGGCTGAGTGGTTAGCGATCCTGACACCTGAACTGTGAGTCCCGGGTTCGAATCCCGGTTCGGGCATGAATGTAACTTTCTTTCTCTGTGTTTCTCTGCCCTTTCTTCTGTGATGATGTATAAATGTGGCCTACCCTTTATACGGGTTTGTGGTGGTATGGGGCGGGCAACACTTCTTGCCTCCGTGACTTGGTTCACAGGTGCCCGTGGGGCAACGACAAATGAGTAGCAGTTTCTGGCCTTGTAGAGGCATAGGGTTCGTCTCCCAAGTGCCCACCGTTGGGAAAAAATATTCAAATCTAAAGTTTAAAATATAAATGATTTAATTTTTAATTCAATTCACTTTGTTTAAATATCTACTTTTAACTAAAATTTAGATATTTTTAGTTAATCATATTTATTAATGTATCAAAAAAATTATTTTATGTTCATAAAAACATTACAAGTTGTTCATTTTAAATGATTTGACAGAAGTCTTTTTTGCCATATGTTGTCTGTATAACAAATATGCCTAAGATTAAAAAAAAAAACATTTTAATCATAAGTAACATACTCTAATTAGAAACCAAGAATGTCTTTGATTGAAATAAAATGCTATTTTTAAATGAGTTATTTGCTTGTGTTGTTGCACTAATAGAATTAGAAGTTCTTTCGGATATTAAAATTTCAGTCCCAGTTGAGAAAATTCTTAGATTCATAAAAAATTCAGCATTTGAGCAATTTAGATTATTTTAGAGATGGAATTTTTTTCGCTTTTTATGAAATAAATTTAAGACCACACACGTCTATACAATCTATTATTATTATATCCAGGATTGCTATACAGAGCTTAAGCATAACAACTGTATCATGCATAAACACTTAAAAAAAAAAAAAAAAATAAAAAAAAACTAGTATATTTTCGGAATTTGAATAACGCGGAATTTCAGTAATTAAAAGGAAATATAACTAAAAATAATTTTTTTCGGACTGAAAAATTTCATTAATTTTTGTACTGATTAAATAAGCGTATGATAAAACAATAATTATGAAAAATCAGTGAAAATATATTCATTATAATTAAACAAATTATTTGTGATACGAGTAATTTTATATTAAATATCTTGTCGTTATTGGAAACTTTCAAAAGGACCGGCTCACTTCTGCATTCATAATATAATTAAATAGGTCACGTGTTTTGTAAATGTTGGGTAAGGGACTGAACAAAATGATGATATTATGATAAGAATAATAATATATAAAATACTCAAGGAGACAAATTGCTATAAATTCAGTTTAAGCAATAAACTGTGAATTGAGAAAGTGTACTATTTATATGTGATAAATTTTTTCTAAAAATTGTTATTTAAAGCTAGAAATATTATAACTCATAATATATTAAAAAATTAAAAGGAGGGAACATTTTATTTTAATGAAAAATTCATTAAAATAAGAAAATTAATAAGAAAATCAATTTAATCATGAATTAGTAAATTTTAAGCAAATACAAAGCATAAAAATAGGAATAATTTAAATTACCTACCCGTCAATTTTTTTTCATTTGGTAGTATTTGTTCAAATCAATAAACTGAAATAGTTTATTACAATTTACGAATGATGTATATTGGGGAAAACTACATCATTGCTTTATATAAAATTTTTCAAATTTTCATCATTTTAATTTAAATACTTTTATTTGTAAGACTTTTGTTTTAAAATATTTCAAAAATGTGCTCCATGCAATAATATTTAAAAAGTGTGCATGAATTTAGGCATCATTGTTGCTGTTGTTGATGTCGTGTGCCAGCTAGGCTGGCAATATGGGGTGCGCTGCTCCACTATTCCAACTGAACCATATTTAGGTGTGGAGTCCGACTTCCTCAGTACACACATGCCATAGAGACCCATTTATAGGGTAGGCAACCATTCACACCTCATTCATACAAGGAAAGGACAAAGACAGGATAGATAGAGAGAGAAATTACATCCATACCCAAACCGGGATTCGAACCCAGGACCTCCTTATCCGCGTCTGGCACGCTGTATCAGGCATCATTAATGTATCATATATTCAATTAGTCTTGAAGTTAAAATCATTTGCTTGAACTGTTGAGTGCCTGTGTTATTAAGAGTAAATTTTCTTATAAAATATTTTAAACATTCAATGCCTAATGTTGATATGTAATTCAAGTATTTTAGAAAAAACTTAATGGGAAATATCACAGAAATAATTTTGCCCACTTATAAATGATTTTCATGCAAATAGTTAACCATTAAAGATTTTCAAAAAATGCTTCTAAATTTTCTCAATACATGTGCACTTACATAACATCAAAATATAATAATTAATGATTAATTTGTATTTAATTAAAATATTTAAGTCAAACTAATAAGTAAATATAAAATGATAGCTTGATGATAAAATTGCAACTTAATGTCTTGATCAAATTTTAATCAAAATAACATAATAGATTTAGTTTAATATGCGATAATTTTTATACCAAATTAAATTAGATAAAAAAATCTAATCGAACAACTCTACATTAACTGCTGGTAAGAGTACTATTTCTTAGAAAACACACTACAATTCCAAGTGATGTATTTATGATACTTTTTTCAGATCGAAAATTCAATTGAAGTATTGCAAAGGAATCTATCATTATTAAATTAAATAACTGCGAATTACAATACCAATCAAGCTAATAATAGAAGATGGCATTTTTATAATAAGAGAAGGTTTTCTTCTAAAATGAACTTTCCGATAATAATGAATTTCTAGTAAGTGTAAGATACTTTTATTAGCATTTAAATTCCAAGAAGAAGGTAAAATAATAAAAAAAATTGAAAAGTAAATTGTGGTCAGAAATAAGAGTAATAGGAATATAATCTAAATGGAAAAAAATACTATGAAAAGTTAACAAGTTTTAAACTGAATATTTCAATATAAGTAAGGAATATAACTTATGCATCATTTCTATTTTTGTAAAGTATAAAAATAATTGTCAAAAGAATAAGAAAAACGGTGAGATCTATAGCTTCATTAAAGATTACTAAAAGAGAATAAAGTAATTTATCAATAAAACTAAGGAAAAATTGATGGCATATTTTTACTCATTAAAAATCTTACAGAAAATAATTTACTTTGTGTGTGAAAATTAACATCTCATCTGCCAATGTTATTTCATTCATATATATATATATATATATATATATATATATATATATATATATATATATATATATATATATATATATATATATATATATATATATAATTTCTATAGGCTGTAAAATTTTTATTTTATTCCCCCCTGGTGCTAAAAATGTATGTAGTAATTAATTAAATAATTTTTGTGCTTTCAGAAATTATCATATCAATTTTATGATGTAGTTCAGGTGAAAGATTTATTAGTTAAACTTTAAATAAAACAATAAGTAAAAGCAGTGAAGTTATAGAAATTTTGAAATTTATGAAATTATATCTATTTATTTTCTAAGTAATTAATATAATAACAGCATTAATAAGTGTGTGTGTAATTTTAAAATTGTACTATTCTTAAAACCCTTGATATTGTTTTATTATAGACTCATACTTATAGCTGCTTCACTAATATTTTTATAGCTTGATTTTAAAAAGCTTGATATTAGATACGAATTACGAAGAAATGTGATTTATCAATATTTGCAAAAAAAGCATATTATTCAGAATAATTAATGTAAATAAATTTTGTTATATACTTTTAAAATAATTATCAAAACAGTTGTTATTCTGAATAAAATAATTACTTAAGTAAATATTCTTAATTATCATTTTAAATCATAATATTGAAAATGTTGATGCAAAAATTATTGAACATGAACAAAATTGAACAATATGATTAAAAATAATTTATTTTTAATTTTACATTGCAGGGAATAAATATGTAACTTCTAAACATTCATCATTCGATTATCGTTCACCATTTAATAAAAATATATTTCCTGAACCTACGACACAAACCATAATTACTAAGTGTTTAACAGAAGTGATTACATAAAGTGCAGTTATCACGTTATATTTATGTTGCGTAATGGATTTCATAATTAGTAGTTTGCGGTGATCCTTTTAATTAGCAGTTTTTACCCACTACTGTTTTTGTGCAGGAGAAGAGTGAATTAACAGCGCATTTTCTTTCTCATAACAAATATTATGTGCTTAATAAGATGTAAATACAGGGTCATATTTCAAATAAATTACAAAAGGCAGTACAAATGAATATTTTTGCCTTGGAAAGTTCAAATAGAGATCAATCAATTTGTTATTTCTTTACTTGCAATTAATATATTGCTAATAGAAACATTTCAGTAAAAATATCAAAAAAAATGATTTTATTCATAAGATACGATATAAGTTAAATTATTCTTTATATTATATTTATGTACTATGAATTTAAATTTGTTTCTTGATGGTAACTTCGAATCAATTAAAAATTATCTTGCAAATTTAAAATATTGAAAATTATTTAAATTAAATTCTTGTCATAATTAATATTTGTATGTAATGTTTAAATATATTTTCGTTATTAAGTGATTGTAGACTTCAATAAATTTAAATACTCTCTCTCTCTCTCTGTTACATACAATCAACATTATTCTTTGTTCATGGGCATATAAAATGTATTTTTATTGTTTTGCCTTTGGAAAATATCTTGCTGTTTAAAACTGTTTCATTATTCTCTGTAATTTTTCATTAATTTATATTTTTCGATTCAAAACATATTTCTAATAAGTTTTTTCCATTTAAAATATTTAATTATAATCATCTTTATGAGTGCTTGTGTTATGCATATATAAGAGACAATGAAGCTTATCACAAATGCAGAGTTAAAAACTTTTCGTTATATATTCACTTTCTGGTATTTCTCTCTCTCATGGTTGTTAAAAAATATCATTTCATAATGGCGCCATCTAGTAGTGGTGATAAAAACGAAATATAACTTGCGTGCTAAAAGTGAGTAGCAAAATGGAAATAAATACTATTTTCATGATGGATTACTGTATTTTAGCATTTAGAACTACTAAATAATTTGTTTAAAATAAAGTTAATTAAAATTTAAATGTTCTTATAAATTTAAAAATATGCTAGCTTGCATTAAGTCTCGACATTAATTTTTGAGCATTGTATGTACATATATATTTACAAACATATAAAGATTTATCAAAAAAAAAGTTTACGAAAATTACTTTCTTTGAATTTATTTCCTAATTTTAGAAAAGAAAAGTCAAACTCCTTAGATCAGGGACATATAGAAACCCCTCTGGGTACCCTTATAGCTAAAACTTATGAAAAATTAATATTAAAAAATAAAAATAATCATATAAAAATTGAAACTAAATTTAAAATTAGTTTTTTAAGATAAAAAATTATTATTTTTAAATAGGGAATAGAAGAAAAGCTATTGGTATTATTTATAAATTTTGTATTTGATATTTTATTGAAAAATGAATCATTTTTCACCCAATCGCTTATGAAATTTTATTTTAATTTATTATTTTAATATTTTAAATTGCTTATAAGCAGACTCAAAAAAGATAGTTTTACGTTTATTAAGTGTTTTATTATAAACTTTTTTAAAATAAACAGCTATTTCAGAGCTAAAATTAGTGGAAAAAATATTGAAGAAATTGAAATGTGATGACTTTAGCTATTTAAGTAATTTTAAATTAAAATTTTTCTATTATGGATATTAATGAAACATTTCATAACATATTTACTAATATTTATTTCATAAATTATGAAATATTTTATATGCCAAATGCTGTATTTGGTTAAGTGATTTACTTTCTGTCATTTTTACACTAACGTGCTCTGTTTTTTTATTTTAACAGTAGTATTATGCTCAGTGTCATGTTTACATTATTTTTATGGTTGTAATAAAATACATTTCTTTCCTTACTTTAATATTTAAATTTGGCATAACGCAAGAGAAATAATCAATCAGTGAAACAATGAAATGAATTTCTTTTTATTCTACGCCCGTCCTTGGCATCCCTACCATTAATCGACGAGCAGCCCAATAAAAAATGAACAAGTATTAAAACAGGAATCAAGTACTTTAGTAGCCTCAAAAGAGTTGTCAGCCATAAACTTTAAAACTTCAGGGCAATTCTTGAGGTGGGCAGCATCCATATCATCATGATTGCACAATGGACAACGAATGAGTCCATTATACCTATTCGACATAGATGCCTTTATACAGGGCTTCCCAACCTTTTTAGCTGGCGGACCCCTTTTTCAGGCAAAGATCCACGGCGGATCCCTGTCAGTCAAGCGCACAGTATATAGTAAAATTCAGCTCGAAACCCATCGGAATTGAAAACTCCATAATGCAAGTGCCATTTTTTTTCAATAATCCCATGACGAATCAAGAGACTTTGATTTAATGATGAATGGAAACAACTTTAAACTAAGTACGTTTCCATTAATCTGAATTCTTACTCTGTATATTCAGATACCTGCTGTTGGATTTACTCACATCATTCAACACACTAGGCAGGCCATACTACTAATTGAGTGGAGGGAATATATTGCAAGGAAAAGCAACATTCGTAGGATAACATTTTGATTTGCAGAACAAAAATATCAATACAAACAGAACCTAGTTAATTATTAACTTATAGAAAATATAATCAAATACCTACAAAAGTTATAATCCGGGAACATTCACTGCTCGTCGACGAAACACAATGCTTTTTTACTAGAGATGAGCCTGTAGGAATAATAATGGAATCTTAATGTGAAAGTTGAGGTTCTAATGACACAAGTTTGAAAAGTCTGGCTCAATACTTGACAACTGGAGAAGGATGTCAGGTTCAGCATCTAGACAGCTTCGGTACTTGGTTTTGGTGCCAGCATAAATCGAGAATCCGGATTCGCACATGTATGTTGTGCCAAATGGAAGTAGAACAAGTTTTGCTTTTTCAACAAGGTGGTAGAATTTTTTGTTTTCCAAACGTATCCAAAAGTGTGAGTAACCATCACTATCAAAGTAGATTTCAAGGTTGAGTCTGTGGAAATTTCATTCAACAACTCATATTCATTCGATGATAGAATGTTCGGTTTTTTGGATACAGCGAATTGGTTAATCATCCGTTCGTATTTCTGTAGTTTCTCATCTTGAACTGTTGGGAAATAATGCTCAAACGATGACGTCGAGGAGTTCGATGATTTCATGAAACAAATTTTTCCCAAGCTGCAATGTCTTGTCTTTCAAAAAATCGTTGAGATGAGAAAAACCCTCCACCTTCCCCTCCTCCACATTTTATGACCAAAAATTGATTTTCCTCTTGAGTGCTCTAACTTTGTCCTTTGCAGAGACCGTTGTTATAGTGAAATATTGATTTATCTGAATTTGGAGAAAATATCTGCCAAATAAGCAAGTAATCATTGCCAGTTTTCATCATTGATAATCTCTGTTAATTTCGCATTATGTTAGTCTAAAAGTAAATCTAGGAGTTCTAAACGTAATTCATATAATCGAGAGAGTGCATTCCCACGTGAGAGCCACCTTATTTCCGTATGAAGAAGCAAGGAATGATGAAGGCTCCTCATATCTTCACATTTGAAAAGTCTTGACTCCAAAGACAATGATTTTATGAAATTAATAATTCCGACAGATTAATCTAAAAATTTCTTGAAGGATGCAGGCATGTTTTCCGTAGCTAAAGTATGTCTGTGGAGAACTTAATGACTACTACTACAATCCTTCGAGCTCTCTTTTGTGTTTGTTACCGCTACAACCGTTGAACCCATCATAGCTTTTGCATCATCTGTGCACACATTGATGCAATTAAACCATGGAATTCCGCTGGTTCTTAAAAAATCATCCAACAAATGGAATATTTCGGCACCTGTTGTAAGAGCGGGTAGTGTTTTGCACAATAAGAGGTCCGCTTCGAAACATACCGAGTATGCATGACGAACAAAACCCAATAAAATTGCAAATCCCGAAACGTCACTAGATTCATCTATTTGGAGAGAAAATGAATTGTGTTGAATGCGAGAAACAAGAGATTCTTTCCCATTATTTGACATGTCAATTATCCGTCTTTTGACAGTATTGTTTGATAGTGGCACTGAAGCTATAAGTTTAACTGCCTTTTTTCTTACATACAAGTAACAATATCTCTAACACATGGTTTTATGAGGGTTTTCACAATGGTATGAACTTGGCCTGTTTTTAACACCTGATAACTTACCAAGAAAGGAGCTTTTAGAGAGTTTTCATTGTTTTTGCACGAGTTTTCATGCAGTGCTGAGAAGCGGCTAATGCAGTGCTCTTCCCCTTGAAAAAATCAATCTTTTTAGTGTGGAGGTCCAGGTAAGTACCCTCAAAATGATGGCGCAATTTAATTGGAACCATCGAACTGTTCAAATGGACTCGCGCGCAAATTACACACTGAGCTTTAAACTCCTCTGTGTCGATAGAGCCCATTTTTAAATAACTTTCGTTGTACTTACTCTTTTTAGTTATTCCACTTCCGCTGGGCACTGCAACTAATCGAGAACCTGCAGAGTTTTCACATAATAAATCCGGCTGTGGCGTTTCATTTGACTGTTCTTCATTTGGCCATTCTCCTTCACCATTAATTTCAAACGGTAGCTTTCCCTGTAGTGAAAGCGATGGAGAAATTGCTAGTTTCTTCAATGATCCCGATTTCAAATTCCAATGATCAGTTGTTGAAATTAAATGTAAAGGTCTTAAATTAATTAAATGTAAGGGCCTGAAATTAATTAAATGTAATTGCCTTTAGCAAATGAAAGTAGTGTTAAATTAGATAATGTAATAGAAATGTAAAAGTCTAAGTTGGTATGCTACTTTTCTATATGTTAAGTCATAAATTTCTTATCGGTTGTAAGTCTATTGAAAATTTTGCTTAGCTAATTAGTCAAGCAAATTTATAAATGCTCATGCTGAAGTGTCTCAAAATCACGAAAATATCATAATAATTTCAAACACGCAGTATTTAAATTTGTTGTAAATTCGGGATAAATCCATCTAGGAGTTCATAGATGCGTCGAATTTTAAAAAGCACTTGACTCACTCATATTGTAATGATAATCTGTAAATAATGAATAAATCTACAGATTTATAAAATTATCAGTCGTAACTGATAAAAGGTGTGGAACTGGTTGGTGAGAAATCATGGCTTTTAGAAAATCCGGATTTCAGGGGAATAAACACACTGAGGGAGACAGTTAAAGCAATCGCAATTAAAGAAGTTCGTATTTGTTGTTACTTATGACATTTGGACAAGCCAAGCTCTCTATTTATTGGCTATGCGAATTTAAGTCACTAGGGAACGTCTTTCGTTTTAATCAGAGCACTACGATGGTGAAAGTACGTCTTTGCTCTTTAAATCCTCCGATAGATGGCACCACCAGAGGATCCATTCCCTCAATTTTGACATTGTGCTCAACAACCAACCACAGAACATTCGATTCCACAGATTTAAAGAGCACGTATATCACATATACTCGGTGTTTTTCTACGGCTTTGGGGATTGATTTCCGCCCTTCCGGATGGAAAACCGATACCCTAATCACTTCGCTACCACGGCCCAGTTTGCTTTTTGATTGTTTAAGTGTGAAATGATCAATATTATAGATAAACAATGAACACATGCACATTTTATTACAAAGTAGATCTTACGCGTCAGTGCGTGGGAAAATAATTAGTAACACATCAATTTTAATTATGAATTTAAAAATGCATTAGAATTGAGAATATCTGGGTCATCAATTTAGAAACAAGCAAAAAATGTGAGCTTCATTTAATTTCCAAAATCAAGATGTATTAAATTTTTTACGATTACATTCAAATCGATCACCCCCCCGCTTGCAAACTACTACCAGCGTTTCGTGATACTTCATGTGATAAAATGATTTTGTGATGTGTGACTTTCTCTGTCGTAGATGTTTACAAGTTTCAATCATCGATTCTCCAGCGTCTTAGTAGTTGATCCGTTAATAGGTCTTAAAATAGGAAATGAAAGCTTTTAAATGATAATGGGAAAAATGAAATAAATTGCGTATATTTTAATTTTATTGTTGCTATTCTATTTAATATTTTTCATTATTTTACAATAAGCAGTTAAATATTATAATCCATTTATTACTTCCATATGGAATCTTATAACAGAAATTTTTTTAGGTAATTTGATTTTTTTAAACAGTTTGTTTTTGTGTAATTTGATTTTCAAGCAATTTGTTTTTAAGTAATTTGATTTTTAACCAATTTGTTTTTGTACAATATGATATTTTAGCAATTTGTCTTTTATGTATTTCATTTTTATTCATATATAATTATTTAGTAATTAAACTTAAAATTGAAAAAAATAACAATTGTTTAAAGATTTTTCTTACACCGGCATAGAATACTTTTGATACAACTTTGAAACTGTGACATAAATAAGTCTGTGTTATGTAACTTTGAAAGTAAGACACTTTTATATAAAGTTTCATATTCTTTACAAACATTTATGTTCCAGAATACTGTTCAAGCTGAATCATAACGGTATAGTTCAATGTACAGAATGATTTAAAACACAAATTATCAGTGGGGTACCTATTATATAAAAGCGCGGAACTCCTTTTTTATATTTAATTACATTGAAGTTTCACATAATTGCGATTTATTATCAGTTAAGAAAATTTTTTCCTAGAGGAACATAATTGAAGTTCGAGTTCTTCGTCAGTTTAATGATAATTTCATTTATTTTATTAGAAAACATTCAACATAAATTAACACAGGGCCATTTGAAAGGAATGATATATTTTGCAATTTAAAAGGATAGAAAATTAAATTATTTAAAATGATCGATTTAAAATTGAGTTGTAGAGTTCAAAATTCTAGAAGAATATTTCAGTAATAAATTAAGAGGTTAATTATTTCAAACAACTTATTATTCCTACAAAGGTTTCAATATTTTAAAAATTATTTTACCTAAATTGTAAGTGTAAAGTATTTATAATATTATATTATTTTGTTGTTAAGATATTTTATGCTAAGTTTTTGTATTATAATTTATATATATGAGTTATAAAATAATTAAATTCCTGAATTCTTGTTATATAGAACACAATGGCATGGAACAAATGAAATAGAAATAACGAATGAAAAAGAGTTCATATTTATTTATTTTTCAAATGATACACAGAAAACCACTGTAAATAAAATGAACGATTTGAGTAAAATATTGTTCTGCAACAAACACTGTCATAGAATACAAAGCAGATGAAAAATACAAGTTAATAATGTTCCTTGACACAACCTACAATGATTCTATAAGCTAGATTTATGTACAAATAATTATCAATAGTCCTTCTGGAAAACAGACCTGGTCTCTCATATCTGTTCCCATAGAGAAATCTCAAAGTTTTTAGATGTTGTTATAAATAAATGCTCTTTCACAGATATTCTTATTTTGTATTACAAAACACAAACATATGCTTTTTAGGATATTTAGTAAAATAAACTCTGAACAGTCATGGTAAATTAACATCAACATAAAAAATAAAATCACACAGTTTGTGTCAAATCTAATTTCCAAAGGCGTAGATTCGCATACTTTTTGAATTTTCCCATTAATAACAAAATGAGATGAGAATTTAAGATCATGATAAATATATTTATTGCTGAATATCAATTTAATGGTTTTAGATAGAAATGCGGCATTAACAGCTTTTTAAATAATATCTTATTATTTAATAGCATCAAAACAAGTAATAAAAATTTAAAAAATGCTCTAAAAATCTAATACAAAAAATATATTTTTAATTAAAAAAAGAATAAATAAATTGCATACTTAAATAGCGTGAATTCAAATGAAAGAGTGATCATTTATATTTTTCTAAACGTAGGGTACATGTAAAATACACAATATGAAAATATTAGCATAATCAGAACTTTGACCAAGAGGATGAACTTCTCATTTTACATATATGTTTTCATTTTGGCTGAAACATTCAAAGTAATTTCACACAGATTCTATTTTCAAACATAAATTCGTATTTCTGACTTTCAGAAGTCACTGACACCAATTAATATCCATTGATATCAGGAATCATACTGAATGAAGCTTAAATTAAGAACTACTCTCTTTAAAAAAATAATTTTAATTATAGTGAATTGAATTGGCAGTTCGATAAATTTTAGTAGATTGTATGAAAGACAAAATGAAAGCCTACATGTGAAAAAAGGAGTTGTATTGCATCAAAATCTTGTTTTATAATTCGACTGGATTTTAGAGAGATTATTTAAGTATAAGTATAGAATAATGTTACTCTTTCTTTTATAAAAATGCTGCTTTCCACTGAAATTTCTAAGAATGTGTCAAGTTTTTATGTTTAATACGTCCTCTGAGTTCTGTATTTCATTAAAAATTTTAAGTAAGAAAATTTTATTCAAAAGTTGAAATACAATGAGAAATCAATTGTGAAAATTGAAGTATAAATATCTTAAATATGAATAATAAATATCTTAAATTGAAAACTAGTTTATATTTTTATACACATACACTTCATTTAGTTACTACTATTTCTATTATTGTGAAAAAAGAACAAAAAGAAAATTTAAACACTTCATTACATTTCTAATAATTAGAGAATGATATTTGAATAATCTATGGTACGTTAATTTACATTAAATGTAAAGCTAGTTACA
Organism: Latrodectus hesperus; assembly: GCA_037975125.1. Lineage (NCBI taxonomy): Eukaryota > Metazoa > Arthropoda > Arachnida > Araneae > Theridiidae > Latrodectus > Latrodectus hesperus. The sequence goes on along the minus strand of CM075857.1, from coordinate 75,118,271 downwards.
ATTACAATTTCAGAAATTTCTTAACTTTTATGTGATAAAAATACAAATGTAGTTTAGCATGATGAAAATATGCAACTGTATTAATATTTATAAATGGTAAGATCTAACAACACAATCAAACATTTCTTCATTTTTATATTCAAACAAGTTTAGATTCATACTTTATATAATTCAATCTCACTTCAGGTATTAATCCCTTATAAAATAATTTTTATGATAAAAACTTTTTAACTTTAATTCAGTACTGCAAACTCGATCACTTTTCTTTGCTCATTATTTAATAATAAAGTTAAATAAATAAAGAAAAGTATGAAGAAAGGCTATGAGAATTTGTTTCCCATCAAGAACTGTAGATGGCGCTATGAATCTGATTCCAGATAGCTTTAACATGCAAATTAAAATTTGTTTCGCGCAAGAGTTAACAAATACAGAAAACAAAAATGCATGAACTGGGCAGTATTTCTTTCTTCTTGTCATTACTTGACTATTTACCATTTTTATATATTCATTCAAAATTTTAAGTTCAAACGTCTGCATGCATGATCCATCACATCTTTATTGTCAGAACAAAATGTATATTCTTCTATTATACTGGCCAATTCAAATTTGTAAAATGTAAGCGCTCTTAAAATTCAATCTCAATCTGAATTTATTCCTGCAATGGAGACCGAAGCTAAGGTTTAAATTTGGCTTTCTTCTCCTCCTTTATGGTGAGCTTTGTGATCACCACCACTTCCGATACTTCCTCTCGCGCCGATCGAGAACTTTCTAGTATCCAACATTTCGACTTCTTCTTTAGCAGCTAATTCAGCATCCATTTGATCCAGTTCCTTTTTGGAAAGATGGTATACAATTCCAGCTCCAAAAGCATCACCCAAAACATTGACGGATGTTCGAATACGGTCACTAAAGGGGGAAAAACAGTTATTAACGAGGTATATAAGAGAAAACAATCCATTGATATCGAACGGAATGCTTTTACAGAGTAACAACTTACAGTAGCCAATCGACAGCTACAATCATGGAAATGTCTTGAGTTGGTAACCCAACTGCTGTGAGTACGAGTAGCATGGTGACTAATCCAGCACTGGGTACACTGGCAGCTCCGATACTTGCAGCTGTAGCCGTTAAACTAAAGAAATACAATCAAAAACAATTAAACCTTTAAGGAATACGCGTTAAAAATTATACACCTATTTATCCATGCAAACAATATTTTTATTTTCAGAATGATTCATAGTCAATAATACATCTCATTTCTTTGAGTTTAAAGTATGTTTCAACAAGGGAAAAGTTAACTATAATGTTTTCCATAAGCGAAAAAAATTTGTGACACATTTTTAAATAACTAATAGAACATTACATTAAAGCTGTCAATAAAAGGGGAACCTTGACAAATTCTAAATGTCCGGAGCTCAGAAGTGTAGTCAAAAATTATTTTTATGCGTAAATGAATAAGTTAAGAGTTTAAATATATAACTGAGGCGTCTTAAAACTTTATCTGTGGAGCCACACACATTCTCAGCGATCCGAAGCGATGCAATGCATTACACATATCAACAGATTAAAAATATATATTTTAACTTTTAAAAAGATTTATACAAAATACAATCCACAGATTGAATTCAGCAAATAATTAAAATTACAGTAATTGCCTTTATAAGCAATAATTTGATATGAGTGATGCATAATTTATATTCTATATGGTAATACGAAATATATTTAATGAAAGCTATTTTAATTAGTGCGCACATACTTCATGAAATGGTTTTATTTTAAAATTGTATATAAAGTGAATATAAAATTAAATTGAGATATATATAACGAAATTTTTACAAAAAAGATCGTTAAAAATATCAGTCAAATTCACTGAACAGAATCCTTATAATTAAAATATAACAAGATTACACTTCTTAATTGAACTTAAATCTTAAGACTTGAGGGTTCTTTATTACATATTTGCAAAGAACAGTTGCCTTTATTTAATTCGTAACAAACGATTTGATGTTGGTTCTTTATCAGTTCAAGATTTAAAGCGCTTTTGAATGTTTCTTCTTTCTCGACGAATCATCTATAATTTATACCGTCTTCTACAAATACATTCAATGAATGTATCTAATCAATTACAGTTTTACGAATTAGAATTGTTAAATTAAATTATTTGAGAAGTGAAGAGATTATTTCCATAGTGATTTCAAATAATTAATACTTCTTTTCCTAAATTACTTGTTACCTGAATATTTGTTACTGAAATACGTGTTACTAAAATACTAGTTGCTGAAATACTTGTTACTGAAACACTTGTTACCTGACAGCGATAACTTCTCCAGCAGAGAGATGGATTCCGTTCATTTGAGCAATAAACAGAGCAGCTACGGCCTCGTACAGCGCTGTGCCATCCATGTTGACTGTAGCTCCTACAGGCAGGACAAATCTCGTCACTCTACAGTCGACATTGTTGTTCTCTTCCAGGCATTTGAAAGTAATTGGTAGAGTAGCAGCACTAAAGAAAAAAACATTCATGCACGAACGCAAACACTATCAAAGTGATACAGATAGATTCACTGACATAATTTAATATTTTCAACTGAATGAAAGAGGCCTTCAGATGTCATTTTATGATATTTCTCACAGTTTAGCTACTATACAACCAAATTTTTTCACTTGTTATCCTAAAGTTATTCTTTAAAATATATTGTTCAGAACATATAATAATATATTTCAGCTTTTCAGATAATTATTATATGATAATCCATAAAAACAATCGACCTATCGTATAGCCATCCTGCACGAATACTGAAATTTACGGCCACATATATTTTATATTAAATTAAAGTGTAATATTGAAGTTGAAGTTATTTCCAATTTAAGAAGCGAATATTTCAAATTTTTCTAGAGTAACTCGCAGAAAAATAAAAGTTAATAACGGTGTTTATTCCCGTTCATCTAAATGCAAAAGAGCAGTAGTCATCAAATTTATGAAGCTTCTGATTTACCGTAAAGTTTTTTAAAATCGTTTTCTGAGTTACTAACCATAAAATTGCATTCTCTTTGGAAATAATAATTTTATTCATAGCCAATAAACTTTATTTCTAATAAAATATTGCATCAATTTTAGTTAAACTGTGAGACAAAAAGGAAAATGGAATTCAATTATATATATGAGAAAAAAATTTATGTGTAGATAATAGAAAATAAGAACTGTAATAATCCACTTTTTTACTAGACTGCGTGACTTTAATGAGAAGAATATAATCTTTTTTGTCGTTAACAAGTTTTTTAATATTAGATAGAAAGTAGTATTTGCAATTTTAATACGCAATTGTTCTAGTATTTACCTGTGAATCTCATTCTGTACTTTTATTAAATTTCAATACTGGAAAAAATACCATACTTATACAAAGGACTAAATATTAATTTCATTTTGAAACAAACATGGACTGCAATTGAAAATTTTTCTCTAAGAACAAAAGGTCAAATATTTTCAGAGTTTCAAGAAATCAACTTTATATATAAACCACTTCGAAAATTAATCATTTTCAACTCCATTGTGTTGCACTATCTTCTTGAAAATCAAAATTTTCCATAGCATAAGTAGAGAACTCTTCAAAATCTATTTTTAAAAGAACTGACTTAATAAAGTGTGAAACAATTAAATATATAATAATTATAAATATTTGGAAACGTTTATTAAATTCCCTTCTTAAATCTGAATTTCAACGTATTGAGAAATTGAAATTAACCAACCAAAAATTTAATGTCATGTACCAAAAGTGCTCCCGTGGGTTACTAGTATTTCGCAATCGACCATTCGGTGATAACTGCAACTAAGCATGAATAATTCCGAGGCCATTACGTAGCTTAAAATTTTCTACTTAAATACTCTGACGATATATATGTGACGATCTCTATACACTACTGGCCATTAAAATTGCTACACCAAGAAAGAATGCAAATAACAGAACGATATTTATTGGACACATACATTATAGTGGAAAGAACAAGATTTACAGGATTTTAGGATGTATAGATTTTGAGAAATCAGTAACCAGAGCAGCCACCTCTGGCTGCAATAACAGCATTTATCCGCCTAGACATGGAGTCAAACAGAGATTGTATGGCATGTACGGGGATTTCAGTCCATTCAGCTTCAACACTATGTTCATCGACAGTAGCGGATGGTGAGTGATGGTGTGCCAATCGCTCGGCAACCATTGACCACATGTTCTCAATTGGTGACAGATCAGGAGAACGTGCTGGCCAGGGTAACAGTCGAACCTGTTCTGTATTAAGGAAGTTCAGAACAGTACGGGAAAAATGCAGTCGTGCATTATCCTGTTGAAACAAAGCATTAGGGAGACCTCGAAGATAGGGCAGAGCCACGGACCTTAACACATCGAAAATGTAACGGTTGCTGTTCAAAGTGCCGGTAATGCGAACAAGAGGTGATCGAGACGAGTATCCAATGGCACCCCATACCATCACTCCAGCAGATGGGCCAGTATGGCGATGTCCAATGCAAACTGTCAATGCTCGTTCTCCACGATGCCTCCAAACACGGATGCGGCCATCATGGTCCAGTATACAGAACCGAGATTCATCTGTAAAGATGACGTGATGGCATTCCCGCGTCCAGGTTCGTCGCTGATCACACCATTGAAGGCGCTCCTGTCTGTGACGCAGCATCAATGGTAGCCGAAGCCATGGTCGCCGTGCAGACAATCCATACTGCTGCAAACGTCGTCGAACTGTTCGAGAAGAAACTTGTTGCCTAGCAAATGACTCCATTTCTCGACTCAGGGTTCGTGACGTGGCTGTACGATCCTTTGTGACTATGCGGGTAAGATGTCTGTCTTCTCTGCTGTTAGTGATGGGGGTCGCTGAGATCCTGCATGACGTTCCGTATGATTGTCCTGAACTCATCGATTCCATATTCTGCTAACAGTCATGGGGTCTCGACCGACGCGAGCATCAAAATTGCGGTACGATAAACCGCAATCCCGGTAGGCTATAATTCTTCCTCGATCAAAATCAGACACGTGCTGATAGGCATTTCTTCTTCTTACACGAGGCATTACAACAACTTTCTTTGCCGAAAACAACGTTGAAACGGAAATTGAGTATGAGAAAACTGCTGTCAAATCTCTGGTTTTATACACCTTGTAGATGTCGCTACTGTCGCCTGCTTTGTATGAATGTGCTGAAAATCTAATCATTTGCATATCACAGCAAGTTCTACCTGTCATGCAAATTTCACGTGTGTGGTGTGCTGCCTTCCTGGTGTATCAATTTTAATGGCCAGTAGTGTATATAAAGAACATCGAAACTATAAACTATCAGACACTATAAATTGTCACGTAATTTTAAGCCTCATCGGTGGATAATTCCTGAGCTGACACAAACTTTTTTTTAAAATTAATATGACATTAATTTGGCGGCTCAAGTATTCTGGATGTACAGATCTCATCGTAATAATTTTTACGTTCAAAGAGATCCGATTATACTAAAATTCAGTGCCAAGAGCAACTGATGATTTAATTTTGCCCATGAAGGAATAAATAAATTCCATGTTGGGAAAATAAAGGAATTTCATATTGTGTTATTTTCAATCTCATAATTTAGTAACATTGTTAGCAATATTCAATACTGTTATTCTTCATTACTTTTAAAGTTTTTTCTCACACGTATGTAGGGTTTAAAATATGTACTACTTTGTTACACTTATAATTAAAAAAAATAAATCACCAATACATATAGTCCCTATAAAAGTAATCATAATTATTTTTCAAACTTCATCTTTTTCTTGCTTCTATAATCAACGATTATTAAAATTCAGAGCTATTACAAAAGAAACATCGGATTTCCGAAACATTTAATTTGGAATATGATTGGGTTACAACCGTGATTCATGCATAAAAAGAAACTGAAAGTATTCAAGACAGACGTTCATAATATAGATGTTCAATATTTGCTACCTAAATGATTTGGCAGATGTCAAGTTCATTTCACTCCACTAATAACTCAGCTTGGTAGCGCTGATGGTTGAGGTTGCACACGTGACGTGGTTCCGCAACTCAGCCTTAGTGGTAAGTAACGGTGATACGTAGACGCAGTCTTTAACAAGTCCCCAAGTGAAGAAGTCACACGGTGAAAGGTTATGAGCGATTCACACTTTGAAAGTTTTTGTACACAAACTTTCTGCTGTCCAGTCGCCATTTTGAACATGACATTCGAACAGAAATCATAGCAACCACATGCACATTCCATATACACAGCACGAGACCGTAGTTAAGGCCACCTTTTTAGAGTTTTCATGGAAACATATACGTTTCCAAGTTAAGATGTAGTAATGTACCAAAAACCGATGCTTCATTTGTATTAACCCTGTACTATGATATATTTCCTACCATATAAACGACAGTAATTGTAGCTAGTAGGCTATACAATTCAGATACAATCAAGCAAAAAATAATCACAAACGAATATTTGGTAAAGTTCAGCATTTTTATAAAAAATTTTTTAAAATTATTGCATGAAAAAGTATTCTATCACGGATTTTTAATTTTTAGGGCAACCGTTCTCAGTTACAAATTGAGGCCATTTGTGATTGGATTCCCAATGAATTATTTGGTTACCGATACATATAATTTAGGAGAACCGATATTCTATGAAATTTACCTGGATGCTGTACCAAGAGCGGTGACCCAAGCTTGAAGCATTCCTTGGAAGAAAGTGAGTGGATTCTTCCGCGTGATGAAGAAGTATATCCCAGGTAAAGTGATGATGCCGTGAATCAAGAGGCCGATGATGACAGTCAGCATGTACAGGCCTAGCTGCTGAGCAGTCAGGGCAAGATCGGCGATGGACATGATTTTTCCCACAATCAGCGACATGATTCCAAATGGAGAATACCTGTAAGAAATCAGAAACAATTACTTTCTTCGTATTTTTGGTTGAATTAGTCAAAGTGTAATTCTAAAATTTTCAATTACTTCAAATATTCTTTTTGCAAGACAATAGAAATAAAGCCAAAGAATGATGATTTGCATATTAATTTATTTTAGCATATTCTTACCGACGAGTATTGAATTTTGGTAGAATGATTTGGAATTGTCTCCAGCGAAAATTCTAAATTCCTTTAGTCAGAATAATTATTTTCATAAGGAAACAATAATAAACAGTTCATTATTTAAAGTGAACATTTGGAAATGGAAGCTAAAAGTTTTTTTTTGTTAATATACAAGAACAAATTCTTATTGTTCACATTACTATAATTTTTATTCTAATACTAACATTTCAAGTTTGTTATTTTATTTTCAAAACGATTTTAAAAACTTAAAAATCGCAAAAATTGTTTTTTTTCCATTGGTGGGCACTTAGGTCACGAACCCTATGCCACAACAAGGCCAGTAACTGTACTCATTTGTCGTTACCCAGCGGGCACCTGTGAGCCAAATCACGGAGGCGAGTAGCGTTGCCCACGCCATACCACCACAAACCCGTTTATAGGGTGGGTCACATCTATACATCATCACAGAAGAAAGGACAGAGAAACACAGAGAGAGAACAGAGAAAGAAAGTAACAGCCATGCTCGAACCAGGATTCGAACCAGGGACCCACAGCTCAGGAGTCAGGAACGCTAACCACTCAGCCATCGGTCGGCTCAAAAAGTATTAATATATGGTAATATGTTAGTAATTTTATGCAATATTTTTAAAAACGCATTTAAATAATATTATAAATTTTGAATTCACATTACTATGCAAAGTAATCAGACGATTTCGAATTTTTAAAAATTCTCTTAAAAGGAATTTCGGTTTGACTAAACTATAAAAAATATGTCGCTACATTGATTATACGTGATGAGGATAATTTTGAGGAAACTCTTATTTTGATAAAAAAAATAATTTTATTGCTACAATAAAAGAAACAAGTACCTCACAAAAAGGTTAAAAAAATAAGTTAAAATAAATTTTTACTGAAATGATATAAAATGAGGACTTTGAGATGAGCACATTACAAGATTACTGTTTTTTTTTTTTAACTCATTTTATGCCATGTATTTCGGGTGTGTTTAAGAATACATAACCATCCAGTTCATATTTTAAAAACTTCTTTTTGATTGTTGTTATTTTAATTATCAAGCAAGATAGCGACTAATAGAGCTTTCCAATCTGATTTTAGCGTGGACGACCATTTCAATTAAAACATAGTGCAACATTTTGTTTTCAATGGAAATAAAAAACGATGATAGTATTATTTTGCATAATTTAATTTATTAAAAACATAGCGTGAATTCATGTATGTACATATGAATGTGTACATGCATATGAATGTGTATATTTTTGAATTTTGATTTATTTTTAAAATACTACTTTATTATATCAATTAAGCACTGCATGAGTTTCCTCAGCTAAATAATGTGAATGATTGAGTTACAAACAAGAGAATACAAATACTTGTCAAGACATGCTTTGAAATTTAAATTTTTTCAAACTTAAATAAATCCAATACTAAATTTGTAATCTCTTTCTCAAATGAAATCACTAATATTCCAAAGGCGTCATAGAAATGTACAAAATCTTGAAAGACAATATATTATATTGATTAAGCGTGTCGGTACACTTCATATAAGAATAGAATTTATGACATTTTGATAACGTTGACTAAAAATATCTCTGTTACTCCTGGATGCAACGAGTAAGAAAAATTTTAAATATATTAATCCCTCCCATTTTTCTTTTCTAACACTATCGTATTGTTCAGCTGTTATTTATGACGCAAATCTATGTTGTTGTTACTTACGACACTTGGACACGCTTGCTATGTCGTTGGCTGTGCGAATTTAAGTTAATAGGATGCGTCTTTTATTTAATCAGAGCACCACGAAGGTGAAGGTACGCCCCTTTGTTCTAAACTCTTCCGATAGATGGCACCACCAGAGATACTCTCCCTCAATTTTGACATTGATCTGAAGGGAAGGAAATTTTCACCAGACCATCATTCTCATGGTAACTGCTCAACGACCAATCACAGGACTTTCGATTCCACAGATTTAAAGATCACGTATATCGCATATACTCGGTGGGTCTTTGGCGCCATTGGGAATCGAACCCCAACTTTCCAGACGGAATGGCGATACCCTAACCACTAGGCTACTAAAGCCTCGTTTTTATTATTTATTTTTTTCACTGCTTACTTAGAAAACTATTTTATTTATTAGAAGACCCAAGTGGGAAATGAGTAGGTGATCTTGGAAAAATTCAAGATTACAAGAGAATGGTTTTCTTACCTCTAAACTGGATAACAATATTAAACGAAAATATGAGAGGAGTAATAGGAAGTTAGTATAAATGTATTTTCAAGTAAGCTTATGTCGATATTGCTTAGGGCTCTTGGGCAGTAATCTGTACATTTTTTGACAATGGGATGCCATTATTTTCCTAATATTGTTGGCAGAACAAAATAATCAACTAATATTTCACAAAAAAGAGGCATTCAGAATAAAGTGAAACGGGAACTTTTTACTAATCTAAATTTTTCTACACACTAATAAGTTTGCAACCCGCTTGAATTAACTACTCGATAATTTTAACTTAAATGCTCTTGAAATCTGAATTGCTTTTTACAAGAGATTTATTTATAAAACAGAATATTCTACAATATTTTTTCTGAAATTAATAAAATTAATTTCATAACATAAGCATAACCTTTGGTCAGGAATGTCTCAAAAATAATTCAAATTAAAAAAAAAAAAAAAAACATGTTATGCCTTCTTAACACTCATAATCCAAAAGTTCTAAATTTGATTATTTCTTCCTGATTTACCTTGTCGGAAATTTAAAGAGAAGAAGCTGATTAAATGTTTAAAAGAAAATTATTTAGTAAGCAGAAATGCTTAATATTCTAGCTGTTATACCAAGGGATTTAATATTATTTAAATGGAGTTGTTAAAAACAAATGTTAAAATGCTTAGAAAAAACCACTGTCTTAATCACGTTACGTAACTTACATTTTATTAGCAGCTATTTAATGAATTCCAGAATTTATTTCATATTATGTGTATTTCACTTACCACATAATGAGATAGACAATGCGCATGACAATGTCATTGAGAACGACGAAGAAATGAACCATGATGCGACCATCAGGTCCCATGTTTCCAGCGAAAATGCCGAAAGCAATGCAGAACACAATCAATCCTGGCGAAGGAGAGAGAACAGTTAATCATAATTTAAAAGAATCTCATAAAAGGATAAATGTGCATTGTAAAGAAACTAGTTAATATAATAAGACATTTTAACTTCGCAAAAACGCACCAGTTAGAAAAATTTCATTAATATCAGACTCATAACAAAATTTTTTTAAATGAATAATAGCTTATTTAAAAATGTATCACACTTATGATTTCAGTAATTATTAATAGAATAATTTTTTAAGACTGGAATATATATATATTTCTGTTAATTTCTTATAAATCATTCAAATATTTTTCGTTTTTTATGTTTGTTCTAAAATTTAAAAAAAATTAATTCTACAAAATTTTATTAAATAATTTCTTTAAAATATATACTTTGTATAAAACGAAATTTAAACAGTATTGATTCTAATATTTTTATATATTTCAATGATATTAAAAATATCATCTTTATTGGTAGCTATACATAAGTTTACACATTAGAACAAGTTGATGAAACACATACTTTTTATTTATTTATATAACTATAGATTTTTTCCATACCAAACAATGTTATATATATAATTTGAAATCATCTTCTTTTACAAACAATTTCTTTTAGCGTCAGAATAATCTGATGAACTTTTATTCTTAATTTCCATTAAAATGTTTTAGTTATAAATCGGACAATAAGAGCAATAAGAATTTGAAATTAACTTCTTTTAGTTGCTGATTTATATGTCCCGTGATTTTACGATTATATTTGATTATGCCTTCAAAATTCCAGTTAAATAAACCAGCAAATAAAATAATTCTATTTTATTTATCTTAAGAATTATTTTGATAAATAATTCATTGGATAAATTAATGGAGAGACTAATATTTGAGATGAGCATATACAGGAGTATTTTCAGTTCTGCAAAGGGTAATGAATTAAGGACTTCATTACTTTTTCATTTTTTATATATTTAACTGAAAACTTTTAATATACCATTTAATCAAGAACAGCGACCTCTAGTGGTGAAACTTCAGCTACCTCTATTTGATTACAACATATAAAAATAAAATATAAATATACTTAGTTCATCTCATTCACTTCAATTATTTAAAAGGCTATTGGCATCATTTTTCAGAATAAAAAAATCATAAAAATTAATTAATTCAAGAAATATTTTAAATTGAAGTCGTCGATTGAATAAATGAAACACTCCTTAAATTTTAATAAACAAAACTGTTTAAAATTTAAAAAAAATTTCCTTAGAAATACAACTTAGAGTTTTTATAAAATTATTCAGTTATTAAAATTTAATTCGATATTTTTCAGTGAAACCAAAATAAGTTTTTTTTATACATTTTTCCCACGGTTCTCTATTTTAATTACTTATTTGGTATTAACAAATAAAACAATATATTAAATTAGAAAGAAATTTGCAATCCAATTATTAATAACAAATAATGATTTCTTTGCTTCTAAATAACTTCTTCTACAATTTAAATAATTTGTATGAGAAACATATTAGGCAGCTCCCATTCATTTCGCTGTTTGCTGCTTAAGAACGGAGGACATTATAATACATTGAAAAAAATTAACGCAATTAATATATTTGAATGCTAAATGTCTGAAATATATCTATTGAAGTAGGATTATTTAAATTTAATAAATCAATTGTAAGAGCTTTCCATATTGAATTTTAATCTGAGTTGATTTGGAGAGCCACTTTTACGTTTGTGATTAGACACTGAAATATTACTCATACTAGTGAAGTCTTATCCTCGAAAAAGTTAGCTGAAGAAGGCTCACCAAGAACATTTGTGCCATCCTTGTAGACGAGCGTTCTCTTAGTGATGTAAGCTGTTTCATTTATGACGCTGCTGATCTCGACTGTTTCGTTAAGATCCGCTACTTTCACTATTTTAGGCTTCTCCTTCAGGTAACTTGTCTCTACTTGCTGGAAGCAGGCTTGCAATAAGTTTTCAGGGAACATGTTTCTGTAACGAAAGGGTTAATTTTTCTTTTTTTTAACGGAACTAAAATATAAAACAGAATGTGCCAAATATTTGAATAAAGATAAATAAACTTGTATTTGAATAATAAACTAGTTTTTAATTACAAAATTAGGTTTTGTAATTAAAAACTAGTTTATTATTTTTTTTTCATGTTAAAAAAAATTATTTTTTTTAACATGAACAGACTTTATTTTTTGATGATAAGTTAATCATTTTTTTCCAAATAGATGATTTTATTTAATCTTTCTCATTGGATAAAATTGGGTATGTACTAGGATGATAAAAGTTTTCTTATGTTACTGCTGAAATAATTACTCAAATTATTATAATGAGTCTCATACGGAGGAGCAAATGTGGATTTTAAAATTAAAGATCATAAGTAATTTTGAATTTAATACATTTGAAATCTATATAATTAAATATGTTGACTAAGACCATATATTTGGAAGCCTAGTGGCTTAGTGGTAACGTTTCCCTCTCCCAAGGCGCAGGTACGAGGTTTGATCCTCGGGCTGGGCAAGGTAGAATTAGCCTTTTCATCCCTTCAGTAGGTCGATAAACTGAGAACCAAGCATGCTTGGGAACTAAACACTGAAGATTTCGCGTCAGGCTGACTCCCTATCGGGGTATATGCTTCGCACCCCAGGGCATCTCGGTCAAGAAAACAGAGATGGGCACTGTAGGCCTTGGCCCACATGGACTGTCGTGCCATTTAGTAGTAATAGTTTCAAGATTATATTTGAAACTTTGGTCAAGGTCCTCTGCAATGGTACAGATTTCATAAGCCGATCCTTAATAGTTGCGTGGCAATTTTCAGCCTTCGATAGATTTTGAAATAGAATGTAACTCATTACAAATGCTATACATATCGTCTCTTTTTACGTTACCCTTATGAACGTCGAGATTACATGATTTGCTTTGATTGGTGTTTAGGAGAATTTTGCTTGATTTGTTATTCTAATTTATCCTTTTTTTGTTATCCTTTATATTCTTACACTTTAAGTACTTATATCCACGGGATAGTTTTGGCTGTTCCATTCAGGGTTTAGAAACAATAGTTTCATGGGTTTAACAGCTAAACAATGTGTGTGATTATTAAAAATATTTTTAAGTAATTGTTTTAAATGTAATAAGCCTATTTACGTATTAGTATTTTTTTCAAATATCATTCTAAAAGACAAATAGCGTATATTATACGGCTTAACTATAAAGCCTATAACAATTTTTTAAATCTATTTACAGCAAAACTCCTAGAATTTTTTAAAAATAATTCTAGTTTCTTTCACGCTAAGCGTCCAATGTATTTTCATTTTTCCCACATTAAAAAAAAAGGTTAGCAAGAATCAAGTACTATTTACCTTTTGTCTGACTGCTTAAATCCAAGTATTGTAGGATAACGCCACTTGTCAGAAAATAAATATTATGTTTCAAATATGTTACAAAAGATGCAAAATCTAGATCAATAATTTAAAATAATTGTTGAAAGTCGTGTTATTAGATGCTGAATTAAGTTAAATTTCCTAGAAAATGAAAATTGCCGAAAAAAAAACGCTTAAGTAATCATTGAAACTTTTTAGTTGAATTTTTGTAAGAATCGACGACAATGAAATTCAGTGTTTCATTTAACTCTAAGTTCGTCAATAAAAGAAGGAGGAAGAAAAAACATAATTTGTTTATAAGCAATATTTGCATTTAAATTAATATAAAAAAGGCAAACTTATTGAAATTAAAAGATTAAGAAGAAAGTACCAAAAAAAAACATTACAGAATTAAAACAGGAGTTTTACAAGTGGTACCGAATAGGGTATGTGTGGGCGAACAGAGAATGCATACTGACCTGATGAGATCTAGGAAGGCATCGAGGGTGGACACTTTCTTTTCTTCTGTGCCTGTGCCGACGTTTTCCTTTATAGAGGGATCACCAGGGTGGATGATAAGCACCAAGACAATACCGACAGCTGCTGCTAGAATGGTCGTAGCGAAGTAGTATGTCAAGGCTCGTGCTCCCATCTTACCACTAGACTTCGGATCCAGTTGTGCAAGACCTGTCATTTAAAGAAATAATGAGTACTGTTCAACAAATAGTAACATATGATATTCGCAAATGAAATTATATTATTGCGTGCTCATTAGAAAAAGAATTAAAAAGAAACATATATTTCTTCAAACATATACTTCATATACTCTTCAAACACACTAAACTAAACATTGAAGAAAGAAACTTTATCTTAAAAACTTCGTTTAATTAGTTACAGTTTAATTCTTTTCATTTCACTTTAAATTTTTTTAAAATTTTAAATTAAAAAAAAACATGTATTTCTTCAAACATATACTTCATATACTCTTCAAACACGCTAAACTAAACATTGAAGAAAGAAACTTTATCTTAAAAACTTCGTTTAATTAGTTACATTTTAATTCTTTTCATTTCAATTTAAATTTTTTTAATTTTTAATTTTAAAATAACATGTATTTCTTCAAAAATATACTTCATATACTCTTCAAATACATACTTAGAATTTGATACGTAAAAATTTGAATAATTTGTCACTCAGAGATAATTTTTTTACACTTTAGCTAATTTGGCTTGGATCTTTTATATATGTGAACGTTTATAACACTGGTAAACTTTCACTAAACATAGAAAAAAAGTTTTATCTTAGGAACTTCGTTTAATTACTTAGATTTTAATTCTTTTTGTTTCACTTAAAATTTTTTTGATAAAAATAAACTATGCTTTCACCAAGGAAAATCCTGGTGATGACAAAGTTTAATCATTAAAATTTTGGCATACTATTTATATCAATATTGTTTTTATTTGCGTGATATTAAAATAAAAAATTGCAACTTTTGAATCCCATAGATTATATTTTTAGCATTACTGGTTTAAACAATAAAATACAAAAAATACACTTTATTTTCTATAAATAAATTGATACTATCATGTTTCATTTTGAAAATAAAAATTGGTATAACTAAAACTAATGGCATAATTAAATAGAAATATTTTATTATATTAAAAGAATATATAACAAAAGATACGCTTCTTTTTCACTTAAATGTTTAATTCTCATTAGATTATAAGAAATGCTAATGTTTTAAAAGGAAATTGTATTTAAAAATGAAATATTTTCTTAACTATAAAATATATTAAAAAGTTTATTAAGATCTACAAAATAGCTTCTCTAGAATTTTAGAAAACGAATGCAAGCAGGGGGAAATATGTCAAAAACGCATAAAATAAAAATTAATTCTTAGAAATTGAAAAGCATGTAAGAAAACGGTATAAAAATAGCTAGGAGACCATCAGATGTTTTTCATGAAGAATATCACAGTTTTGATGTCATGATGTTAAAATGATATGCAAAAAACGCCTTTTAGAAAGATTTCGGAAGATATTTGCTGAGAAATAGCCCTATTATATCTACTTTTTTATATTATTTTATTCTCATTTTTGTAAATTTAGCTGTCGCAAAATAAAAAATATAATTTGTTCCTCAACTCAAACATACTTTCAACAAGGATTGCAATAGATATCTTCTTCAAGAACAAATACATTTAGCTTGTAGTTGATGCGATAATGAAGACAAAGACCTTTGTATTATTTAATTTTACATCAATTGTAGAAGCTATCTATGGCAGCTTCTAAATCATAAAAAATAACAAAGTATGTAAGCCAGAATCTGATTAAATTTCCATATTATGGAGCAAAGTTTTCATGTTACGGAGCAAAATTTTCATTTTTATGAAACAAAACTTCCATGTTATGGAGCAAAATTTTCATGTTATGGAGCAAAGTTTTCATTTTATGGAGCAAAATTTACATGTTATGGGGCAAAATTTACATGTTATGGAGCAAAATATACATGTTATGGAGATACCTGATATCATAGATGAGATGATAAGAGGTAAGATCAACATTTTTAACATCCTCATGAGTATTTCACCAGGGAAGGAGACCAGGGCAATGGCATCTTCTCCATAATTTCCCATTCTCGCCAAAAAGCCAATCAGGATGCCCAAGAGCACGCCCACAATGGTGAGCATCAGAAGGAGATTTATCTTCATCCATTTCATCGTCTGAAAACGAAAGAGATCGCAATTTTTTTTATAAAATGATTTACAACCTTAACTTTGAATCATATACGATTTTTTAATATTTTATCCTCTATAATTGTATATTTTTTGTTGCTACTTATATCGAATTCTTCTTTAAAAACTGTTCAAGAGTATCAGATAATAGTTAAAACGCCAAAAAAAGGTTGTGCTTTTATAACAGTTACATGTTAACAACATTTATCTAGACCGATTAATGTGTCTACTATGCAATTTATCAAATGATTATTAATGGAATGTCTTCTGCACAATTATACGATCATATTCAAGAGTCTAGACCAAAATGGTTAAATCACTGTTTTGAAAGCTGTTGAATGAAATCACATGGATTAAAATTCAATATACCCAAAAGTTGTATTGAACTTGAGAAGAACATATTGAATGAAATAAATATATTTCTTAGCAAAAAATTCTTTATTCAGTTTTAATTGGCTTGTTTTATATTTTCAAGTTAAAAATTTCTACCTATAGTTTCATCTGTTTTTATAGATGAAAAATAGATAGAAATAGGTAGAACTAAGCGAATCTCAATGAGCTTTCAGGTTATCTTTATTTCTTCATACAATTTTAATGCAAATATAATTTTATGAAGAAAATAGAATGGTGTCTAAAATTTAAAATGTTTGTGAAGAAAACTTTAATTTTTTGTTATATTGAAATTTAAAGTATAAAAATAACAAGGAAATTAATTTAACTATAATAATTTTCTTCAGTTGACTAAACCTTACTGAGCCATTGATTCTAAAGAAAATAAAAAAAGGCCAGTTCTCTTCATGAATTTGATATTGATTTAATACAAATTGAAATGTAAAATAGAAGTAAATTTAACATTATATATTTTTAGAAAGTATTTTACTTTTGAGAAATAGTATAAATTTAATAGCAACAAATAAATTTTAGCTTTATAAGACATTGAAGTTGGTTTAACTATTTTTACAATTTACATGACAAACATTTATGTAAATTAAGTTAAGCATAAAATTATATAGAAAAAATAATTTTTAAAAAAACAATGCAATCTTTTATAATAGTAAAAAATAGGCTAGCACTGCTGTGTATTTGACTCAAGATTTATATTCTTTTTCGTCATATAATCGTTAAAAAAAATCTGCCATCATAATAGTCATTGAATTTCACATTTCTTAAATTAATTTTGAATGTAGTTTTTTCTTAAAATTTCTTTTATTTATTTTTGATTGAAAACAAAATATTGATTTATTATATTAATGGTTGTTAGAAATCTAAGATACATTGATACTGTTAGTAAAAATTATCATTAGTGTTTTTCCAATTGAAAAGTATACCTCAATTCTTATGAAGTTAAAGAGGAAATTAGAGCAATAAACTTATCAAATAGAAATTTTAGTAAGAAACAATTTCTAAAATAATTGTTTTTTTAATAAAATGAACTTACTGCACCCCAGCATCCCAAAGGTGCCTCTGCGAGCCTGGTTACTGTGGCACCTATCATGGGCACCTTCGCATTTGCATCGGCTTTAGAATCTGCTGGCATTTTGACGGCAGATAATTACCACTGCTCACCAACCTATGTAGGAAAGAAAATAAATATAAGTATTATGGGCTAAAGTTTAATTGTTCGGATTGCTATCCTACAAGATACACAGAAAAATTTATTTTCAAGATTATTTCCTGAGAAAAATTCATGAAAAGAAGTGAAATAGATAGCAAATTTTATTCAAAGTTTATCGATTCTTTTTTTCTGTTTAAAATTTTGTCGCTAATTAAAATACTGCAAATTGTAAAATACCATTAGACTCAACTGCAAAATATATTTTAAAATATATCCTATGAAAACAGTAAAAAGTTGAATATTAATAAATCGAAAACCACTTATTTCATTAAATTATATTTTATTTTCAGCGAAAATTGATAATATTTTAGTTGACATATGTCTTATTTCTTTTTAATTTTTTTTCATTTGCTCTGATTATATAAAATTATTGACAAAGTTTTATAATTAAAGAAGTTATATCATTCAAGAAATTATTCTCTTCCTCTTATCTAAAATTGAATCTCTTATCTAAAATCGAACCATTAAAAATTCTAATTATAACATAGCATTGACATGATTAAATACTTGGCCCTCATTTTACTTGATAATAATATATATCAGTTATAATAATCTTTTAAAATTGATTTCCTGAGAAAATAAAAATGCAAGTTTTTATTAATTTAGATCTCGGACATATCATCTTAACATTTTAATATTATAAGTGACTGATACCATATATTTAGCTTCAAAAAGAACATAAATTTTGTAATATAAATTAATTTTTGAAATTCCATGATTTGAAAGTTTCAAATATTCATGTTTTTGAATGTTTCCTCTGTTATTTCTAATTACGAAATCCATGAGAAACACATATATACTTCGTTAAATTTACTAAAAATGCAAATTCGAAAATTCTTACATTCATTTCGATTTATTTCACTTAGCTTCATTTTTTAAGACAACTCAATTTCTCTTTTAATTTAACTACTAATATTTATTTATTTTTTTAACGACATTGAATAAAATACCAAATCTCTTTGAAATATATTTAAAATGACTACATAAATTTCTGATAAATCTATGACGTTAAAAATGGAAAATAGTGCATAAAGGGTAAGCGAAAGCTGATCTTACAAATAGAATATTATTTTTTTCCTTTGAAGAGATCGTTCCGTAAACTTGAAGAAAATAAATTCTTTATTTAGACTTCCAATCAAAAAAGGAAAAGCGGAAGCAGATGTATGCGCTAGGGAAAGAGAGATAAACTATTAAAATAGATGACCAAGGTCAAGAATGAGCAGCTTATTTTTTATTTTTTTTCACTCGCAAGACTAGTAAATCTACTTGCATAATCTCCGTGCTTTTTTCACCGCTAAAGTTAAGCGGCACGTTTTAATACAGTGCTCATTTCTTCATAATCATCACTCTTTCTATAACCAGTGCGAATAAAATTTCATGGATTTCGTATTTTTTCCAAATGTTAATATCTATTTTTTCATGAAGAATCTTTTTGTTCTAAAACAACAATGAAAATAAATTTGGTCCTTAACATAAAATCAGCAAACATTGTCATTGTTTTGTTAAAATTAACAGCCTTGCAGTCTGAAAGCGCTGTTTAAATTTCGTGAAAATAAACTGGTTATTGAATTTAATTTGGAAAAAATTATCATAGACGTGACAAGAATATTGATGTAAAACAAATCGCATGTACGAGAAAAACTTTTTTGAATTTATTTCTTTGTCTGTAGATCTGAAGTTTGTCTAAAAAATGAATTGGATATGTGTGTGTTGCGCCACAATACAAGAAAATGATAATTTAAAAAAGAAATAAGAAGAGAGAGAAATTTTATATCTCAAAATAATTAATTTTTTATTTAGAAAATTAATTTCCTATTTAGATCCTTACATAATGAATCCACTCTTTATCAGGGCAAAATATACGCATTTTATATAATTTTTTCACCTTCATTTCAATATTATCTATAAAATCAAGAAATTTGTATTTGCCAAAGACTATGCTTTCCAGGTAAGTTTTTTACCGTTCTTATAAGACAAATTTGTTTAAAATAAATATCACAAGAAAGATTTAGCAAACCTTCTGAAAGTACGTATAAAGCAAATGAATAAACGTTACAGATGATTAAGAAATTAATGAAATCATAATTTCTTAAAATAAATTTAAACTTTTAAAGTCTTTTCAAAATATTGGAATCAAAAAAGAATTCATTCGTTTTATAAATTTAATACGAATATAATGATTCATTATTAATAAAATTTGGATTCCAATTTTTTATGAAATTTTAAAAGCACATCAGCACCTTTACATCAGTTTTGATTTTACTTGGTTGGAATAAAATCGGATTTAGGGCTAAAATATGAGAATTTTTTTCTAATTTATGTAAGATTACTATTTCATATATCCTTTTATATTCGTTGCAATAATGTTCACATCTAATTCTAAAATTGTTTTCTTTTCTTTTTATAAAGTCCCATTAAGAACTGAAATATTAAAAGAAAATGAAATATTTTCCTTTTTTTATAAAGTCCCATTAAGCACTAAAATATTAAGAAAGAAAATGAATGAAAAGTTTGTTTCCTTGTAAGAAAAATTCCTACATTATGGAGAAAACGAAAATCAATTTTTATACTTATTTGAAAAAAAATTGTTACATAACATTAAGTAAATCAATATTACATAAATAGGTATTTGTAGTTAACATTTTTCTAATGTCGACGAAAATATACAAATTAATGTTTTCTAGTACAAAAAATATAATGCTTAACCTTCGTAAATGAATTAAGATAATTAAAAGGTAAGAGCTATGTGCGTTTGTAATCGGATGTATGGTATGTGAATAAATATATTTATTATTTACTTAATGTATTACCACAATTAATTAGATGGAGTTTATAAGAAAAAAAAGAGCAATTTGCAACCATAGCAGTATTCTGCTGCTTATTTTCATTTATGTTAAAATATATATGCTTCTACACTCATATCTGTTTAGAAAAATGGAAATATTCGATTACAAAAATATCCATGCTAATGCGTTTGTCTTGAGTATCTATTGGTAATTTATAAAGGTATTTTGTTTTATAATATCGAGAATCATCACATATATTTTCCTAATACTAATATAAATATACAGACTATTTGATTTCATTATCATGTGGATCTGTTTTCCATTATTTTTACGCAAAATGTAATACAAGATCACATTTGTAGGAAAAATTATTTTAGGGCTGAAATATAGTTATTAGTGTATAGATACAATCAGAACTATCAATTAAAGTTCTGATTGTATCTATATTGCCATTATCGTTTTCCTCATGGTAGAAGATTGTGACATGTATATTTCGTAAATTTTGGCAAAGCTGAATTATTGCGTTACTTATGTAAAGTGCCAGTTTTACAGTTGCGTAAATGTTTTCCTATAGAGCTACATAAACTACATCACATTTTGATGTTTTTCAAATGATGAAGCTAGATAAGTATATTACCTTAAATCTTTCGAATTTTAATTGTTTTATAAAATGGGATGTAACATTCTGACGAGTGACAAGTATGTGGTGAGGTTTTTTTCATCGTAAAATATCCAGTTATCATAAAAAATTGATTATATTTCTCAAAAATTAAAGCTTATAATCGAAAATTTGTAAGTAAAACAAGGCATCAAATTTGCTGAAATTTAACAAATAATGGATTTTGAACGATTCCATTAAATTTTCATTTTATTACATGAAATAAATCAGTTCACTAAAAGAACATTCAGAGAGATTTAATTGCATTTTTTGAAAATCAATTAAAATGAAACTCAAAATAATAGTGTGCATTCCAATTATTAATGATTTAAAAAATACAAAATCTATTAATCAAAGAAATAACCCTAAGAAAAATAAAGTTTTTTTCCATTCAATATATTAATTAAATTATTTTTTGCACTTAAAACACTCAGATAATTGCTTTTATTTTTGATGAAGTCCTCAAACTTTTTCCTCATTATTTTATTTCCTATTATGTCTGGCAAAAAAAAAGAAAAGAAAGAAGTTGGAAAATTTTCCTTACTCACGTTTTGATGAATTCATACTGAAATAAAATAAAACAAATTAAGGAAAAAAAAGTGCAAAGTTAAATAAATTACGAAAGAACGAATCCTTTTTCTTGGCTGAATTCTAGCCTCTCATTAGCTTGTGAGAAATCCAATCGTTTGGATTCTAGGAACTGCAAGAAATAAATATACAAAATCGTGATCATTAAGCACACATCCAGACACGATGAAGATTAAGATATGATTTCATACAACACGAAATCCCAAGGATGATAATGAGTGATATATCGTCTGATTTTTTTTCCAACTACAAAAATAAATAATTCCACAATTATGATAAAAAGGATGATACAGGAACTAAAGGCTAATAAATACAAAGTGATTCTTTAAAATCAGATCAACACTTAAATTAATTTATTATCAACATTCATTATCATAAAACAGAAAATAAATGTCACTTAGAACAGCCATATTAATCAACTTATTTTCTGTTGGTACACATCAACATGTTAAATTGTAGCTTTCTCAACTGTTATATTGCATAATCACATTAATTTATTCATTCACTGCGTGTTATAAAAAAAATTTTTAAATGAAGCATAGTAAAATAATTCGTATTAAAAACAGTTCTGATCACATATTCTAACAAATGATTTAAAAATTAAAAGTATTATAAAAATTAATTTATTTTTGATTGTTCGAATGAAGAAAACTAATGGAGCAATAAATATTTTACGGAATTGTAGATAAAATTTATTTCAGAATAAATATTTAACACTCATATATATTAATGCTGAAATATAATGTAACAAAGAAATAAAAAAATATAAATTGGAATCATTTTTTCAGTAGATAAAATAATTTGTTGAGAATAAATTTCATACAAAGTCAGTAATATATAAATCATCCAGTTCTTTTTTTCAACATTAATTTATATACTTGATGAAATTATTATGGGGTTTTGAAATCTCATAATATTAAATATAAATCTCACGAGTATAAATCCTTTTTCAATTAAAATATTTTTTCAAAAGCAATAAAATATACTATATATGAAGACAATATTAAATCACTTAATGGAATATGAAATAAAAACTCTTGCAGAGAATATTCTATAGTGTGAATCATTCCCACAATACTTTGTATATTTTTCCCACATGGTATCACTTTTTCTCAAGATGCTTATTATTTTTTTATTGCTTTCTTACTCTCAACAACTTGTTGCAACAAGAGGAGGGATAACTTTTCTCAGCAGTCTGACCCACATATAGAAGAAAAAGAAAATTTTGTGAGATAAATGTGTGGGTGGGATAATTCAGCTGGTTTTATCTCTGTCTCTAAACGTCCTTTTTCCGAGTGGTTTCTTCCTTCCTGTTAAGGGATACAGAGCGGGATGTCTGTTTATTCAAGTCATAAATTCTTTTCCCACTTAGGTTTGTTACATTAAAGGATTAGAAGGGTTTTACTATACTTACAAAAATCATATGAAAATTAAATTTATAAATCTAATGGTAAAACAATATAAAAAAAATAAAAGTCAAAGTTATTAAATCATAGAAAATAAAGCAACAAATTATTCTGAGTTTGATGTTAATATATTTTCTGATATTAATATATTATATTATTATTTATTCAATAAGGGACAAAATTAATACTCAAATTTGCCTCAATATAAAATTTCAAATTTGCTAAAAAATATTTATTTCATTCATTTTTTGAATCTTTACAAAATAAAAATTTAAGTAAAATATGCAGCACTAACATGTATTAATAAATTCATACGTTTTCAATGTTTTATTCGATAGTTATTGTAATATTCTAGCTTTTTTTCCGAGTTTCATTAGAGGTAATGTAAATGATACTTTTTAGATGCTTTTTTTAAAATCTTTCATATTTTCAACTGCATTGCTTTTTTCCTATATTCAACTTTTTATAATGTCTTTTATTATAAACTTAATAGAGATAACAGTACTAAAAATATAAGTTCTATGTTGATCCACATTTTAAAAGCATAAGATCTCACTTTTTCAATTTTTCCAGTGATATTTAAAATAACTTATTGTTAATAATTTTGCTTTTTACACAGGCATACACAGCTTTGTTTCGTGCAATATTTTTGAGTTCAGCAAAAAAGTGAATGCTTAAAAGTGAAAAGTGTATATGTAGAAGTTGATTAACTACCTTAATAAAAACTGTTTTTTTATTTTATTAAAAATAAAATAATATTTTACTATCTGCTAAACAATGAAAATACTATAATATTTTACTATCTGTGCTGAGCAATGAAAAAAAATTAATTGTTAACTGTCTGCTGAGCAATGAAAATTGATAAATTGATCTTAATTTACTATACATAGATAAAGGATATGACTGTTAAATAACCAATACGACAGATCATTGAAAATAATTTGACAAAAATAATAAATAAATATTATTACAGTTAAAAACAACTTTTAAATAACAAAGTATGCTGCAAAAAAGTTATAAAATGCGTTCCTTTAAGTTTAGTTTTCATAAAATAAACTATTAAACATACATAAAAATATTTTATGAAGTATAGATGCTATTAAATAAAATAACGTTTTATCCAGCATCAAGTGTTTTTAATGCATTTGTTTGAAATTTACACAATCAAAAGCAAAACCACACACTAACTATAAGTTACAGAGAACTAGAAAGTTTGCCAATCAAAATATTTAAAATATTTTCAAAATGTTACAGAAACACTATTAAACAGAGGATTTCGTTTAAAAATAATCTTAAAAGTTTCCTCCCAACTAATACGAATTTTTTTAACTTGCTAAATATCATTACTTAATCGTTATACACCTTCTCTCACAAAATGTCTAATTTAAGAGTATATAAGAATGTAAATATTTTTATCTAAATAATAATTAGATTTTCATTACAGAATAAATTAAGATCAAGAAACTTCCCATATATATATATATATATATATATATATATATATATATATATATATATATATATATATATATATATATATATGCATGCAAACACCGACTGTTTATTGGATAAAAAATATTATGAATTGAAAAAAAAAATAAAGCAAAATTTATTCTTCACAAAATATTTTTCTTTCAAAGCAAATTATATATCATATAATATTAAAGAAGAAGACCTACAAAATAAGTTATGGCAATAAAATCAAAGTCGTAAAATAATTCTATAATTTTTAAACAAAATAAAAAGCTACACACTATATAAATAAAAGTCTACGAATAAATAAATTTTCATATTCATTTCCAATAGTAAAAAACGAGAGAATATTTTGGTAGAGAGAATTTCTATTTAGAAATTTAAATTGAAAAAAAAAATATGTTCCTGCTATGCTTTAAAGTTCGAATTTCTTAGTTTTGTTTTTAATTATGCTTTTTTAAAAGTTGATATTGTATTGAATTTTTTCAAGCACTTCAAATATCTTTATTATTGTTATTATTATTCAGCCCTCTGTTCATCATTTTCAAGTAATGAATTTAGTCATCTGAAATGTTTGTTTTCACTTATAACATTATTATTTGTGATTAAAAAAATTATTATTCATACAGTATATTTTAGTAATTATCTATTTTAGTAATATGTGATAGCTCCTATAGAGACCGATTTATATTTCAATATTGTATCGGTGATAGAACATCTAAAAGCTAATATTGCATTTATAATTGAAAAAAAATTTCTTCAAGGTTTCGCCCTTTTCTTTCCCTTATATTTAACAGACAAACTCTGATTATTTACACAGAATTATTATGTCAAAATTAATGACACAGCTGGCCACTCAAATTGCAACATCAAGAAAGACAAGAGATATCACAACAAAATTTATTTTGTAGATAGTTGACCAAGTATCATATGATTAAGTTTAAAGACTTCTGGACTTGTGATTCCTGCCAAAATCAGTAACCAGAATAGCCGACATTGTTGGAGATCACTGCTGCCACACGCCTCGGCATTGACTCAAAGAGTCTATGCATGTGTTCTTGGGGTACTGCAGACCAATCCGCTTCCACACGTTGATCTGGTGTTGCAACTGGGGATGTAATCTGGGTCAAAACCATTGAGAGCCACCATGGATCACATGTTTTCTATCGGCGAAAGATCCGGAGAGTGAGCTGGCCAGGGAAGCAATTCAATCAGGTGATTGGTGAAGAACCCTTGGACAATGCTTGCCGTGTGTGGTCGAGCATTATCCTGTTGAAATATGGCTATGGGCAAGCCCTGAAGGTAAGGAAGGACGACTGGCTCCAACACTTCAGAGATGTAGCGATGGCTGTTTAAAGTACCTGCAATGTGCTCTAAAGGAGTGCAAGAGGAATCCAATACCGCTCCATACCATTATACCCTGTGCAGGACCAGTGTGGCGGTGCATAACGGAGCTTTTCATCTTTCTCTCTCCATGGTGTCTCCAGACTCGAACGCGATCATCGTGGTACTGCTGACAGAAGCGTGACTCATCAGTAAAGACAATTTAATTCTATTCAGCCGTTCACATACTTCTTTCATCGTACCATTGTCGGCGGAAATGTCAATGGTTCTGCGTCAAGGGTAGACGAAGCAATGGAGGACTTGTGGACAGACCACTCTGCTGTAAACGGCGTCGTCGAATGGTACTCGCATTCACTGGATACTGCGCTACAGACTGAATGTGCTGTGCTATGGTTCGTGATTTGGCTGAGCGATCCCTCACTACCATGCGCACAATTTGCCTGTCATCACAAGAAGTGGAGCACTGAGGTGGATATAATCGAACAGGTCGGTCCGGCATACCCTCCTGCATCCAACAATCACATATCCGCATTACAGTTGTTTGGTTTCGGTCATCATGACTACTGATTTCCCTAAAAGATAATCCATAATCTCGGTAGGCCACTATCCTTCCTCTGTCGAATTCGGATACTTGATCAATAAATGAAAGTTTATGATAAATTATATTTACCTGAATATTAAAAGTTTCAAAACTGTTAGTAAACTTATTAATGTTCAGGATTTTTAATTAGCCTCTATTTACCTAAATTAAAAATAAATTATTGAAATTTTTTAAATGTCGAATTTTCTAGTAAATTATACATTTATATTTTCATTAATTTTACTTTCTTTTATCACGCATGATGTTAATCATATGCGATCAAAAATCATGCATGACTTTTATAAAATATAAATAATGCCTACCAAATATATCTTATTAGAAATTCTATATGATGAACTTTAAATAGTGAGACGATTTTTATCATATTTGAAAAATAATTTAATTATATAAATAAATTACTTAAGAGTTTTTGTTAATGAGGAATTGTTGAAAATTATAATGTGTTTGTGTACTTCTTCCATAATAACTTGTGCCTAATTAATTAATATTTAATAAATAAAAAGCGTTTTCAGCTACAAATAAAGAACATTTTCATCTCCTTCAAAAAAAATGTTCATTTTTATTCTAAAGAATCAGACTTACAATTAACTGAAAATCATTCTGAAATTAAAGAAAATGGCAGAAACTCTACATATGAACTATATGCTCTTTACAGAAGTTGTGCGCTGTTAAAACTGTTTACGCAAATGTGAATAAAGATAGCATCCACACATCGCAAAGATTGAAACCAGGTGCTTTTATTTTCAATGACAGATGCATCGAGACACTAAATGTCATATTCAATAGCTCTGTGTTAGGATTCAAGTTTTTCCTCTAAATACATAAAATCTTGATTTCTAATAAACAAAAGTTGAAATGATGCGGCCAAACCACAAAATAATCAAGGTTACAATCAGATGGTATAATGTATATATTTCAATTTTAATTTACAGTTGTGTGTAGCTTTCATCAAAATTACACCAAATTTAATTTCACTATTAGCAAAATGGTTTTTGGGAAACGTATGTGTGTGTTGAATTATTTAATTTACAAGTAATAACAGAGATTAAGAAATATTTTGCTATTATTTTATTTAGTTAGAAAAAATAAATGATAAACAATTCATACTTCTCTTTCAATTTAAAATTGAATGTTGCTTCCATCAAAATTACACCAAATTTGATCTCATTATCAGTGAAATGGTTTTCGGTAGAAATGCACATTGGATTTTTTTTATAAATATATTAACATAAGTTAATAAATATTCAGTTATTATTAATCCTAAAATTTAACATATTAATAGTTTTGAGATACTAATTATTATATTCTAGTAAGAATTTATTAATACACTTTAAAAAAAGAATTTATAGAAATATTATTGTAGTAAAAATTACTTATAAAATCATATGATAAAAATTATAAATTCGTTTCATTTATAAGAAATAATGCTGATTTAGCGAATGTAATGTGGTTTCTATTATAATTAAAGTTTGAAGTGTGATAACACAGTGTCTCGTTTTTATGCTAACGCCAGCTTAATTCCATTTGACTTCCCCTTTCACAATTATTACAGAAGCCCTGAGCACACAATAGGGATAGCGCTGTTACGGTATCATAACATTTAGGAAAGTCACTGAACCATGTCCTTATAATACTGGACAACATCCTTATTCATAATGGTTGGGGAGGTGTATTGAACAATAGACCTCCTCTTTTTTGTTCTTCCGACGCTGGCGCAGTTATAAATAAGTTGGTCATTGTTTGCAATATAGATAGGGACCCGAATAGGAATAATGTGTCACCGGAAAACTTCGTATGTAAATGAAATTCGAGTTGGATATAAACACTGAAAATACATTTTTATGAAAAAAATTTTAGAATTTGGAATACCGAATCAAAAAAAAAAATTGGTTTACTAGAAAAAAGGATTATTTTTGATTAACAATTATGTTCGAAAAAGATACGAAGTCAAAGGGCAGTTTTGTCAATATGTTTATTTTTAGTTTAATTTTCCAATTTATTTATATATTTAAATTTTAGTTTTGAAAATTGTGATACCAAAACAAAAATCTAAAAATATAAATAAATTGGAAAACTTTCTTGTTTTTTATTTATTCTTGGATTCAATAATTTCAATCCAATATCATGTCAATACGAGATCAGTGAAATATAAATATTAAAAGAAAATATTAAATTGGAGCATGATTTAATAATGTACTATATAAGCAGAGACATCTTTAAATATCTCTTGTCATTCCTTTAAATAATAATTTAAATTTAACACTCAAATGTTAAATGTCTGAAATTCAATGGATTTGAAAAATGTTCTTCATTTGAAAAGTTAATCTTAATACTTCTTTAAGTAATTTGAACTCAAATTTAGGTAGTTTCAAAGTAAAATCGCATAAAAAATTTTATAACAATATCATTGAATGTTGTTTATTAAAACACGGTTGTATTTTTTATATAAATAACAAATAGTTCATTTAATTTAGAATTTTCTTCTCACAAGAAATTAAATGTAGCACTTAATCAGTACTTTTATGCTGAGTCACAAAATGAAACTTTCACATAGTATCATTACATAAAAGATTATGTTTTCCATAGTAATTTATTAAAAATATATAGAAAATTGTTAGTATCTTCTATGACAAATCAATTCAATGACATAAACAATAAAAAAATATATTATATATTTGATCAGAATAACTATAAAACATTTAAAATACTCACGATTATTCGCTTAGCTAAATAAATATTAGAATCATTGGAATAGACGTCATTTGGAAATTTGGAACATGCCATTGAACATTTTCTTAATTTACAAGTCTATGAAAGTACACTATTCGTTGCAATAAAATAGTGTTATAATATCATTCTTAATCCTCTTTAATTAATTCATATTTGGAAGTTGATGCAAGATATTTCAAGTTTAATTAATAATATATGCTTTGCTTATTTCTGCAAACTATGAAATATTGAGATACAATTTCATTTTATCATCTATTAGCCAACTTTGATACTTTCATTAAACATCTTAATTATAGTAAAATTAAATATCTTTTTATATATAAATTAATAATGTGTAACCTATGAAACATGTAAAAGATATTAAGAATTGATTGTTCAATTAATGCAAGTACATAAAATTAATGTCTTTATTTAAAATCTGTTTCAATATTTTAAGTTATAAACAATTGAATCAAGTGATTTTTTATGAATGAAGTGAAATTATTTATTTGATCTTGAGTTAAAAAATAGTTATTTGCTAAGATTCACAAAGAAATTTTCAGTTAATTATCTTTATATTGGTCAATAACTCAAAAATTCATATGTGATGTTATGGAACAAATGCATTTTATTCTACTATAGTTAATAAACATTGGACACTAGTTTAAATTTTTCGTTGATGTGAAATTCGGATTATAAGAGGGAAATATATAAAATATAGATCCCATTATACATAGTTTTTTATTAATACATTTTTTCAAATAACTTAAATTTTATAGTTAAATTTATCACAACTTGTTTCAGTTGTAGGTAGATGATTATGTAAAATTTAAAAACATGCAAAATTTTACTTTCGATTCAAACGATGAAATAAATCACGAAGAAATTCATATCAAATTACTTTAAATTATCAAAATTAATAATTTAATTTGCGATAGAATTTAAAAAAAATTATAAAAAATATTGAAATAATGTTTTTTATTTTGTATTAAACACCAGAAAGATGAGATTCTAGAAGCAACCATTTGTTAGTTCTCGTGTTTTCCAGGATTTTTATTTAGAAGCTTGTTTATTATAGAAGGAAAAAACAGGGTTCTAAAAATAATTCATGCTACTGGAAGAAAAAAAAATGAAGAAATTCTATATTTCAACGCCTGCAATGGCTGCATATTTATGAAGGTTAAGGAGCTTTTCGTTTTGTCAAACAATCCCATTCTTCAGAATAACGAATTCAATGCCCAAAATAGAGGAATGTCGTTGAAGAGTGTGAGAGTTGGGTTTAAAGTGGGAATAAATTCATCAGAGAACACCCTCTGGGGCCCCAGGCAGGTTTTTCTCTCTTCTTTTCAAAATGCAGGGGGAAAACAGAACAGGAAAATATTCTAGCCCTAAGAAAGTTCTCGCGCGCGATGGGGAATTGGCCCCCAAAACTTGATATTCGATATTGAAGCCCGGACCTATTGTTTGTTCTTATCAGTAAAATGAGTCATAGTTGGTGCTGTGAATCATCGTGATACTTCTGTGACAATTTGAGTTTGAGGCGGGTGTGAATTCGGCAACAGTGTTTGTTCATAAAGTGGGGTGGGGTTGACAAACTCATGGTTTCCCACGCAAAAATTAAAGGCTCTTTGTGGAGAGATTTTCGTAGAATAATGAATGCGATGTTAATACAGCTTGAAAGTTTTGTTTATTACAAAAACTGTGTCGAGTTTATTAAATTAATAACGTAGTATATATTACATAAAATTCGATAGTATAAATATTATATGAATAAATTAGCTCCACTAAGTATATTAGACAACCAGAAAAGTTGTATAAAAATGCTTTCATTTCTATCAAAAATCAGTATAATAGAGAAATTTTTCAGTAAGACACTTAACAATTTTGATAAAAATGTTTAACAAAATATGTTTTTAAATGTTCTTAAATTTATAATAGATATTTAGGAGTTTTACAGTATTGTAAAGTAAATTCTACTGCTGCTAATATTTCCATAAAAATCAATTTTTTTTAAAAAAAAAGTGCGATGCTATTTTATAATCTGTGTTGTGATTTTGAATAAAAATTTAAATTTAAATTAAATGTGAACATTCTGTTTTCTATTTAAATGGTATGTAATAAATTATACTATGCACAATATATTAGAAAAAAATGATGAAAATAAAGTTTGAATAACATCCTTTTTTATACATTCTAATTTTCTGTATTCAAGTGAAGGAAATAAAATAAAATAAGAACAAAATAAGTGTGAAAAAATATATAAAACATATTTATAAAAGTTATATTTTTTATGAATACTTCATCCCATTATAAGGGAATCGTGAAAAAATTCCAAGAAAGATAGAATTACATTGATAAAATAATAAAATTCTTCCAATACAGCTTTGAGCTAACATTTTTATTTTCGTGAATCTGCCGATTTAGCTCTGTAGAGGTTTCTGTTAGTTCTGTAGAGGTGTTTAGAGGTTATGTATACTTATATTCCAGACAAGTATAAAGGTCTTCATAAAAATGACCATTTTTTATGATATTGAGTTACATTTTAAGAAACAAATATGAATTATTCAATTAAGTTATCTTCAAAAAATAAATCACTCGGAGAATGATTTATAACAGTCTGCAATTCCTTTTAGAATAATTCACTAGAAGAAGAAATCTCTAACTGTGTGGGGTATACTCATGGGATTTATTATAAATGTAAGGGTTTGTGTCTTCCTAATACCGAATATTAAATAGTATGATGAAAGGCAACAAAAGCAATAAACATCATCAATATTACTGTTAGACTAATATATTTTTTGAAGGAAAATTAGCAAAATCCTAAATACACATGAGATGAATTATTTTTATTACTGCAAAATAAAATTTATTATTTAAATTCTATCAATCTATTTACGTATTTATATCAATCAATCAAAGTACATAGATTGACAAATATCATATAAAGAGATTGTACATTATATATATATATATATATATATATATATATATATATAGAGAGATATAGAGAGATAGATATATATATATATATATATATATATATATATATATATATATATATATATATATATATATAGAGAGAGAGAGATAGATAGATATATATATACATATATATATGTTTGTAATCTTCCTCTTTCAACATAGAATTTTCAACATGTTCCTTTGAAATAAAAAGAAATGACTTTGATAATAAAGTCACCCAAAATTTACAAAATTTATATAATTAATATATTTTAACAAAAAATAAATAAATTTATAGAATTATTAACTGGAAAGAGAAATGTTTACCATACTTGCAACATTAACAACTAAATACATTTGTTTAGGCTCGGAAATAAATAAATTCCAATAAGTAAAAAAGGATGAATGACGTAAGAACAAAATTTACATGTGCAGTTAGTAAATTTTCATGTCCGTGAGTGGCAGTAACATCAGAGTATAATTAAATGATTAAAACTTCCTATGAATCTAACAATTCATTGTTAGGAAAACCATTCAGAAAGTAATGGTAATACATCTTTTTCACCACCCCCTCACACAAAAATGAAGCATTTAATGCATGCTGCAATGATAGTTAATAGTGTTTATTGAAATTTTAAGACATTTCACTCGATAAATAATGCATATAAATTTAAATTATCAAAATAAGTTAAGTGTAGGCTCACAAGCTGTGAAACTCAAACAGCAGTGCCCTCCTTGCAAACGATTCATTCCGATTCAACTACTGAAGAGAATGGAGCTTGTCTGACTTACAGCTCATGGTTTACTTACTACTTTTTAATTGTTATAAAATAAAGTTAATAAAAAACCTATACCAGGTCCGTAGTCATTTATACACATTTTAACACTACTATAAACATTTGGATTTATGTACTAACATAAGGTATTCAATTAAATGTCTCAGATAATCTTCTAATGCTTGGATGAGGTAAATTCTGAGGGCCATGCTGAAACTGAAAGGATCACAATTAGTTGTCAGAATTCTTTTAGCACATTTAGTATGTGTCAGGATAACGATTTTTTAATAAGAAATTGTTCCTACGTACAATAAAATTAATGGCATTTTAAGGGACAACAGAGTATTTACATCATATTTTCAAGATAGTATTTTCCTTATAATTATTACTAACAATGATAAAAAATCAACACACTCATTTGGACAAAGAATAATCCAAATGAGTGTGTGTTGCCTTACAAATAAAAAAGATATATATTACCACAAGGAATGTGGTTTGAAATGTGATAATGGTGTCTGCAAACACAAATTTCGCCAAAAAGTTTGGACATCAGCTCAACAAAACGTTATCTATAACAATGAATTTAGATTCAGATTTAATTCTGACGAATATCGTCGTCATCATATTTGAAGATTTCAAAATAAGGATGTTGGTTTTTCGTAGGTCTAATTTTGGCTTTCACATGATATGATGCACTGTTTCTTCTATAACAATGCTTCAATGACAAGTAGTGTTTTTTTTTATTCATCTTTGATTATTTTTAGAAATCATTTGAAGAAAATAACACTTAGTGATATGATCAGAACATCCTGTTGCCATTTGTGTTCTTTTCCTTAGAACTCCTCAAATGCTATTTTTTTACCAACTAATCATCAGCTATACAGGAAGACAGACACAGGTAGTGTTGAGTCTTTTCTGAGAAATATTTAAAAAATTCTTCTTAATCGAGCATTTAAGATACTATATGACACTTAACAAAATTCCATAGTTATAAATTAATTTGAAAAGTGTTCCTCGATTGAATCCAATCTTAATCTGAATATTTGATAACTTTCTACTATGAATGGCACCAGTTCACATAGCCCCAGAAATAACAATTTGCTATATCTATCAAAACGTTTTAATATATTAGGAATACAAATATATAAACATAATTAATATAAGAAAAGAATCTACTCGTACTGGTATTCTACTCGGTACATTTATTTTCACACTTTAACACTTCATTCATTTTGAAGAACTTCGTTAACATTTTTTTTCACTTCACTCGAATTGTCTCTTTCTAATTTTTAGGTTCTATATCTGTACACAATCCATTTGTCGTAGACATAAAAGTCTCTGTTCTAATTTCCTCTTTTATTCTCAGAATAACTTTAGTAAAATATCTCCTGTTGGATTCGCTGGATGCAGCCCAAAACAGCCTCTACAATACAAACACAAATACTAACATCTTAAAACTTTATACTTGCCGTTTAAGGATTACAAAGAACAATTTGAACTCGCGGAAAGATCAAACACTCATTCTGCTGACTACAGACTTTTAACCCGAGGTGCATTTGCAACAAAAAAAAGTCTTGTCTTCCAAAACAAACAAGAATGTTCTAACTTCCCATAATGTGACATATAATAGAACAGAACATTATGTAATTCGTGCATTCTTTCGTCATTCAGAATTCAGGAAATTATTTAGGATTTTGCAAATTCTATATTCGGTGTACCATTTTTATTATTTTGTTTCGGATATATGCAATCGAATTTCTTTACGTTATAATAATACTACATAATAATGGTATATCATAATAACGAAGCAAAAACAATAAAAAAGCTGCTTTTATGAATTACTATGAAATATTAAACGAAAGTTAAAAAAATATTTGGAAAACTTTCTGAACAATTTTTCAATAATCCTACGTATTCCTTTTTGTAACATTTTTGTGTTCAGATTTTTACCCTCGACAATATAGACAAGGATTCAGCAGTAACATGTTAATATTAGAGTTGAGATTTTTCTATACTACGTGCAAATTTTTCTCTTTAATATGTTTGCAGTTTGCATGTATGCGCATTTTAAGTTCATAAGTTAAGCATTTTGATGTTTTCGAGCAATTCCTGCAACAAGAATTAACTTATTCCAGAATGCATTCCATTCCACATTTAAATTAAAACTGAGTCAAAAAGTGTTTTTATTGTTGATTTTCTGAAAAAAAACCTATATATTTTCTTTAAGTTTTGATATAATTTCTAGGTGAAAGATTTTTAGAGATTAAAATTTTCTTTTGATGCAAATGACGAGGTTTTATTTCTGAATTAACAAATTAAGGGATAATTTTTTCGGAAAAAGTTTCTAATTTTCTCCTAGAAAACTCCTTTGGAGGTTTTAATATTTGATAATAATAT
This sequence comes from Latrodectus hesperus, assembly GCA_037975125.1. Lineage (NCBI taxonomy): Eukaryota > Metazoa > Arthropoda > Arachnida > Araneae > Theridiidae > Latrodectus > Latrodectus hesperus. The sequence continues at coordinate 75,082,680 of CM075857.1, read as the reverse complement.
TATTTGCGTTACCGAGTTCCAGTTGTCTAGTACGTGTATTTATTCTGAAACTTAAAACATAGTCCATAATCTGAGGGCACAAGTGCCGTATAATCCAGAATGCCAAATTCTGAGTTTGGCGATATTTTGGCGGATTTTCTTATGTATCTGCCAACCTGGTTTTTATTACGTCATAGAGATGGAGACCTATCAGAGTTATGCAGAAAATTCCATTTTGGACAACCCTAGTATTTACGTCATTGCACACGTCCCGAAACGTCATCTTGGCAGCGTTTCTTCATCGTCAAAAAATTCAAAATTTGTCATCCTGGATTATACGGCACCTGTGCCAGTCTAAGCTTATGATAAAATCTATAATTCTTAATTTCAAAGATTTCAGTATTATTACGTTTTTTTCATATTTTTTCTAAAAGTTATGGTTAATTTATAACATTTCACTTTTATCCTTTTTTATTTTAAATATGTAATTTAAAATTATTTCATTTATATTCATGGTAACAGTAGTCAAGCATTCAAGAGTTATATGGATTAAGAATAAATGTTAAAGATTAATCGTATCTATTTTCTGGAAAACACCAACAAACTGCATCAGAGTAAAAGTTTTAAAGGACAAATATCACGTCAGTTTTTGAATCGTAGGAATAAACTCAATTGAGATTCTAAGCTAAATACGACTCTAATGTAACTGCTGTAAACTTTATTGACTTTGCTGAGAAAGGAAACAAAATGACGAAACGTTGTCGACATTAAAAAAAATAGGAAATATTTGCATAATGAACCATAAATTTGCTACGAGTGCAATATTTTAGCTGCCAGAGATTGGGAAATAATTAAACCTTGAACTTTACTGTATACCATTCTTTAATGGTCGTTGTACCTGAGCGTATTCAGAAAAGAAACGTAAGTGATTCATTCTAAAAATAAATATAAGACACGCATGACTTATTATTTTAGCTAAAATTTTTCCGCCTTTCAAAAGCGCAAGACAAACAGTACACATCAAGACACTTCCAGCACTTTATATTTATTATTTTTTTTATTTTGGATGAGATAATCAAATTGAAATACATTGATACTCTCATAAGTTTATAAACTTAAAGTATATTTTATATTTACGAGTATTGTCCCCTATCTAATTTTCAAAATTTACATAAAGAAATCGGTTTTAGAAATATAATTTTTTTGTTGTAATAATATGTACTCAAATAAAATGACTCTTTTAAAAGGCTGCTAAAGATGTAAAAAATAACTAAAGCAAATTTTGAGAAAAAAGAATGTTTTTTGTTATAAGAGACCAAAAAATCATTTATAAATATTGAATTTGAGATTATTCCTAAATTAAAATTACCATAAGAATGTATGGTACATCTTTGTAAAAGAAATTATAATTTAATTGTATGTTAAAAAAATTATAAATATATCAACAAAAATAAGTCACATCAGCTTGGCATCCCTCTGCTTTTGATATAAAACAAAGAAGTTAATTTTGTTTCAGAAAATCAAATCTAAAAAAGATCAATGAATTTAAATTTCGTAATCTTGAAAATAATATTATATCTGAAACTATTTTAGAATAACTGAAAAGCGTTTCTCATCTTCATTATATATATTCATTACAATACGAAGACGACACAATATCTTTTCCTCTGTAATAGATGGTTTAACAGTTGAAAGGTCTTGCAACACATTTTTTAAATATCTACAATGTATTTTTACATTTCAGGAAGAGACACTGTATGCCATAAAAAAATAAGCCTAGAAGAAAGACTCCCAAGCACATACCTTACATGAGTCATTAAAAAATCATTAAAAATCATTAAATGAATCATTAAAAAATATATCATGAAAAAATTAAAAAATGATGAATCATTAAAAAATATATTAAAAGCATTTATTTAAAAATGAGTAAATATTTTTAAAACAGGAATAGCGTTTTCACTTTTAAATTTCGTTAATTACCCTGGTTGTCGAATTATTAACAATTATAATGAATTTAAGGTATAAGGTAGTTCTAGGAATAAATTATATACATGTTTTATATATACAACACATCTCAAATGGCCACCTAAAATGTCTATCATTCGAAAGAGGCACATGATATGTACCCCACTTGTAAGAAATGCTGTGACTATCCAACTTCACCAGATCACATACTAAATTGCGTCGGACTAACTAGGATGGACGTAACATCAGATCCCTTTAGTGCCATCGATTTTCAGGCGGTCAACAACCTTCTGGAGTTGATAGGATTTATGTCAGATCTATTGAAACTAAGCAACAACAACAACATATACAACACACACACAGATTTGTTCTTATCTATAAACTTGCTTAAAATTTAATTAATTGTTTTTTTGTTGAAGAGCTTGATAATGTGTTTTTTTTTTTTGCATAAGATTATAATAAAATTAATTATAATATCGAACAAAGAAAAAGTTTTCGACAGTATTTTCTAATCATAAAAACATTTAAAAACAAATAACTGGGTCACATATTAAAAATAAAAGTTTATTAAGAATTTTCATCTGACAATAGTTTTTTTTAAATTAAATTAAGTTGGCATTATACTAATAGAAAGAGGAATTAAACTTTTAAAAAATACGAATACTGCCTTTTAAAATTGACCGAGACTGATACAGGTTTATTTTATTATTAAATTTCACAGTCATAGCCAAGCTCAAAAATTATAAAAATGTTTTAATTGATTCAATAAAAAACATTTCTTGTAGCATTCAACAAAAAATATATTAATATTATAATTATAATAATTAATACTATAAAAATAAATAAATAAACACAATATCTATTTCATTCATAGTTCTCAAATTAGGGCGAAGAAATGCTTATGTAATCAAGACTAGTTCAATGGTCTCCCAAACAAAGCTTAACAATGAAAGAATTCAGAGATACTACCACCTTTGCCAAACTGAAAAATTTTCGTTTTATTTATATAAGCAAAGCAACTTGTATTGGATTGTGTAACAGATGTAATGCTTACAATTCGTTATATTTTTAATTATAGTTAATGCTAAGAAAATGATTTTGTGAAGACAAAATTTAACAAAAATGTCATTTATTAATTAACTCTTTTATTTTGCGATATAATGTATTCACAAATATTAATGACTTTTAAAAACATTTAATGTACTTAATTTGTACAACAAAATTATTAAAGATATTGAATCATATTAGTAATAAATTTTTATAAATTAGAAAAGTTGAAAACTTATATATTCAACTAGGAATAATATTTTTATAAAATGCAATAAATGGAAAATATTTTGTCTAATTATTATTATATATTAAGAATCCATTGATAAAAAAATAGAAATGAAGTTCACTTTTCATTTTAAATGAACTCTTTTATATTTTTATTACTGAATATAGTTTACATATTTCTCTTTCCTTTACAAAAAATTAGAAATTTCAGTTTTGTCAATTAATATACATTATTTTTAATGTAATTATTTACATGTTTTACCTCCCTTTCTCTCTATTATTGGCCATGGTAACATTATTGATTACTCTTAAAATAACGAGATCCCTTTCTATCACAACCCATCTAAGATTGGGTCAATCTCTGGCTCCTTTATATTTTATGTTAAACTATCATTAATTTCATAGAAGCTAGATATTGTTTGCGTGTCTAAATAAAAAACTATAAAATATAATTCATAAAATCGGATAATCCATACACATATACATGTTTTCCATTTATGATGAGCATGCTCAATGAAGCCCAAGAGGATATATTAATGGGTAATTTGTGTGAGCTAATAATCGTTGCAGAACCAAAGATAAGATGATGACTTACAGCCAAACCAAACCAAAGGATAAGTTCAGTTAAAAACTCAGTGGATTAGAACAAACCTTTTAACCATTTGGATACATCATATATTTCAAGTTATGTATAGTAACTGTCACGTTATTGCACAGTAAAAGTCTGAGTTATCAAGTTTATTCGAAGAAGGAAACAAATGATTGTAAAAAAAAGAGAACTAGAGTTTTCGGAAAAGAAAAAATTATTTTGAAGGGCATCAAAATTTTAAGCCGTGAAATCTTGTTTACTTAACAACTACAGTAGAATAAAATGCTTAATATGAGACTCAAATGAATATCTGAATAAAAACAAAAATAATTAAGAAATTTTTAAACCATTAATCATTTTCATTTTATGTTAGTAATAATATTTAAAAAAACAATAACACACATTGGGACATTTATACTAAAAATATATATGCATCTATAAGAGACGAATTGAAGAAAAAACAAAATTGAGCATTGTGAAATCTTACAAACAACAGTCTTCATGATCTAAAAATAGATATTAAAAGCTTAATACTATGAAAAGGAAAATTCTGAATCATGTCATATTGTTTCAGAGTTGACAAGAAACAAATGATTGTAAAAGAAAATAAAAGAACAAGTTAAAATCTCAATAAAATGTATTTTACAAAGGATTTTATCAGTAATTGTAAGTTTAAAAAGCACATCATAATTTAAAACCTTTCTTAAAAAATAGCTATTTTCGAAAATGCAAAAACCCCTGCTTTTAAAATAGGTCTTCTTAAGGAATGCACCATGAAGTATTTTTTAGAATACAGTTATTTTATTAAGGATATCATATAAAACATGAATATCACACAGGAAGCTCCATCAAAAAATTACAAAAATTATATCGTAGTTGTTTTCTGAAAAATAAAAAAATTTAATTTTTGATTAATTTTTAGCACAGAAACTTTTAGCTTTAAATTAATTCCATCTTTTTGAAAAACCTTCTAGGTATATCGCTTAAAAATATGCTAAAGTTGTTTGACTAAAGTAGTTTTACACCTAAGTATTTTGCTGAAGCACTGAGTTCAGAAAGTTTTACAAGGTAAAGAAACCATGTGAAAATATGATATTCATAGTATTTGAATGAAAATGGAAATACACACACACACACATATATATATATATAATTGTTTCGAATAATGGTTCTTTCTCTAAATTTAGAATATAACTTGAACAAAATATTTTTCTACGGTTGAAAATTTGTTTAGGTTGAGATCGTAAAAATAGATATTTTTTTGGAAAAAATTTTCACAAAATTACTAATATCTCAGAAAACAAAGATTCTGTGATCTCTTGGTAAAATTTTTTATTTATTTCATGATTTTTCTGAAATGCATGAATGTAGACTAAACGTGCAATGCATTTTGCAAAATAGATGAAGATTTTAAGCATTTTAAGTATTTTCAAAAGTGACACTAAAAGCTAATTTTACACAAGTACAAAAATTTCAAATTTTATAATACCCAATGAATGACAATGCCGTGATTTAGGCACATGGAGAAATTTGACACGACTTCAAATGGACAAGACACCAACCAACCGATGACAATGTTAAGTGAAATATCTTGATTGCAATCATAAAGCATTAATTGCTGAAAATTAACAAACTGGGAATTTTATTAAAAAATATTGTATGTATGCTTTTATCATTCAAAGTTATGACACTTTCTTCGTGTAAGTCAAAAGACAAATTATTACAAATGCAAAAAATAGATTGCCAAAAATTTCACAATTCATTTTTCTTTTTAGTATTTTTAACATTAATCCCATCTTATGAATTTTTAAATTTAGATATTTCTTAAAATAATGGAAAATGGCAATCAAATCAATGAGAAAACTGATCTTAGCAATTAATTCTAAACTAATGAATTTAGACCAAAAAAATAAAACTGTAACTAAATTTCTAAGTCAAAATTATTAACTAAGACTTTTTTAAACAAATTTTATGAATTTATAGCATGAGACGCTTAAAAAATATTTTTAAAAGAAATTTTCTTGAAAAATTTTTTCAATTTTTTGTCATAAAAATTAATTTTTATAGCATGTTTCAAAATAATTCCTTTTCATTGGTAATTAAAAAAACGTATTTATTTGCTCATACCAATGAAGTATTTGTGTTTTTTTTATTAAATGGATTTTGAAGTAATAAAAAAAAATTCACCATATTGGTTAATAAAATATAAATGTAGAAAAAAATATAAAAGACGTTTTTCTAGGTTCTTACACTTATAATCTTAAATTTATCAGAAAAAGTATTAAAAATTTAGAAACTCGTGATTAGTTGTATACAAAATCTAACTGTCAGTTTAAAAAAAATGTCTTCGCAAGCCAATCTATTCATTATATTAAAGAATATTTTTCTTTGATATAATGAATAGAATGGCACAAGGTTTGCGATTCCACCTTTTTTTTGGAAGCATTCCATTTTTACCGTTAAAAAACGCAGTAGCAGATCTAGAAATATGGTCTTTCATCGCTTTTGACGAAAACAGTTGACTCAACCATAATATGTGCTTTTCTTTTAATTACAGAATTATGTCACTAGATGAGTGCAAGGAAGAAACTGGAATCATTTATTCAATTTTTTATTGAATTACGGTTATTATTTGAACATGAGGACTCTAAAAGGGTCAAAACTAAATTTTTAAGAGGATTCTAAGCCACAAGAAACATTTATAGTAGAGACGGAAATCAAATAAAAACCATAGCTTTAACTTTTTAACTGACATCTTATTTATAGGTACAAAACAAATGCACCAAAATGAGTTAAAAATTTGTGCAAAGTATTCTTCTAAAAACATCTGTATGTATATATGAGATGTACACACATTATGCAAACACCATTATACTTTTCTACGTTAACGCATACAATGAATTTCACTTAAACAGAAACAAAAGAGTGTACAGAAAAATAATTCAATTGAATACCAGAACAATATTTTGCTTGTATATTAATACAGTTCACACCATTCTACTCAAAAAATGTGAATCTTCTTGATCTATAAATAAAACAGTCAAAGGATTTAACAAATAAAACAATCAATCAGCCCTATATCTTCTTGAATAAATTTTTTCACTATTAATGAATTTAGAATATATTGTACAGCGCAATTATCTAAAACTCCATCAACGCTTGGAAAATTTCCAGTAACTGTTATCACTGATTCTTATCAACAATTTTATGAATATAATTCAAACAAAAAATATTCTTTTACTTTAATTATTATTAAAATTATGTATAATTTATTTTAAAATGTTTTAGATTAAAAAATGAAATGTTTTCTTTCCTTAGAAAATCAAGGTATTTTACACAGAAATAATAAGAAATAAGACCTTAACATATATAAGATATCTCATAAACAAAAATATATGAAATTGACTTTTCTTTCAATAAATTAATCAAACAAGAATTTGTACTATAACAATGATGTTATTCGCAAATATATCAATTCATTTTGGAGTTAATATAACTTTATTTCTGTTAAATTATTATTGGAACTAAACAAAAAAGAGGAGATTTTAAACTTACAAAGCAATGATAAAGTAAGTAAAATTAGAATAATTTTTAAGTTAGGAGAAATTGAGTACAGAAAAATTCATTATGTTCGTAAAACTGAAGAAACACACATGTTCAACCAATGAAATTCTCACTATGATTTTTTTTTGAAAACAGTTTTGACTTATAGAAGCAAAATTTAAAGTAATAAATATTTTTTGAAGATTTCGTTTCTCTGCAACAGCAGCACGAAGAAATTTTCTTTTTTAAATTTATAAAAGTTTCTTCTAATATAGCTTGATTGCATTAGTATCAAAATACAGATTTATGAATTTGAGAAGGCGCTTATTCATAAAATTAAAGGAAAGTTCATATTATTTATGTGAAGTTATGTTTTTTAATTTGTTTCATAGCTTCGAAATTTTTCCAAATAAAATCCATTCATTACATAATATAGAACAATTTTGTTTTAAAAAAAATTAATGATAAGACAATGAAAAAAATCCATCTCGGAAAACATCTATATTTACATATTTATATTAAAAAAAGGAAAATATATATTCTAAAATAAAATTTACATAATTTAATTTTATTCTAATTAACCATCACACTCAAATTTTAATGTAAGAACTATACTTATGGATCACTTGATTATCGTTTCATAATGTTACACATAGTATTTTTGCAATAAGAAACGAACCTATTTGAAAAGAATTATATTAGAAAAAACTTTATATACATCTTTAAAACAACAGAAAATTATCGGCATATCATAGGATATTGTTAGCTTCTAACATCTACATCTTTTTCCAAAATTTACGCCATGTCTACGTTTTTATTGATAACAATGAATGGTTAGGTATGACAATTTGCATTTGCAAGCGCCTCATGGTTTTCATTTTAAATAAATGCTGAATAATTCTATACATTATACATAATTCTTTAGAATATATATTTACTATAATCTAAATATCATTTTACATGCAGTAAGAATTGATTCCGTTATATTCCGTTATTTTTCACAAATTTAAAACATATAATGTTATAATAAAAGCTATATTTTAAATAAATATTATATATATATATATATATATATATATATATATATATATATATATATATATCCTTATCTTATATAATATATATAACATTATATAAGATAAGGAACCACGTCTTTATCAGGAGGGAGATGGTTAGTTATGCAAAATAAACACTCTTTTCTGACATGCACGAACAACAAATGTCTAAAAATCTTCGAACAATTAATTCCCCTAAGAGTGTTCGTATTAAAAGAAAAATCATAGATACATTTAGTTTAAAATTTAAAGTACATATATACATGCAGTAAAGTAAACATACTCACAGTAGATAAAACATACACACAGTAGAAAAAATACATAATACCAAAACCAGCAAATCACTTTATTCAAATATATAAATTCAATCTGATTATATATTATATATATATATATATATATATATATATATATATATATATATTTATGCCGGAAAGTAAGCATACACACAGTAGGAAAAATACATAATGCCAAAACCAGCAAACATGATAAATTTCAAATCTTTTTTGAATATTCTGATAAATGGAACTATAGTTATTTTTAATTCAAATATAATCTGAATTATTTGATTTGAAACATATTCACAATAATTATAGATAAAATTTAGAAATAATAATAAAAATGTTTTTGAAAATCAGAAATACTTAAAAACATGTTTTAAGGCATAAGAATTTTAGTTTTCAGAAGGATTAAACTATTGCTGCACAAAACAAGTTATAAAAAATAATTTTCTATTTTTCAATGATTTGAATTAAAGGCTTTTATTTTAAAAATCATACTTTTAACAAATATTAGCTATCAATTATTTACAGATATAATTATGAATATACTTCCGTTATTCTAAACTAATTATTAATAAATGATCCAATCACAGAAGACATCTATTAATTTTCCCATTGAAAATTTTATAATAAAATACATAAATTTTTATGCATTTAAGATAATATTTGATATTAAAATACATTTAAACTAAAAATTTTTTAACGAATATTTAGAATTTTAACACAATTTCGGAAAACATATTTAAATAATAAAAAATAAATAAGCTTACAGCATTAAATTTATCATTATAAACTCCAAATACTTAAAAGACAGATATATGAAAAATAATTGATTAAATAATATAAATTTAATAATAAGAAACTATTAACATTAATTATTTGAATCATTAATTATTTAAATCTTTAATAAGAGATTTTATAAATGAATGAAATATTTTTAGAATTAAATATACTATTGGACACTGACTAACTTAGATGATCTTATTAAATATATTTGTTTGTAGTTTTCTTATTTTTTTCATTCCGAATATCCCACTGAAAGTGCAGTTGTTCAAAGTTATTACGCCACACCAACTTAATAAAAATTCTTAAGGATTTTAGTACCATTTCTGGGCACACTAGGAAGAATTAATCTCTCAGAAATCCAAAATTACCAAAATAAAACTTCTGGAATGTGTAATAAACATTGAAAATCAATTAAATATAGTTTATTAATTTTTTCTCTTATTCGTTAAACCAAGCAAAAAAATTATATCATTAATTAAGTATAACAGATGAAATATTTGATTTTTAATATTTTATAATAATATGACATATTTAAGACTTTGAATTTAGAGAATTTATTGTCATTATCTTTAAATATTCAAAAAATGTAAGAAAATTTAAAATACCTAATTCGAGTTATAAGTGCTCACACTTTCAATTAATATCTACTGAAAAACGTAAACTTTAAGGATATCTGAGACTTAAATAAAGAATTCAGAAATATGTAACAAGCAAATAGATGATTTACATGTTTTGTTTGAATTTTAAAATATTTACCCAAAAAATATTACTGCTTACGAAAAAATATTATTTAAATTCAAATCTTTTATTGGCTTTAATTTGCATAATATTTTGAAAAAGAACTAAGTTCTGCATCATAAATACTTAATTCTTTTAATGATGAAAATCAAGAATATTTCTTAAAATTTTATAAAACTTTTTGATGATTTAGATGATTTTTTGAAAAAGTTTTCCAAAGTTCATGCACATTCAAATTTCTTCCAGCTCATTTTTGATTAACTGGCTAATTATATTTCTGATACTATAAAAAGAATTAAAAATTAGTAATTTACTTATAATAGTTTACTTATTGCAAATTTCGTCTCATTTCATTAAGAAAATGAAACCAACACACAACATTTTGCAAACTGCTCTTTAAACAATTTTTAACTAGTAAAATAACATTAAATTTTACGTAGAATGAGACTAAAATAACGTATGAATATTTATTCATAAATTAGCTTACATTGCTTTTAATAATTTTAAATATTAGTTTTATAAAGAATACAGGGATTGTTAATTGAATCAAGTGAACCTTCACAAATATTATTTAACAGAATATATAATCTAACACTAAATTTTTTATTTGGAGAAGAAGAAATTTTATATTTGGAGGAAAAAACATAAAAAAACTCAGTTTCTCAAGTTAGTATAATGAAGATTTATTGAGTTTAATGACTCTCTAAAGAAAAAAAAGGTATTCCACAGAAGTAAATGCACGCTCAAATCAGCTTTTCTATTTGTAGACTGCAAGAAAAAGAAAGATGTGTCACTCGACAAAAAAAAATAAATAAATAAATACACAAACAATGACATGCTGGAGTAAAAAAAGTCCCCCAAAATAGCTGGAAATCGTACATTAGATGAAAAACGCTAAGTAAACCATTTTCCCGCCCAAGTTTACTGGTAGCATCGTATGGATCTCTCACACCTGTGAGCGAAGGAGGAAAAAAAGTAATTTACGATAATTATGACAACTCAACTCCTCCGCATCTTCAATCGTTTGGCCTTTTCTCATTGGATGACATCCAGTATTCAAAACACACTTCAACGCATGACAAGCCTTATGTTCTTTAAGTCCAAATAAACCCAAGTAAAAGCTACCAACAGCTCTTATACCAATCAGAACAATGTGACAGTATTTAAAAATATTTAAATTCGTGCAATGTTTCTTTTTATCCACCGAGTACTTTTGTCGTCCGCTTTTCTCAGCAGGTGGGGATAAAAAATACATTTCCTTATGTCATTTCAGTAACTACGACAGACATTTTCTTAAGGAACAAAAGGCTTATTTAAGAGATAGCAGGGAAGTAAAGTTACTGTTACATATTCATAAGCACTCAAGGTTTTATTACTCTTCCAAGGTCTGTAAGAAATAAAACTGCATTTACAGAAAAGTTTTCATACACACATGGTTCGTTCAAGGTCACAGAGGGTCTTATGATGATTGCAACCTGATCTAATCTCATGTGGTTGCATAATGTTTAATACTGCTAAAATCTAAAGATTTTGGTTTTTAATGTTTTGACAGGGAATAAATTCTGCACACAAAAATACACAAATTCACATTCGGTTACTATTTTAAAATTTAAGTAATGTATTGGCACAAATCTACGAAAAAAGTTTCAATTAATATTTTGGCAATATTAATCTTATATGCATTATTTTTATTATTTTTGATTTTCAAAGATAGCTTTTAATTTACTAGGAGCGTTCAAAAAAGTAAATTACATTCGAATAATATAAGTTAAAACACATTTTACTGAAAAGTGCGCTATAATACAATTGACACACATACAACACGCTATTTCTCTACATTATCTTCCAGTCTCTGATTTTCTTGCATTATAAATAATATACAAATTAATAGACATTTATGAATTTTATGAGATTAAATATTATATTACACATGACTTAAAATGTCCTAAATTATTGTTCCATTTAAAATTCAGATATGTATGGATTTTCTAGCATCACAAATATCGATAAAAAATTCAACTTGCATAACTTCTACATCCATTTAATTTAATACTAACTAGAAAATTATATGAAATAAAGTATTCAAAGCCCTATTTTATTATAGATACAAAATTCAGTTGCATGCAAAATTAACATATAGACAGAAAAGAAAAATGTAAAATAAATTATTGGAGATGAAAAAATCAACTATGAAATATTTTATTGTTTTAAATTTTTTAGAATTATTTAATTATAAGCCGTAAATAAACTTATGGAGAAAAAGTGCTTACTTGTTAAACGCTATAGCACAGTCTTTTATTCCTTCGAAAATTTGCAATTTATCTAATCCATTAAGAAAGGTGACAAAACGTTCTTCAAAAACAGCACAAAACAAATTTGAAAACCCGCTTTTCCCTTTTACGTGCAAGTCGAATAACTACTGATCACCGTTTGAGAACAGAAACGGGAAATCAAGAAACACACGTGCTTCGCTCTCCGTATTTTGGCGCATGCGCATACAACTTTCTTCTTTCTTCTCTAGTTTTACAACTGTCATTAAATAGTGAGCAAACTAAACGCTAACTAATCGACTTAGTTAATGCAAGAACTTAGTTTTTTTATTCCTTTTCATTGTTGTAAGTTGAATGGAGAATTTTTTTTTAAATAAATGTGATTAATATAAAAAAAAACAATGCTAGTTTCTCATAATAATATGGCTGATTTATCTAAAAAATAGTAATTAAAAATCAATAAAAGATAATTTATGCTTTATAGATAAAATGTCAACAGGTAATTTCATCATTAAAGGATTATTTTTAACAACAGTAAGTAAAATTCGATTCTATGTTGAAATTTGTTTTCTTTGTGGAAATTAATTCAGTGTTTTCATTACCTTTTTATTGGTAATTTTATGAAAAAAAAACTAATGTCGAAAATTTTTCGGAATAAAATGTATTTTATTAAAAATGAAATATTTCTGACTTTAAAAGCTGTTTGAAATATATTTTCCGTCTTAAATCAATCAAAAATTGTATAAATGCCTAATGTTATATACTTACATATTTTGATCTAAGACGTAAGTATAATAATTAAAAAATTATTTTCTTATAAATATATATATTAATTCTAGGCTTATTAAATCTTTTTTTTACTATTTCATGCTTTTTTCATAATTTTAATCAAAAGTTCTTTAAGTCATTTAATATTAACTATATATGAAATATCAGAATTTTAAATTTCATCATTTTATCTTAGTAGAAGACAAATTAAGTAAAGAGAAACCTTCTTATAGTCACAGAGATTATCCTAGAAATCTATAATTAAGAAAAATAAAAGAATATAATGCATTAATTAAGTTAATTATGCATTAAAATTGAAGAAAAAATTAAATTACAGAGGTGTAAATTTAGATGTAAATTTACTTTTAAGAGATGTACAATTCTACCACTGTATTTATCTCGTAAACTGATTTTTCTGTTCTTAACACTAAGCTTCTTAAGTTAAAATTTGTTTCAATTTAAATTCATTATTAATTTTTAAATCACATTTCAGAAATGATAATAATAAAATGAAAAAAAAATTCTTTGCAATGTGTGAAAAAAATTATATCTTAAATTAATTTGAAATTAGTTTTAATATTAAAACTAGTTTTATGTAGTAAAGAATAACATAATTTTCTCGGAAAATTTTGTAAATGCTCTTTTTTGGACAGTTTAGAACTCAAAGTTGTCTGAAAGATTTTTGGTCTTTTATTCCAAATGGCCACACTTCTTCTTCTTCAAGTTGGGTTTGTATGTCATTGAGCACCTCTGCTTTTATCAGCATTTTGTACTGTTAACTCCAAACCCAATGTTTCTTAGTTCCATTTGCTCGGATCACCCACTTTATTAATAAAGTCTGATAACCCTTTAATGGAATCTAGGTGTAACTCTCTAGTATGGATGATGCCATGGCCACACTTAGATATGACAAACGAAAAAAAACAGGAAAACTTTCTTGATAAATAAACATAATTTTATGAATACTTCAGCCTTAAAGTTTTCTAAATATTTATATCGATAAAGTTGAGTATAATAAAACATCACTTTTCTAATTTTTTCATTTAATTGGGTAAAGAGAACAACGCAGCGCTGATAGTCAAGAGGAACGAGTTGCATAATAAACTTGTTGTTAAAGAATAAACGTTTACTAAAAGTAGTCAAGCCAATTTATAAAGCAGTTCCTATTACAGTGAATGGACAAAATACACATATGTTGTCTTAAATAAATGTGTTGTTAAATACACATGTGTTGTGTTAAATAAAGGAGTTGTTAAATACAAATGTGTTGTGTTAAATAAATGTGTTGTTAAATAACCATGCGTTGCGTTAAATAAATGTGTTGTTATATACACATATGTTGTGTTAAATAAAGGAAATGTTAAATAAACATGCGTTGTGTTAAATAAAAGTGTTGTTAAATACACATGTGTTGTGTTATATAAATGTGTTGTTAAATACACATACGCTGTGTTAAATAAAGGAATTGTTAAATACACATGTGTTGTGTAAATATAATAGTGTGTTGTAACATAATAGTGTGCATAACACATTTATTGTGCTGTATAACAATACATTGAATTACAAATTTAATGAACTCTGATAAATGCTTATTTCAAATTCCGTTAAGTCACGAATTAGTTTCTATTAATTATGTAATATTTATTAGGATATTGGAGAAATGAGTTATAAAGAAAAGAAAGCATTCAAATTTCACTTATTTTCAAAAATATTTAAAATTTATTAAAAAGACATTTCAACATTTCGCTATATTTAAAATACTTGCGATAAATTTGTGAATATCGAGAATATCTTTGAATTTGGACTAAATATCGAGGTAGCAAACTATTTCCGAAAATAATTAAAATTAAATAATTACATGAAGTTCTATTGGATTTTAAAATATTTATCAATTTTATTTTAACTGTTATTTTTGCTACAAAATTAAAGGTTGAAAAAAAATAACTATTTATTTGAACTATTATTTATTATAAATCTATTCATAAAGTTATTGCTTGCATATTCAAAAATTTAAAAATTTTTATATTTTTATTTCAATTTGTATTTAAAATTATATCATTCAATAATTTGATAAAATATAAAAGAAACATAATAAATTTGATCAATAAATTACCATATTATTGTAGAAAATAAAAAGACAATGACTTTTCTCAGAAATGTATTTAGTTTTCCAAATTTAATTTGAAAAATAAACATATTATCATTAATCAATTGTTCGATAAAAACTACTTTAAATTCATGTCTATTTTTCTTAAAACTAAAGGTATTAATTTAATGATAAAAATATGTGAATTACATTTATACATGAAGTTCTGTCTAAATAAAACTAAGAAAACTCCTAAATTAGTCAATTATTCCTTAAAATAATTTATTGAATTCAAATACCAAATCTTAATCATTGTAATTTAATTAATTTCATTGATTAAGTTTTATAATATAGTTAACCTGATTTTCATGAGGAATTCACCTCAATCTAATTACATGTTATTTAATTTCATTTCTTTAATATATGTGAATTGATATTAATGAGTTAATACGAATTACAACCAGAAATTTATCAAAAATGAAATTATATACCTTTAAGTTAACAGTATAAATGCATTATTTTTTAAAATTTTCATTTCTATGCAATGTAAGAAAATCACAGTAATTTTATCAGTTGGACATTGAATTGTCTAGAAATTATTCGAGTTAATAATGATGAAAAATCATAATAATTTTAGACCATCAAACATTTTAATAAAAATATTAATTAATAAAAATAATTATTCTGCATTAAAGAATTATTCATTTTTATACATGATATATATTATTATAACTTATAGTACCCAATTACTATATATTTATTCTTATCAAGACATTCTAATAGTATCAAATTTTACAAAAGAGCGATCATCTTAGTTTACATTTAGTTATCAAGCTCAATATCCAAAAAATCACGGTCATTTCATTGCCATATTTATTTCAGTTAAATGATGGGAAATAAAGAATTCACGAGAACTTGTCTGGATACTTGCGATTACACATACATATAGTTACACAATTCTATTAAATAGCTGCTTTTACTCCTTTTTTTACGATCGCGTCCATTAAAAAGATTTACGTATCTTATCAATGAGTACTTACAAGACACGCATTGGAATTGATGTTTCGCAACTTTTTTTATATCTTGTGTTGAAATGGAAAAAATCAAGCAGATGTCCAGAGATATAACGCCATTTAAAAGCTTTTGGCATGTTAGAAGTCCATGAAGGTCAAAAGCATCTAAGAAAAACAAGACACTCACGATCAGAATTTTAAAGGACTGTATCAGTCTCTGCAAAGGTGGGATTCATTTACCTACAAATGAGCAGGACATGAGCAATAATTGCAAAAGCAGTGGAAGTTACCTTCAATTGTAAAATAATTCATTCAAGGTTAATTTGTTTTTCTTTTCGTAAAACGATTCTTTGCAGAAGCATTTGGCCAATATACCACTGGTTTGTGAAATCAAACAATGAATTAGAAAAACCGGCATGTGTTCTTAAATTATAGTTTGGTTTTTAAATCCACAACTCTAACCAATTACATAAGAGGAATTTATAAAACTTTTGTAAAATTGAAATTATGTTAAACTTATAAGCTACACACAAATATAGAGAATGAAATTTAATGTATAAAGATAAAAACTGTAAAATTTCTGCTTATAATATTTTAAAATCTGGTTATTTTCCTTTTTTATTACTTTGGAACTAAGCAAAACTAAACAACAGAACAATTACATATGATTATTATTTAGCGCTTTTCTTTCAAAGGGAAGTATAAAAACCTAATATTATGCTTCTATTCATTGAAATCATTCCTGAAATTTACTGTAATTACTGAAATTTACTGATATTAGAAGTACAACATTAAGGAAAAATAAATATACAAAATGCCAACATATTTATGAACCAATAAGCAATGACTCAAAAAGCGTTTTTGGAAATTCAGAAATATCAATATGAGCATAATTATAAATATTTCATATACACTTATATTTTATACTTTGATCGTAAAGACATAACATTTGAAATGTATTAAAAATTTTGGTATAAATTTCTTAGTATATCAAGAACTAAATTAACTAAAAGTTTAATTATTGTACATAAAAGAATAATATTTCATCGTTAAATGCTGCATATATTCTTAAAAAAACATACTCTACAATATATTTAACATTAAAAATAGAATGTATTGCAGAGTATGTTATAAAATAATGCATGTATTAGTCGTGTAGCATTTATTAAAAAAATAATGAAAAAGTCACAAAAGGAAATAGCTAAATTGTAATTCTTTGTATTATTCTCCTTCATATTATCACAATTTAAAATATCATTGATAGTAAAGGAACAAGCAAGAAAGAGGTTTTACATGTTTTATTGAAATGCATACGTATTTACTATAGTAATAAGTATGTATTTAAATAAAACATGTAAGATCTCTGTAATAACTTAACCTGCCCTTTTATTAAATCTCAAGTTATCTTTTATTCTGTATTTTTATATAGTATTTATTATTATATATTGAAATTTTTCACATAGACATAAAGAATTATCATGTTTTTTGCAAGTGTTTCACGATTAGTTTAAAAATCATTTATTACAATATCTCAAAATGTGAAACAAAAAGATAGATTTCAAATTTGTTAACAACATCAGCCACACACAAGGTATTAATTATACTTTTTTTAAAATTTCTGTGTGTGAAAAAGATAAAAAAAATCAGAATTTATAATAACAATTTTAAATGAAATACCTTAGTTTTTGGTTAAGTTAAATTAATTCAAAATCTTTAAACATAACAAAAAATTCCTTTTTTTCTTATGCTTACATTTGAATATTTGAGTTTCAGATATCTTAAAGGTTTTTTTTATTTAAAGTTAAAAAAAAGAAAAAAGAAAAATGTACTCTAAAAATTTAACTGTAATTGAGAAAACTTATATAATCACGTTTTTATTTCATTACAACTAAGTATTTTTAAGCTTTCAGGTGTAAAGAATGCAAATAAGGAAAGTAAAAAGAAGAAATATGAATAATTTAGATATAACAAGTTCCATAAAAATTACTTCATAAACTTTAAAGTATTTAAATATAGCATATTGTCTTTAGTAAATATATACTTTTATTCTTTTTACATTTTAGGGAGACATATCTTCAATTTGACATACCTTCTTGAGTCTGATTGATTGAGGGGGAATTGGTCAACATTATATTATTACCGATTTTCCTTTGAATTAGAATACTGATTATGCAGTTGCCAATAGCTTATATCGTAATTCCTAAGTAATAAAAATGTTTGCTACAATAAGACACACACACAATTCCAAATAAACAATATATTTTCCATATTGAAATAAAATTATCCGCATTGTTTTCAAATTGTTTTAATTTCGAAAATTTTAAGAAAAAGTACATAATTACAAAATTAAAAAATAATCTTTTTTATTTTTTTAAATGGCTGAAAAAATTAAAAAATAATTAAAATATAAAATATTTTATTTATTCCTATCACTTATATTCACTCACTTTCTCATTATTAATTTAATACTATTACTTTTGCAAATTTTGCATTTAAGTATTCGAAAAAGTATGAGTAATCATATATTTCAGTTTATTTGTGTTGAAAAGGTGATTGCTTACGGCGGACATACACTAAAGGAAATAAAAAGTTAAAGTGATAAAACAAAATTAACATAAATTAAATCAATCGAAAAATAATTTATTCTTTAAAATTCATCGATTTTAGAAATGATAAGCAAATTTTAGAACATTACGAATTGTTTTCTAGTAAGAATAAGAAATGCTAATAATAAAATTATGTGGCATACAATTTGAAAAAGAACAAGAATATCAACAATGTTATATTATTAAAAACGTAGAGTATATAATTCATGACTTCTAAAACAATTTCAGTTATGATTCGCTTATATCGCAGTAACAAATAAATGTATGATAAGAAATTATTTTTTTCATGCTATTGTATGTTATGAATAAATAATAAAATTAAAATAATAAATATTATTTTAATTATGTTCTTAATTCCAATGAATTTGAGAACATAATTAAA
>CM075857.1:71750844-72060844 GCA_037975125.1 Latrodectus hesperus | reverse complement strand
GTGCTCGAGATTCTGTGAATGGCAACACAGTGGCCCTCGCGGTTACAGTTATAGTGACAGAAACTCGAAATTTTCGAATGGCAACGCCTACTTTTTACCATCGCAAAATGTTCAGCACATGCGAAAACCCTAAATAGCGTTGAAACGGTACCGATATGTCCGAAAACCGACGTGTTATACACATACAAACAGTTCTTCAAGGCACACGGAGGAATAATGCATACGACAGAGACAAGAGATTGCTCAATGATGAGAACACATAGAGAAAAAATCTTTATTAATTTCAAACATTTTCCACATGAGTGCCATCACAGACAATTACGCATTGCATGCGGGAGACGGTGGACAATGTCGCTGCACGCAACATGGCACGAGGGATGTTTCCAATCTCACGCCGTATAGAATCCTTTAAGTCCGACAATGTTTGAGGATTGCACAGATAAACTCTGGATTTGAGATAGCCCCAAAACCAGAAATCCATAGGCGTCAGATCTGGGGATCGCGCAGGCCACGGAAAAGGATAATAGCGTGAGATGATGCGATCACCAAAATGCTGATCCAGGAGCCTTTTAACTGACCTCGCTATATGTGGAGGTGCGCCATCTTGCATCCAAACAATGTCATTGAGTGCATTCAGCCGACGCAACTCCGGTAAGACTCCGATGCAACTCCGGTATTTTTCAGCATGGCTGCATACCGAGGGCCCGTTACAGAACATGTTGCAGGGCCAGTCGGGGTCGTTTCCACAAAGAAGAACGGGCCCAGAACAAATGTAGCTGTAATGCCGCACCACGCAGTCACTTTGGCGTCAAATAATGGTACTGGCTCCACAGCATGAGGATTCGTCTCTCCCCAGTGCACACAATTCTTTGTGTTAATGCTGCCATTTAAGGTGAAATGCGCCTCGTCCGTCCATAGTATGCGAAGTGGCCAGTCGTTATCCGCATCATATCGTAACAAAAATGCATTTGCGAAGTCCAGACGTTGTTGTGGCTCACCCGGCTCCAACATCTGGACGCGCTGGAACCGATAGGGAAACATGTGAAGTACCGAGCGCAAGAGCTTGCGGACCGTTGAGTTCGGAATATCCAACACGCGCGCTATGCCTCTTGCGGTTTCTGTGTGTCCTGCAGTCACTGTATGGTGCACTTCCATGACAACGTCCTCAGAAACAGTTGGCCGTCCGGAACGCTGTTTGTCACAGGTGCAGCCTGTATCTTCGAATTTCCGCACTAAATCACGCAGAGCTTGCAGAGTACATGGGCCGCGTCGTTGTCGATGATTGCGGCGATACACACGCAAGGCTTCCGCAGCGTTCATCCCATTTTCGTAATAGAGTTTGATCAATTCACCGCGAACTTTCCTAGGAAGACTCATATCGTCGGCATGTGCAAATTCCCGAATGACGACTTCGCATACCCGCTTGGTATTTTATAGGTTTCCTACGCTGAATATCTGGCGACCGGCGTTCTGTGATTGGTTTCTTGACTCTGTCACATGCAAATTTATTGCGTGCGGCCAGATCGCGTTTTATTGGCCGGTTTTCAGAACTCTTTTTTGTGTTTGCAGAACACGTCCGTTTTTAGACATATCGGTACCGTTTCAACGCCATTTAGGGTTTTCGCATGTGCTGAACATTTTGCGATGGTAAAAAGTAGACGTTGCCATTCGAAAATTTCGAGTTTCTGTCACTATAACTGTAACCGCGAGGGCCACTGTGTTGCCATTCACAGAATCTCGAGCGCATATCTCAAAAGAACTATATTTGAAATATCATCTTGATCGGTTTAATAGAATGGACGCTAGAAGCGCAGATGTTGGCAAAGTTTTTTTTATAATCACCCTATATATATATATATATATATATATATATATATATATATATATATATATATATATATATATATATATATATATACTATTTGCAACCTTTTTAATTGTTATACGCATTTTACTCATTTTTTAGGCTAAAAATAAGTTCTTTAACTGGGATGTTTCATTAACTGTTTTTTATTTAATTTTTTCAGAGTATATGATTTTTCAAACTATAAAATATGAATTATACACCTTAAATTGTTTTTCTCCTTCTATTATAAACGTGAAATTATTTTAAAATATTATATTGGATTTAAAATTAAACTAATGCGCTTAGATCAATCCAATATTATTCAATTGAAATTATTTTGAAATAGTTAAATTATTATCACTATTTTCAATCAAACTTTTTTCGTATGATTATGTTATGAAATGATAATGTTAATATATATATATATATATATATATATATATATATATATATATATATATATATATATATATATATATATATATATATATATATATATATATATATATATATATATATATATATATATATATATATATATATATATATATATATATATATATATATATATATATATATATATATATATATATATATATACTTCTAGCAATGTTGAAATCCTTGAACGGTGTAATCTTGGAGGTGAAGAAAGATGTTCAGAAGAATACTATGCTTTTGCAGTCCCTACTTCCGAGCACAACAATCGTGGAAGAGAGGAATGTATTGACTATTTGTAGTTTTGATGAATTGAAAGTTATGGAAGAAAGGCTCAAAGATGTAGAAGAATTAAGTAAAATGGTAAAAATATTTGTTTAAAAAAGCTTGTTTTTTGTGTGTATAATATATGTATGTACATAATATCTTAATAGGTTATTATCAAAGAGATTACTTGGGTAATTTTAAGAAAATTAATAAATAATTAAAAATTTTAAATTTTAAATTTAATATTTTTACAAATTAAAATTAATTCCTGACTCAAAATTATTTGAAGCATTTATCAGTCTATTTATCAGTCATTATTTATTCAGTCTTTTTATGATTGCAAAAGAATTGCAATTTTTTAATTAAATTACCTAATGTTGCAACTTTATTTGGCAATTTTATTATAATATTCTCTTTGATTTATTTTAACTGGTTGATAGATTGTCACTTTTTGGTATATTTTGCATGCAAGGGCTAATATCTACAGTAAAAAGTGTGTACTCCATCACTAATTTCCCAATTAAGATGAGAATCAAATCCCTTAATTGTTGAATTGATGATTGTATTACTTTAACTATTGCAATGATTGGCTTGTGTATTGGTTGTAAATTAAAATATAAATATTTTTTAAATGGGAAAATATTTTTTTTAGGTTATTCTTCGAAAGTATGGCACTTAGAAATTATCATTTACTTGGTTTTTTATGTATACTTTCCTACTAAAAATTTAGCAAAGAATCGAAAATTTCTTATAGAAACATTATTAACTAAAAAAATAAATAAAAATAACTAGTGAAAAAAATAATCTGCTGAACAACAAATTTGTAAAAGATGAAAAATTACATGCATTTATGTATAATATACACAAATAAATATAAAATAATTTTTATTTCAATTTTTTTAATAAAAACGAACTGTAACACTTCGATGACTTCATTATAAGCTTATTGCAGTAAGAACTGGAAATTCATTTTCTGAAGTTGTGTTTTAATATACAAAAACAAATATTAGAAATGTTATCCTTTTTTTCTGATTTATGAGTTTTCTATAAAAAGGTAATTTATTATATTTTATTTTTCTTAAAAGACTTTACTTTGTTAAATGTTAAGACCTTTTTTAATATCAAAAATTCAATTCTTTAAAACTATCTATGTAGATTGACATTTTTCCTAGAATTCATAGTTCTTGTAAAATTGTTAAAAAGAATGGAATTGTAACAACAACTAGTCCGATATTCATAAATATTTTGCTATTGGTAAACCAACTATTTATACAATACTTAGAGCCTAGACTTGTTATAATAGAAGAAAATAGTGCCAAAATATAAGTGAATAATGAGGAGCTCAAATATCAAAATATTTCTTTCATTTCTAAGAGAAAATACAAAATTAATATTGATCACTGAAATTTAAAGTGAAAACTTATGCACCAATTCAATATAAAAGGATAACTTTCAGCATTTATTTAAACAAGAAATTCTTGATTTATTTCTTAGTGAAAATTGTATTGTTTTTAAAAATTTTATCAATATATTTAAATATAAAGCAAACAGAAAAAAAGTAATTTACTACAAAAATTATCTTTGTTAAAGATTTTTCTTTTCTGTGATTATTTTTTTAAATAATTCTGAATTTATTTTATTACAGGTTACAAAAAGTTATCTGAATTGAAGTTACCTGTATTAATTTAATTTTATTTTTATTTTCAGTAAGTGTTCGACAGAAAAGAGAATATTCTAGCATTTCGCAACACAAAATATAAGAGTATGTAAGAAATTGACTTCGAAATGCTCCAGATCGGGAAGGAGGAAGGAACAAAAGAAGAAAACTTTTAAATTAAAAAAACTGTAAATAAATAATGTGAATGGATTTATGATTGTATATAAAAAAAGTTTATACTGGATCTGTCTCGTTCTGAGCCATCATTAATAAAAATATCATTGATATAATATAAATTATCTAATATAAAAAGTTCAGTTTATGTGTGTTTAGTTAAATGTGTTGCATGCTTTACAAAAATACAATAAAACAAAAATCTTAAAATAATTGAGTTAGAATTTTATGTATATGTTCATGCGCTGAATTTAACAACAGAACTGTTAACAATGAAGTGAAAATTTCTTATAGATATATTAAAATATTTATTGAATAAAAATAAATAATAACTGCTAATCCAAAAGTTATCTTGACAAATTGGTAAAACATGATTATAATCAACATATAAATGAATTATATTAGAAAAAATATTTTAGAAAATAATCAAATCTAATATAAATATTTATTTAAACAAAAATAAACTAATATTTACTAGTTCATTAAAGTAAAAGCTAAAAATTCAAACTTTTTAAATTGTTTTAATTTATATATAATTATTTCTTAAGAAATAAAAACATATTTAATGTTATACTATTAATATATATAAATTAAAATTTATTTTAACAAAAATAAACTGTAATATTCATAGGCTCATTATAATAAAAGTTGAAAATTAAAATTTTTGAAATTGTTTTAATTTATATATAATTATTTCTTAAGAAATAAAATGGGACGATTATGGAAAGAGAGCGGCATCTCTAAATACCAAAGCAGATTCAATTTAATACATTTCCAATATATTTCAATATTAACTTTACAATATATAAATTCCTAGCAATTAAAAAATGGGTAAATATTTCATTTTAATCTGTAGAAATAAAATCAAAGTTATAATTGGCTCCACGTCGGTTAAAGCGACCACTGCCGGCCAAACTGCAAAGTCCCGACGGATAACCGTATACGGGTATGTGCTGGCAATTATACGGACCACACACGGCCAATACGGCATTGCTGGCCACCCAGCGTTGGGCCAACAGCGGACCGTACTGCCGGCCCAGCAGCAATGACGACGACCACTTTATTGACGGAGCCGACGAGGCCAAATAGCGGCGGGACGCTGCTGGCCAAGGCGGCTGACAGCAGCGGCCCGATGGATGCCCAGCATCTTTGTGTTTGCTGGGTACATATATATATATATATATATATATATATATATATATATATATATATATATATATATATATATATATATATATATATATATATATATATATATATATATATAATATATATATATATATATATATATATATATATATATATATATATATATATATATATATATATATATATATATACTAAACTTTTCTCGGAATTATTTATATACGTTTATGAAAGTTATTATGCAGTTATAATACTTTATTACAACAATAATGAAATGTTTTTGTTTAAGAAACAGAGCACAAGAAAACACAAATTGCGTTACGTGAATGTATGGCGTATTGTCTGTGTATGAATATGCTTGTATAATAATAAAAAGTTTTGAATAAAATGCATATAATTCATGAGTAAATATTCTTTGTTGAGAAAATTTTGTTTTTAGTAGATAATTCATAAATTTTATAAGAAATTGACTTTATCCTTAGCTGCCAGTAGTAAATCATATTAAGTTCTAATCTCATGATATTATTTGAATCTAATTTGATTTGCATATTTCAAATTAATACAAAGCAAAATGCAATTAATTTCTAAGAAAGTTATCAATTTCAATGCAATATTGATTTCAAGAAACAAAGATTTTGAGATTAAGGAAATTGCTAAGATTCTAGCTTTCTGTGATTTACATTTATTAGATACTAGTGGATCTTCCATCCAGAGACATCCAATTTCGCTTTCTAAAAGATTTCAAAGTTGTGAGGTTGTAAAGATATTTCTTCGTTAGAATAATTGACTTTCATCTTTCGTATTTTTCTATGATAACTAATTCCTTATTAACACATTTTGTATTTTACTATATTTTTTTCTAATTAATGAATGTATTCAATTTTCTTTTTGCAAATAATTTATCGTGTAGATCTGATTGGTTAAGGCTTTCTCGTCATGGATAGTAGTCAGCTCGAATACCAACTTAACCTAAGACCCTCCCTGTTAACTAACGTCAGTTAATCTCGTAAAAGATGATGTAGTCACATTGTCTTTCGCGTGAAATGATACATTTGGGATGGGGAGACTAGTGTAAAATTCATCCTCTATGTTCCTTCTTCTTAATTTTTGAGACTATGCCATTTTCTTAATCCAAAATATCATTCCTACGGAATGTTCCATTAGATAAAATACAATCACTGCCTTTCCTTCTAATGCTATAAAGTATTCTAAAAGCTAGAAATTGCAATAATAATATTCCAGCACCTGAAATTCATGATCTCTTATTGTTATAGTACTTTCATAAAGTTTTAAATGAATCATGTTTTCATATCCTAAATATACGAAACAAAAATAGTTTAAAAAATATCTGCTTAAGTTTTAATTATAATATGGAATTACATTCAGAATATTTATTATTACTGTTTAAGTATTTACTCAATAATTAATACTAAGGGGGGATGTATACATCATTCTTGCGTATATCATTTCAAAATTTATATTAAATATATTAAACTCCCTTAACCATTGGCTAAATTACCACATTTTTTCTCTAAGAGAAAATTCACTTTATACGAATATGAAGTATATTCTATAGAATTCTATATATTATTTATTGAATAAATACTGATATGTAATAATTTGTCTGAAAACAGCAGAAAAAGTAATGTAAGATATCAAAATAGATATCATAACCTTTTTGAAACTTTATTGTTGTTTTACCTAGAAATCACAATAGGTCTATTTCAAACTTTAAATCTATCTGTAATACAAAAAGATTCATTATGAAGGAAATCTGCTGAAATGATTACTATTCTTGATGAAAAACAAATTCAGTAATTATTTTTCGAGTACTAAAGACTTGCATCTGTCTTCTGTTATATACGTTTTTATTCAAAGTTTTTAACACACATATATAGCCAAACTTTTATCTTGATTAAAAGCAATAATATATTAGATTAAACAGTTTGATGCATTTTAATTGAATTTTATAATCTATCAAGATACTTGCAATTACTGTAACTGTTTACCATATAAAAACATTATACTAGCTTTAATTATATTTAAAATTTCAGCTAATCACAGTGACAATGAAAATGGAAGAAAATTAATTGTATTTGAATCGTAAAAATAATTACTGTCTCGGAAATTTTAGGTGTGATTTAATAAGCCACATTTCTGTAACAGTTATATATTTTGAACCAGATAACATCTCAGCTAAATTTATATTACCATATAAAACAACATATCACAAATTTCATTTGAAAACAATATAAATTTTGCATTAAATTGTAAAAATTAAGAAACAAGAAAAATTATAACTAAACTGTCATTTCGGATTTAAATTTTTACAAGGTAAATAGTTGGATAAAACTGTATCATTACACACATACCCACATTTTTGTAACCATTTTTCCAACGTATCGTTTTTTTATAAACAACTTTGCTAAACATTAAGATATTATTTTAGAATAAAGAATTACATTGATTTTGTATTAATATTAATGTAAAATGTCAAAAATGATTATTAGAAATTTTAGCTGGTATAAATGATATTTTATAACTGTTTAACACACCGATTTTATACCTCTGGCATTTATACAAATGCAGCGTAAAATATATTCCCTACTTTTCAATTTTAAGCTAAACTTATATAATTATATTTGCTTATATACCAATATATATTCACTAAAGTCTTAAGATATAGTAACTAAATTTTGAGCTAATTTGTTCCATTTATTAATTTTGTCAGCGTGGTAAGAAATTTCCTCAAATTTAATTTAGCAAGCGCGAACACAACTAACCGTTAAAGCTATAATTAATTATATTTTCCCATACCTCTTTTATATATGACATCATTTATTTTGAACTTAACGAAACGGAATTTTTATTTTCTAAATCCAATATTTTCTAAGACTAGGAATTCTGTAATGTGAGAGACTTGCTTAAGAATGTGCAATGCTCTTATTTAATTGGTTTTAATTTACCCTTAATTGTTTAAAGATAGAAACATAAATTAAAATAATTCTGACTTCTTTCAATAGGATATTCTTATAATTTATCTTTCAAAGAATAATTAAAATTTATCCATCTAACTTGCAAATATTTGAGAGAAGTTAGAAAATAAATATTAAGTAAGCTTTTGCATTATTTTCATTTTTTGCATAATAATTTCAGTTTATTTTAATTTCAACTTAATTTATTTTTACAATATTTGATTTAAACTTAAAATATCAAGCTTAATTCAATTGATACATTGTTTTTTTACTTTAATCACTTACATATTTTTTCTTCTTTACGTAACACTGCAATATGAAAGATATATTTCTCTTATCACTTTCAATTCCAAAATAGTTGCGGCTTACAAATTTTTATTATGTTTGTAAATTATTGATTGTAGTTGAAAATATATGATTTACAGAACAAAAAAGTTTTTTTTTAATGTTTTAATATTACATACACATTGTATGTAATTCTCTCTTATATATTTTCCTTTCTGGTTTCCTCCTTCAAATTTTACGCTTAAGTGTATTTCTTTTGGATATCTCTTGTTTAACTTTTACTTTTTAATATTATATATATTTTGTTCCTAGTGCTCCCTTATTGCAAGCCTCTTATATTTTTAATGCATTGCCCTTAAGCGAATAATGCTTTTCAACTTATAATTATTTGATATACTCACATATTCACTCTCATTTGCATGAAATAATCTGTCTATTAATGATTTTTTAATAAAAAAATAGAAATGAAAATTTACATTTTCTTTTCTATAGAATTTATTTCTCAATTAATAAGAAACTGGTTGTCGTGTTTTTGCTGTATTATTTCCTGTGAGAAATTCATATCAAATGCTGCCATGAATGATTGACTTTTTGTGAAGCATTTTACAGTCGTTAGAATTTCAAATTTACTTTTATGTTTTCGCTTATTCTAATATGCTTAATAATAGTGAATTTGTTCGCGTTGTAAAGTAAATGCGTAGTACACTGATTGATATGATACTGTGGAGGCAGTGTCAAAAAATTATTATATATATATATATATATATATATATATATATATATATATATATATATATATATATATATATATATACATATATATATATATATATATATATTAAATAATATATATATATATATATATATATATATATATATATATATATATATATATATATATATATATATATATATATATATATATATATATAAACTTAGTTACCTAATTATGCAGTGTGCATAACCTTATACGAGTATTATTAATTTCGATCTAGAGCGATAAAAAAAGTTGAGTTGTTATATAGATTAAGTTTTCCTTATCTGAATTTCTGCTAAAAGTATGAATTTAGATAAGGGTTTCTGTGTGTTCTGAGAGATCGAGTAGAAAATTCCTAACTCGATAATGCGAAGAATTGTTAGATTTGGCGTTTTGCCAAGATAGGTTCGAAAAGCATCATTTGTGTTTACACGCGTGTAATTGGTATTTCGAGTATAAGCAGTTTTTCTTCCATGCAATAGTGAAAAAAAACATCTTAGTTTCATTCGCTTATTTTTTTTATTTGTTTGCTTAACTAAAAAAAATTGCAAGCTTATATCTCTAGTATGCGTAAATGTATGTTTTATTGAGTGGATATTAAATTCTAGTTTTCTTGTAACTGGATGATTCCTGCTCCAATTTAACCATTATATGCATCAATTGTTTTTTCAAATAAGCGGCGTGTTTAAATATTTAATCAAACAAATTTTGGATGTTTTAATTTTCATAATATCATTAAATATTTATATGAAAAGTATAATTTGATTTTTTACCTTATACCTTGACTTTATACCTTACGATTTTGAAAGTTCTTCACAATTATTATGTTCGCCATCTATAGATTCTAATAGAACATTTCAATAATTTAATTTATTTTCTAGAAAAGTTAACAATATGTTAATTAAGAACCTTGGTTAAATACAATACACAACCAATAAAATTTTTGTACGTAATATTACTATCATGAAAAGCTTGCTTAAATAAAAGCATATTCTATTAAATAATTCTTAACATAGCAATATTATCTTATGTGATTTTTAACAAACACACCTTTCTTTTATATTTTGAGTTATTAGAAGAAACGATATATGTTTAATTATATACATCAATCTATGAATTTTTAAGATTTACAATTTAATAACATTAAACTGAAAGTCTTATATTAAATATTGATAATTTTAATTGACGTCATAACATGCATTCTACATTCAATTAAGTAAATTATATAAATTGCAAAATTTAAAATTATCACAAAATTTAGGGTGAATAAAATTACTTACGCGTAAAAAATACAGTAGTAAGAAAAGGCGTATACATTCATGAATTTTAAATACTGCGGTCTTTAAAATAAAAACCAATTATTTTGTATTTAAAGAACATATATTATTCTAAGGATATTTGCTGCTTGCAAAATAATTAGATTTAAATAAAAACCAATTATTTTGTATTTAATGAACATATATTATTCTAAGGATATTTGCTGCTTGCGGAGTACGTTTGCATCGTATTCAAAATTAGGATAAAAAATTTTCAGAATTTTACTAATTTGTAATACATTTACACAGGATATTATTTAATACTAAGAAATTACAAGTCGATATAAATTGAGTGAAAAATGTGTATACAAATGTAGTTCCATAATTAATGTAAGCTGTTTAGCATTAATAATTATATCAAATAAAACGAAGAAAGAATTAATTTTGATGAAACAAATAACGATATCTAAAATTAGGTATTTATAAATATTATATATAATCCAAAAAGAGTGCAAAATTAAATTTTCAGAATTTAAGAAGTATAAATAAATGTAACTCATAGATATTTCAATCATTTTAGGGCCAGCTCTGGGAGTGGGTAAACCAGGCCTCTGTGTGGCTGGCGGCAACCTTTGGAGGTCGAAAAATGGCTGTAAAAATAAATGTGAAGAAAATATGAAGATATATATGCCACTCACAAGCATAATAAATTCCCACTTAAAAGTAGATTGAAACGTAAACAAAATCACTCTTTTTATTATAATTTAAATAAATCGATCCAAAGTGCTGCTATATAGAATTTTCTATCGTACGTCTTAATCTGTCGAAACATGTAAGAAATCGCGGACTCGTGCGGAAAATCAGTCCTGACAAGCTTTCACGCAATTTTAACCGTGACTATAAAAGGTTAAAAATGCAGTTTTATTGTTTTACTTATGGAATTATTGTCTTTCATATTGGTTACTAGTGAAGTAGATTACGTTATAATACATTTACTATTTACCGGGTCTTTTATAAACTATATGAAAATCAGGGGAGTAGAATAAGTAAAAAATGTTTAGTTTTTTTCATGAAATATTTAAATAGCTTCAGGATGTTTCTTATTAAACGAGGTTTTTTCATTCATTATTAACCAACTTCAAAAAAGGAAAAGGTTATTAATTCCATCAATTTTTTTTGTGTTTTTCATGTTTCTCCGGCAATTACTTTGGCATATCTGAACCGATTTGAATGTTTTTTTATTTGTTTGATAAGGTATGTCAATGTATTTTTACCACTGTTAAAAAGATGGTTTAAAATGCCACCCTAATTATTGGGGGTAACAGTTAGGGGTTGATAAAAAATAAAAGTTTCTGAAAATAATTAAAATTTGATGTGAATAAAGCGACTAGGGATCCAAATAAAATGCGAAACTAAAAATTTGTAAGAAAAACTACCCCTTTGGCTTTTAGAATTAATATTAAGAGGTGGGAAAAATTAAAATTTTCCGATTTGAATGAACTTTCTTTTGTGTGATAGGGTATGTACACGCATTGTAAAAAGTTAGTTTAAAATACCAATTCTTAATTTCAGAGACGAACTTTAGGGCTTGATAAAAATACAGGTTTCCGAGGAATAAAAAATAAAAATTGTATGAATAAAACCCTGGGAATCCAAGTAAAATTCACAATTTAAATTTTTAAAATGGATTACATCTTTTGCTTTTGGGGTTAATATAAAGGGGTGAAACAATTGAAGTTTTCCGATTAAATAAAGTTTATTAAACAAAATTAATGAGGCACTCGATTTTTAAGAGAATATATGGATTTTCTTTACATTAAATGCTGATTGATGGCTGAGCGGCAAGAGTTCCTTACTCCTGAGCTGTGGGTCCCCTGTTTGAATCCTGGTTCGGGCATGTATATTGCTTTCTTTCTCTGTTCTCTTTGTGTTTTTCTGCCATTTCTTCTATGTTGAATTATGAATGTTCACCCTGTAAACGGGTTTGTGGTGGAATGGCACGAGCAACGCTATACGTGCCTCCGTGACTTTGTTCACAGGTGTCCACTGGGTTGCGACAAATGAGTGGCAGTTTCTGAACTTGTTGTGGCATTGGGTTCGTCCCCCAAGTGCCCGCCATTGGAAAAAAAAAAACTTAACATTACTTCAGTGTAGTCAGCTAAAAATAACTTTATACTTTTTAGTTCAATTTTTTAAAGTAGGTTTTATTTTTTTTTTAAATTTTTATTAAAATGTCTTTTTTTTAAAAAAACCTCCCAATAGAGAATACATTCGCTGTTACAGAATATCGATATTATAAACATATGATTCTTCTCATTTGGGGCTGCGTTGAGCAGATTTCGTTTTTACGAATGAAATGCACATCCAAACTGCACCCCGGAATCTAACCACTGGAAACGGAACATATCGCATGAATAAATTTTCCTGAATACTTTTTTGAATGGAATTTTACAGAACATGTGTGGAATACTTTGAAGAGGAGACTTGGGACATGATGCTATCTTTTAAGAACTACTCAACATCTAAAACAGATGCTGATTGAGAAACTGTCATTATTGACAATTTGATTTGTGGTGTGGAAAGATTGTACAAAGTAACTATTTTAGCAAGCTAAGGGCATTAAAGAGTAATTAGTTGTTGTTCTTCAACTTGAACAAACAATCATAATCTTACGATGCAATTTTTTCAGTAAATTGTTTTATTGCTTGGTTACATACTATAGACTTTGTGTGTATTCAATTTTGTATAAAATTGCTTTCATCATTATTTGAGTCCCGAATTCTGTCACTCTACGTATGTCTACGTACGTATGTTCATGTCTTTTAAAGGATCTATTTTGGAGTTATGGCAAAAGCTCTTGTTGTTTGTGTTTTCCAACCTATATATATATATAATAAAGATGCTTACACATGTATTCATATATAATGGAAAAGTCAAACTTAAATCAATAACTTTCTTTGTGTGATAATATTGTACTAATTTAGTACAATATTATCACGTAAAGAAATACGTAATCAGTTTTTTCACTATTTAATGGCTTATTGTGTTTCAAGCTTATTTTACGTCATTGTTTCTGAATCTGAAATGGGAAATCTGTCAGTATACCAAAGAAGAATTTTTGTATGAGTCAGTCTAATCAGGATCTTAGATAATAGTATAAAAATAGGGGCAGAGTTTTGAATAAGCACTGTGTAAATGGTTATGACAATAGGATTGTGGAATTTAAAAACCAATTTTAATACGAAACACAGGCATGTATTAGAAAAGGTTGTCGTCATCAGAATTTCTTTGTGGTGAAAGATAAATGAACAACTACAGAAACCAGTATTGACCCAACTATTCAGAAAGCAATTGCATTGACAATAAATATAGTAGAACTGCAACTGAAAACTACTCGTGATAAGCAGAAATAGGAAATGGTGACTGCAGAGTTGCAACGATCATAAAATTTTATCGGTTTATCAATTATTTAGAAATCCAGTTTCTATCTTAACAATCGATGAAAAATATTCAGGTTTAGTAAAAATAAATAAATAAATAAATAAACCTACAGATGACTTTTAACAAGACTGTCTCCTTCCAAGACTAATATTTGTCGTCATTTCCATAGCAGTCTTAGGT
Source organism: Latrodectus hesperus (assembly GCA_037975125.1). Lineage (NCBI taxonomy): Eukaryota > Metazoa > Arthropoda > Arachnida > Araneae > Theridiidae > Latrodectus > Latrodectus hesperus. The sequence goes on along the minus strand of CM075857.1, from coordinate 72,046,425 downwards.
CTCATCTTATCGTTTGGAGCTTATCAACTTATACTGCATTTTACATCTCGCTGCAATGACGAAGACTCTCTTGTGAGCAGATACAACATTCTAAGAATCAATCACTTATCCAACTAGATATTGGATTTATTAAGATAATAACTACCTTATTAACATTATTTGAAATTTTCGATCATGATTTTGGGTACTTCGGAACTCACTTGCTCATCCACGACATGTTAAATCATTATTCTTAAACATAAAATAGAAAACAATACGATACAATGATTAGAGTCCAATTTGATTGAAAGACTTATATCCTATTATACTTATTCTCTATTTTTAGTAAAATAAACATTGATAATTTTAAACAATAAATTATTTAAGTTAACGCCAAAATGTTGCAAAGAATTACTACTTAAAGGCATAAAAAATATTGATTAAGAATCCTAATATGCAAAACATAGTTATGAATTAATTGATAGATTCAAATCAATCCTAACAAATATACAAAATGTAGATATATTTTACACTATATTTTCATTGATAATGAGAAGTGAAAAATTCGGAAACTAATTGATAAAAAAAGGAAAAAAGGGTATATGAAATTTGTTTTGAAAGGAAAATTTCAAAGGAGTATAAATTATTTTGCTTATAGGAATAACAATTTGTTTAATATGATAAAATATTTTAACATTTTTGTATAGATAACTCTGTAATTTACTACAATTTAGGAAAATGATCAGTGTTGAAATATAATTTAATTAGAATATTTCCTACATTTTATTCTAAATTAATTAAGCATGCGACAGCCATCACTTAATGGAATTGATACTGAGTATTATTAATAAAATTTTTTCATGAAATCCTTAATTAAAACTTTGATATTGAAATGCATTTCATTTCTATTACATTTTTGTCACTGCGTGCGAGATTTTTTAAGATCTTATTAATATTTGTCATTTATGATTTGTAGTAATATTTCAGCTATCAAAAACAACCTTTTATAAAAAAGACATATATTTTATAAAAACATATACGTAATATATTTTAGCAATGTAATTAATTTATATTTACTTCAGTGCCTAATATTTTTCTTATTATTTTACGATATATTTAATATAGATTATTTCGTGTATCAATTCTATTTTTTGCACTTAAGGAACTTTCTTTTACATGAATATGTTATTGTAATGTATTACTATTGGAAATATGCATCAGTTTTATTAGTATTTATCGTTTACTCATATGAAAACATAAACAAACAAATTAATTAGAATCAGCAATTAATAAAAAAATCTGTTTCGCATATATTAAACACTTCTATAGCATTAAACAACATTTACGACGTGTTTTTCATTCGAAAAGCAAAAATTGCTCTTTGCTTTCAAAGTAATAAAAAAGTACTTATTTATAGCAAGTAATCTTCAAGAAATTTTTTCCTAAATATATTGTTGGTTTTATTTTTAAAGTAGAAGTAACACTATTATTAAGGAATGTTCTAGTTGAAAAAGCAAGAAAATAATAAATTTTATAAACATTTTAAAATAAAACTGTTTATTGCATTTTTTGAACTTTGAAAGAAAAAAATGGGATTCAAAATAATGAATGAGTCGCCAAGATTTAACTTAACAGAAGGCTTGGAAATATATCTAAGTCAACAATATAGCCACAGTATATAATATAAAAGGAATATATACATTTCTATATGAATCTTAAAAGTGATTTAAAATGAAACGATTTACCAGTGAATCATTCCTCATAAAAATATTTCAAATGTTTTGATGCAAGACTTTGTTTTACTTTCAAAACCTTCATCTTATTAAAAAAATCAATAGGAAAATATTATAATTTCACATAGAATTAATAAACATGAATGATAGTAGGTGACACCCATGATTTTTATATGATCCACTAAGCCTATACATTGTTACAATAGTATATTCAGTTAAATCTACACAAATTATATATTATAAATTAAGGTTTTTCTTAATTACACGTTTTAAACAACAATCTAATAAAATGTTAAGTATAATATCGACTGCTAAAATTGTTCATATTTTGTAGTAACTGAAGAGTAATTCAATGCAAGTTTTTTGCAATATACAGAATGATATTCTAAGGAATTTCATAATACTCGAACCTGAAAATTATTTTTCATTTCAAAGATGGCAAGATAAATCTGTGATGAAATTATGAGTAGTTATAAAAAGTTAAAAAAAAAATGTTTTTTTTTTTTCAAATGGGAAAATTGTGTAAAATGGTATCAACCATTTTACACAAAATAGGAACGCATGCACTTGGTACAAGGACTAGGGTTTGAAAACAAAAATATTTTTTTCTTTTGCTTACGTAGTTGTATTTTATTTGCAATTTATAAGTATATTAAGTGTAAATTGATAAATAAAAGGAGAAGAAATTTAAGACAATATGTTGCTTAACGCTGATAAGGAAAATAATTAATTTTATTTTAGTATTTGAAAAGTCATTAATATTATTATATTCATAATTTATAACATTATACATGATTATTCACCGTTTTTTGCGTACAAAAAGGTCACCGTTTCCCCACATTTTGGCTTGAAAAATTAAGTTCAATCAATTTATCAAAGATTTACAGATATATTTAAAACTCATACCTTATATATTCAAAAATAACTAAGGAATTCGCATTGGCTACACTGATTAACATTGCAAACGTCCTCTTGACGTAGAAGTTCTTTTGCTTTAAGCATAAGCTTTATTGCATTACCATAAAATAGAAGTTAATGAATGGCGTATGGACACATGTAAGAATGCAATATTCTTATGATCAGAAATAAATACTGATTCAAGTTTCCGTTCGCTCGATCGAAAAACCCAGTGGAACTCGGTAAATTTGGACGCAAAGAAGTCCGTGACTCCTTAGGACAAATTGACTTCACTGGTGAAGGATTTTCTACGAAAATGATTGTCTAGAAATGGAAGAAGTGGTGAAATGATGGTACAATTTCGGGTGAAAAAATAGGAAGGTACAAAGTCTCCCAACCAAGTCGCTGTGTGATATTTCTGGCTAATCGCGATACACATGGTCTCGATACTTCATGCAAGTGAATGTTCAAATTCTTTTTTTAAAAGAATTACAATATTATAAAGCATTAACAATTATGTAAAATGTGTAACAATCAACCAATAAAGAGGGAAGGCAATTTTTTTTCTATTTATTATGATACGATGAGTAATTTCTTGAAATAAAACAATAAATATTTCAATTTTCTATTTGTATATCACAGATTTTGATATTTTCCCTTTATTTATCTATTTTATAATGCTTATTCTTTTTCATCTTTTAATTGCCGAGGGAAACTTACTAGATTCTAGTATTACGAGTCTTCACACAGGCCTACGGGTTCTTGTGTGGATAATCATATGTAAAGAAGATACATGCTTTCCACTCTAATTGTTTACTTTTAACAAACAAACGTAAATAGTTTCAATGACATTCTATTGTATTCCAGAGCCCATGGTCTTGCGTTACTGATTGTAACGTATTGCTGAGAAACGTACTTCCGAAAGTCATATATATACTCCCAGTACAGGCGAGAGGTAAAACTCACAATATAAATGTAAATATTTAAAACAAGATAATTATTTTCAGTGACATAACAATTTTGTCAATGAAAAAATTGTATTTTCATTTTCATTAAAATTAGCTGAACTGTTATTTTTTTTATTTATTTTATAGAAGCAAAGAAATAAATTTTATTTTTGTATCTCAATTTCAATTATTTTAAAATGTCGTCATTTAACAAAATAAATGTTGCTGGATATATTTTTCGTTGTCTTTTATTCATCACTCGCTGTTTTACGGTAAGTGACAATATAAAGTTTATTCTTAGCATTCTAAAAAATCAAATGCTACAAGAAATACGGTGTGTTAAAGTTAAGAGCTCAAATAACTTCATTCATAGATTGCTTAGAATAAAATATACTATTTCTATCCAAAAATGAACCAATACATTGAGAAAGAGTGAAAAAACAATCAAGAAAATCGCTTAAAAACAGTAAGAAAATTTATCATGAAAAAAAGTGATTTCAAACCCATTAACTCGTTAAAGCAACGCGAAGGAACACTAAATTGGTTGTCTTGGCGTAACAAAGTAGTCCGCCAAAAATATTGGTCGTCGGTAGGGATTACCTACGCTCTGGGACGGGCAATAGGTATCGACTCTACTTTTGACTCGAGAGTCTTTTCAAGTAAAAAGGTTCAACGCTTCACTGAACTGTTACCTTCGAGCTATCACTTCCAGGAGTCGCTTGTTTTTTTTTTTTGCATTTCCCTTTTTTTCATTTTGTTACTAAGAACTATCCCTTCCCCTTCAGGAAATTGGGAAAAGTTCTTAGCTGAGTTTTGGGAAAGCCCTTGATGTGGAAAGAGAGAGAGAGAGAGGGAAAGAAAGCCAAAAAATGTTGATGGCTACACATGTGGTTAACTTTCGGAAAGAGGAGATGAATTAAACATGATTCGGTTTGCCGTGGAGCCATGTAATAGCCTTTTCGGAAATGGATAGATGTTTTTCAGTCGCACATTCAGAAGAAAGCAAAGGTCTTTTTTTTAAACAAAATGAAATCAGCTTTCCTCGAGTAGGCTACTTTAATGATGTGCAATTCGAAGAAATTGATGCATCCATGGGTAATAAAAAGCAATGAGAATTTCAGAAAGCTTTCGTAACTTAAATGCGTGTACGAAATATATCACAATTGGCATTAAACTTTCTAAAATTTTCAATAATTTAATTAAAAGATTAATGCACTTGTATGTGGCATCAGAATTCTAAAGTGTATAACGTTAACTTTTTTTAAAGAATGTAACTCTTATCTTCCCATATTCACGTTAAATGTTCAAAATGTTTAAATAAATTTAGTTTTATATTTCATGACAGTTGTTCTATACTTAAAATTGAAGAAATATTCTAGACTTTATTTAAACCAATAAATAAATAACAAAATACACAACGTGTAAAAGCTTTATATACATTTTGAGTACGTAAAAAGAGAATTAGCATGGTATGAATTTCTCCACATATGAAATGCAAAATTTTTATAGATTCTTGAAAATATTCATGTAAATATAGAAAAAAAACTAAGAAATACATCCGTAAATATCTTGTATAAATATATTAAAATTAAATAAGAACCATTATTAACTCAATACAATTAGTTTAAGAATTTGAATGTTTGTTCCTAAAAAATATTGTGGATTAATATTAGTCAATAATACTATCTTGCATTTCAAATGAAAATGCATGTTCAAACATAATTATATTAATTAATTAAATTTTATTGTTATTTTCATTGTTTCTTTAAAAGGCTAAAAAATGTTTTAACAGCAAAAATAAATTAATTTAAATTTAAATTTAAGAGAAAGACATCTTCTTATATATTTTTCATCCTTTGCAAAATAAGTTCAAGTAGTGTAATAGCAGTGATGCTATGATTCACATTTTAGAGAAAAAATTTTTAATTAAAATTTCTTTAAATTTAAGATAATTGTAAATAATGTAGAGAATTAACATTCTGCAAGTGTTAAATTTGCTTAAATATATATATTAAAAGCGTACGTGATTTTCCTTAATGGTCAAGTATATGATATTGTTATGAGGAATTTATTCTAACTAAATATTCAATGTATAGAAATTTTTAATATCGTCAGTATTTTCCAAATATTAACACACTAACTCTAAAATAATCACTTAGTGGTACTTTGTATTTTATTTAAAGCTCAAGCCATTTTGGAATTATTTTACTCTTAATTAACTTATTTGAAAGTTTTAAAGCAAAAGTATCTTTAATTAAGTAATCTTAACAGTATATAAAGGTTAACAGTATATCTTTAATATTACTGTCTCTGTTGTCGGATTAACTCTATCTTACTTTGCTTTATTATTATCTTCTATTTATTAATTACATTTTATGATTGGCAACAATTTTTCTTATGTTTCATTTAAGCAATAAGAATTTTTTTTTAATAATTCTTAAATTCTTAAACAAATTAAAACATATTCTTGATGAATTAAAATAAATTAACAACAATAATAAGAGCATTAACAAGAAGAATATTTTTGAATAATTCTTTTAAATAACTTTTATAAATATTATTCACGCCATTTTGAGTATTATTTTGGGATTTACTGTGTTCTGTGTTATTGTAACCTTAAGAGTTTACATTGAATAATTCCTTTCACCAAAGATAATTAAAACATTTTTTGACGTAGAAGATTAAACGGGCATCTGGGATTATAATTTTCCTGTATAGAGTTCTACTGTAATTTTACTGTAATTTTTAATATATTCCAATATTATATTGGATTATAAAATGCATTTAAACTACATTTTTATAATTTAAGTGTAAAATCATGCACCCATATTTAATAATATTCTAGTATGAAATCTCTAAACGAAATTCAGTTTATGAATAATGAAAACACAAATTAACAAGTACGTTATATTAAGGTTTGTTTTTATATACAGCACTTTGTACTGGTATTGTAGTTTTAACTATGTAAAGCCTATAAATCTTAATTAACATTTTAGAACTTTATTTAATTAATGTAAGACTATAGGGATATATCAATATGATTAATGTTTTACATTGTATGTCACACTTCAATTGAAAGCTAAAGGATCTAATGAAATTAGAAATCGTTCAGAAAATTAATTAACTGGAAGCGGCTCTTTAAGGCATTTCGCTTCCCATTCATTCATAGCAGGTAGTTTCGTGAACTGAAACTATAAATCACATGCACACGATCGAAGTTGATTACATTTAATGATCCTAATCCAAGAAGAGTTGGATCGAGAGAAATAGCTTCAATACTGTAAAGCAAGACTAAAGTATCATTATACTGAAATTTGGTATTATAATAATAAACTCCAAATTGGATACTTGAGCGAAAAGACACAATTAATTATGATCTTGAAAATTTAATAAAATTTACACTTTTGCATAATTACGATACAAAGTAAATAAATAATATTTAAGAGGATGAGTTCAAAATATTTTGCTTCATGGAGCCTAATTACCATGTGAATAATGGAATAACGTGATTTTCTTGACAGTGTTCTCAGTTCAAAAATCATCATAATTATATATCTTTGAATTATTATGGATGAAATAACCTTCTTAATATTGAAAGTATTTTTTTTCTCCAACAATTATATATTCATATATTATTTTTTTCCGTGAAGGAAGAATAAAAAAATGGAATATATCCTCTACAAAATATTTCATATATGCTCATTTTCAATTTTACATTCTTTATAATACAAGACATTTTCAACGAATTGTTAAAATTTCTTTTGAATAAAAACTGTTAAGATTAAGATATTGTTTTCCTTAAAGTGTTTTAAAGATTACTTAAGTTAGGAATTTAGTTACCAACCTTAAATAAACTTTAAAATTGAATCTGCACATTTCAGTAATACATTTATAGTCATTATTTTTTTTTTAAATTTTAAAACATTTTATTCTAATAAATTACAAATTTATTTTATTTTTATTATTATTATTATTATTTTATTCTAATAGCTAGCAAATTATAAAAATACGAAGTTTACATTAATAATTTTTAGCTTTATTTAATAAAATAAAATAATTTCTTGTAAACTAGGTAAAAATTTAAAAAAATTCTATTTTTAAATAATTCCAATACATTTACAATTGTCTGGTAAAATATATAAATTCAAATTTAATGTAAATTTCACCTTGTCTTCATAAAAGTTTTAATTTATATTAAATATTTTGATAAATTATACTTTCACTCGTATAAGTTAATAAACAAGTAAAAAATGATTTACCCAGAGCATATTTTTTATCCTTTCACAGCCACAAAATCATTTAAAATATTTCATAAAGCAAGAAACATTTCTATGATAATTGCACATTCCACAAAGAAATCAATAAATACGAGTATCTCTTACGAAAGGCTTTAAGAGCAAAATTAATGATTGACATTTCTAGGCTTTTTTCGTTTGGTTAATCACTTATTAAGAAAATGAAACATTCTCGTTTCTTAAACGTACAGATAAAAAAATTATCTATCAATTAAAATAAAATTATAATGAAAAATATACATAATTAATAATTATTTTGACAAAATTATGTTTTTATAAACTTCCAATTTTAACTCAGGAAATACATGCGTCCAAAGTAAGAAAACGTTTAATGTTGTTTTATGTATTTCGTGAGAACAAAGATGTTTATAAATGATTATAACACACTTCAAATTTAATATGAAATAATTACTGACAGATAAATTTTAAAGCTATTATTCACAGAAAAATAATTTAAAATGAGATTCAAAATTTCACTGTTAAAGTTTAGAAATGTTTTTATTGTCTTGAACATATATCAAAATTTAATATTGTTTATTGGGTTGAATTTATAATAAAGAAACCTTTCATGAAAATATTATTCGCATTTACATTAATGATTTAATAAAAACTAATGAATATATGTGTGTGTGAGTATAATATTTATTATTGTTAAAAGAAATTGCTAAATAATAATATAATTTTATGAAAACATGCATTATATTATTCTCTTAACACTTAGGCTTTGAATTCCAAACAAGATAAATTTAATTTGCAATATCCATATAAGTAAATTTGTATGCATGGTAGTTTATTCATTCATTTATTTGCCCAATTAATTTTATCCCATATAAAGTCAGTTTTGTTAAACGTAATATTTTGTAAATATCGTTTATTTTTTTTTTACCTTATATTTTTTAATAAGGATTCGTTTAAAATTTTCAGAATTAATAAACCACTTCTGTTTCAAATACATTAATTAAGAAATATTCCATTAGTTTCGTTGGGAAGTATTCGAATCTAATTCTCTAGACAAGCATATAATTACGAAGCAAACATGAGCTACATTTTTCTCAATAAATACAGGTTTTCATGTCTAATTATAGAAAGGAAAGCTTCGTTTCACGTTCTGGAATACTTGTTGAAAGGAATTAATGCATTGGTAAATAACTACATTTACGTTTAATTGGTATTAGAGAAGGCATATTAAGGAAAGGAAAACCTTTCCAAAGACGTCATTTATTCTTTTGGATCTGCCTTCTTCAAGTACGTTACGATTACATGTATTAAAACCCAAATTAACTAAATTACATTAAAGTGTTTTATTAATAAAAATTACTCTAGACAATCATGCAGATTTAATAAATTCTTACAATCACTTTACCTATAATACTGAATATATGTTTCATAGAATGTGAACATTTAATCAAATTTCATTACTTTTCAAATTTCCTCATGTATTTTCTATTTAGATAATAACTTTTAATCAATTATTTGTAGTCTATGAAATTTATAAGGTGAATTTATTTAACAGAATAAATTGTTTACAGGTTCAGTGATTTATGTATACAAAGGGTATTCAAATCATTAGCAGATTTACTGGTTTTCAACTTGGACAAACGTAATGTAATCATCATTACAAATGGTCTAATATAAAATAGTTATTTAAAAAATATAAATTTTCATGTACGAATTTAAAACTGTTCACCAAAATATGAAATTAATTTAAACACTTATTGATTATTGAAAATATAAGCTAAAGGGAAATTTAGCTTATACTTTCAATAGTCAATACGTATTTAAAATAATTTCATATTTATGTGAACAGTTTTAAATTATACATAACTATGAATACTATATATTTTAGTTAATCAAGAAATTTTAATTGGAGATACACAAATGAAATACTTATTCGTTCATTACTTTTATTAAATATTTCATGATTTATTAATATCCGTATTCTGCCAAGAGTATATTTAATTTTTTCCTCTGAGAATAAATTTACTTGGAGTTAATTGTAAGATTTTAGAATTTGTAAGCTTTTAGAATGAAAAATTTAATAGAGTAAAGAAAGTAGAAACATATTTTTCTATCACTGAACATTCTTATTCCACCAAAAAATAATTTGAAATATTTGGCGAAACATAAATTTAAGGAAAATATACTGCAGTATTTAATTGATACAAATTATATGAAAGTGATAATAAGTTACATATTGAGGAATATGAGTCGGGAAGAAAATCTTTATTGAGAAATATATGAATCCTTAATCAAATTAAAGAACAATTCTCTTCCATTTTACAATACTAAATATTAGTTTGCTAACCATATTTTATTTTTAAAATAATTTTCAAAGTAAAATATATATACAACCTTGAAATGTACCGAAAATTTAAAATTTATTCTAATAATAGCTACGAAAGGTGTAAAATGATTACCACAAAATAAGAAATGAAACAAATAATGATTTGTTATGATGTTAAAATATAATTTTTTGTGCCCGTTATATTTATATATGTATATATCGATAAAGCAATTTATCATTTGATCAAGTTTACTTTTCTAATAGAACCGAAATTAGACATTGGTAGCTTTAGGAATTCCAAGTCTTATGGAATGTCACAAATACACTCAAGGAAACCTGGTATGTATGCATGTTCATTACATGCGTATGGTTACATCAGTGGCAAAGGAATTCACTTCTATTTTACCAAGCTTAGCCAACCACGTCATATAAAAAAGGTGTCTTTCTCATAATTGAAAGGTAGTGAGCACAAATCTTTACTTAACCAAAGATCCATCGTAATCACTTAAGTCATCAAAGTTAATAAATTGTGGTGGTAATGTTCTCCAATTGAAATAATCCTTTTAGGATTAGAAATCAAGCCTTCTGCTTGTTATCTGCTTCGAAACTGTTGATAATTCAACGTAACTACATGAGCTCATTTCTTCTTGGTTATGTTCAGAAAAGTATTTCAGTGAACAGAAAAAAATAATTTAAAAGCCGCATTATTATTTTTAAGTTTTATATTGTGATATAATAAATCCAAATTCCTCGTATTTACTATTATAAAAAGCTCTATGGAAAATAAGTAATTAAGTATGTAATTAAAATATCCTTTCACAAATGATATTGCATATTAACATTTAGCATATATTTGGTTAAGAGTATATTTAACTGAATATATAATAATAGAAATAAAATACATTTGAAAATTATATATATTTGAAGTACTTTTGAACAATCATCAGAAAAGATTTTTTATGTTTGCTCACTAATCTAATCTGTCTAATATTCCATTAATTTTGAAAACTGATTTTATAAAGAATGGTTTGTAATAAGGAGATCTCATCTTCATTTAAACTATTCAGCAGTTCAGATTAAGAATATTATTAATATATTAAACATGTGAATTTTACAACTATATTGGAAGAATTTTTTTAAAACCTTATATTCAAGGAAATCAATCGATGCCATTTGTTGTTCTCTTAACTAACATAACGAGACAGAAAATTTCATTCTAACTTTTTTAAATTAAAAAACAAGATACAATTTAACTTTTCACTTCATTTTAAAAGCATTACTGGGGAAACGCTCATTTTTCTATTGATTTCCTTAAGCTTTGTTGGAAAAAATGTTGTTAGTTAACTCCAGAAAATAACCAAGCAAATAAAGTGTTTTTGACGATATATCATATTTTGTTACAATTATTTATTAAAATAGAGATTATAAAGAAGCGTGTCTTGTAATAAAATAATGTTAAATTTAAAGTAAAATCATTTGATAATTTTTATGTAACATAGGTAAATCAATGACAAGTTAACAAAATATCTTCATGAGAAATAAATTTTTAGATATTATTTATTTGAAGCGAAGTATTTTCTTAATGCATTAAAGTGATTTCATTTGACTAGAATTCATTAAGTACATAGTTAATCCTAAAGGTTTTTAAATGCCTTTAGTGCTAACTATGTACTTAGTAAATTAAATAAAAATAACTTACTATAAATATGTAGTAAGTTATTTTTATTCGATAATAGAAGGCTTGTTGATGTGAAAGTAATGTTGTTATAAGCAAAATATTAGAACAATTCATAGCGAAAAATAATGTATCAAAATAAATATTTTTTCATGTTAATAATAAAATATAAAATAATAGGCAAGAGCATTAGACAAGTGCTAATAAAAATGCGTAAATAAATAATAATAACAAGGAAGAACATAGATAATTAGCAGATATTAAAATTAACATGAAATAAGCTGTATGATAATTTAAAAATCATTTAAAATGAAATAAACTTCTTAAAATTAAGAATTTTGATTCTAAAAATTAAGATTTCTTCAAATCCTTTCATTTCAATATTTTTGTAAATATGTTTGCTAATTTTAGGAATAATTCTCCTCATTTAACTATTTTAAAATTTGCTTATGAAGTTGTTAAAAAAATTATTATTTCTTATATTATTATGTAAATAAAGTGTAGATGCATATCTACTTATAAAAATAAATAGGTTAATGTCATGACAAATGCAAGCCTAAACTCACTCAACATACATGATAAAAAGAAAGACAAAATGGTTCAGTTTTCAATGGTCAAAACTCCAAAGAAACGCTCGTTTATACTATTAAGAGAACTAAGCACGCAATATGCAAGTTAAGTAACAGTACTTTACCTTTTTGGCAAGACTTCAACTAGAGACTTGTTTATCTGTTTGACATTAGCCTTTGATTTGCAGAACGTGAATTTCAATGCTAAGTTTTTCGTTTACTGATTATTATTGATAAGAGTTAAATAACAATAAAACATTTATAATAAATTGTAGTAAGGGACTTTTTGGATTTTAATGCTACATGTCTTAAAGGCATCTTCATAGGGATATTTCATAATTCAATACGTTTCATAATAAACACTTTTTCAAAATGATTTGTATTTAAAAGTTAATTAAATATTTTCAATCGTAATAGTCAATAATTCCTTTCTTAATTATATCATATTTTAGCATTTTCAATAATACATTGATATGCGAAGTTTATGGTATTAAAACTACATAATTTTTTTTATTATATATTTGCAGTTTTCAAGAAAAAAATTAATTAGTTTAAAACAAACAGTATGTTAGGGTAGAAAATATTTTTCAGAAGCTTATGTGATTTAATATTCATTAAAAATTATAAATTAAATTAGTGAAATCTAATTAAAAAACAATATTTTTTTATTCAAAATTGGACAAAACTACAGAAATAAATATAATTTGATTCACTTTCAAAGATCAGCGTTTTTAAATTTAATATTATTGATGTTAAAATATTTTTAGAACATTAAGAATAATATAAGTCGTCCAAATGCATTGAGGATTGATTACATTAATTTTAAATGGATATGAAATTTTAAAAAAATGTAAAAATATAAATGTGCTATATATAAACTTTTTTGAAATTTACAATAAAGTTTAGTGTTATTCAGAAACATTTGTGCAGGCAATTTTAACTCCTGTAATTGTTGACCAAATTTAAGATTATATTTTTATTCATATATGTTGCATTTTAGTGCATATTTCCTACAAGGAATTTTTATGGCAGTATAACTTAAATACCAAATGTTTGGTAAGACAAACGGTACCAACAGACAGAATGACAGCTCGTCGAAGCGAATTGATGTCGAATCGAGTCAGCAACTGCTTTCCGATTATCCGACAGACCGTGATATACGTAAAACAAAAATAAGATCATTTTTCACCTCTTTGGAAGCAACACAGCACTGTAAAAGTAAAAGGCTGTAAAAGTAAAAATATCCCTATTCTGACAAACTTTTCTCTTCCTAATCCACAAAAAGAGTTGAACGTTTCTTCTTTAATTTCAAATTAGCTATTTTTGAAACACGAAGATATATTTGAGAAAAACAACATGAAAGACATGAGAATATTTAAAGTTTTACTTTATTTATTTCTCATTCTTTCATAGTTTGATAGGAAGCATGAAGAGAATGGAAAATGCAAGAGCAAAGCAAGTACGTGTAGATAAAATACGGGAGATTTTGAAAATGCAATTTATTTTGCAATGCAGCAACATAATCTCCAGGGACTACAGAATCATAAATAACTCCACTAAGTTTTCCCGAAAACTGCGGAAAACTAGTTTATTAAATAGTTTTAAATATGCTCTAGGTAAAGCGTTTATTACAGACTTCAAAAACATTTGCATGTGAAATGCCTCTCCACTCCATTTTATTTGTTAATAACATCAGCTGTAATCTTTTCAATACGGATTAAGTTTTAAAAATTTGGTTTTTGAATGAATAATGCATATTCGATACAAGAAAATTCGGGAAAACCAATAGTTCATTTATTTTCCTTAAAATACTCAATATTTACTTTCTTACTTATTCGACAATTTGTTTACTTTTAGTTCATATTAAATTTGCTACAATATATAAACAGAGAATTATTTACTATATCTAAATATTTGAAATGAAAATACTGAATATATAATCATAGTCCTAAAATTATTTAAAAACATTTATAATGCTTATAATTTTATTATAATGCTTATATTTTTTATTAAACATTTATAATTTTATTTATAATGTTTTTATTTGAGATTAATATGTTAAGATGATTAAATTACTTTTTCTAAAAATGTAAGTGATTAATTGATTTAAAGTCATCATTACAAACTGAAAAATGTTTTTAATCATATCAGCAACTACATATATTTTTCTTTAATTATCTTCTTATACATTAATAGATTAAATACTTAAGAATGTTATCAACATGAAATTTAAAATTTTAAATATTTGTTGAAGGATTCAAGAATATTGTTAGAAAATTAGAACAACATAATCTTAGTTAAAACGAATATGAAAACACATTGTAATATTTTTTATTCTATGAGCATAGCAAATACATACTTTATGAATTTAAATCAGGTATAATTTTTTAAAATAGGAAATTATTTTGCATTTTATCATTAAATATCAAATACAGATTCAACATGAGAATTGAATGTAATTCTGAACAATAATTAAAAACAATCTAGTTTGTTATGCTAAATTAATTTTTAAATGACGTGCAGAACTAAATTCAACACAAGCTGTTAAAATTAAACTAATTTTGTTAATTTTCTTTAAATAATCGAATACATATCTATTTTTTAACTTCATGAACATTCACTTTGTTATTTATTTATTCCATTTTGTTGTTATTAAATTCCCATCATGATTTATTAAAGTAAATCTCATATTATTTTTTAGTATGCTAGCTTATTTAAATGGGCATTTTCCATATTCATAATTTAAGCTGACATCGTAAAGTTTTCATTACAGTTTATATAAAATCCTTACATTCAGTGTATGTATATTTTGCCATTTAAGTTAAAATTTATTTGATTCTGTTACAATTTTTTAAACTAACAATAATCAAAATATTTTTTCAAAATGCAAGTAAAAAGAAAATACGTTTTAAATTGAAGCAAAGTATAAATATTGAATATAATTAATAGAAATATAATATTGTGCAAAATTTAAATTCATAAAAATATTTAAACAGTAAATTTTTCTTAAATTTGTGCAAATGATTATCATATTTATTTTTAATTTTAATTTCCCATTATTTATTTATATCTTAAGTAAATGGAGCTGGATGTTAATTATACAGTTTATAAATTATATAAAAATATTCTAACTATATTAATTCTTCAAACTGTTTTATAATTAACATTACTGTTATTCATTTATTAAAACACGTTTTTATATATGATTCATTATTATATATCTTCGATAAGTGTATATTTTCTATTGAATATAATTCAACAAAAGTATTAACTATGTAAAAGGCCTAAATGTACTAAATTAATACATTTAACCCTAAACGCATGAAGATACATATTATACCAATCGCCATTTCAATAATAAAACCTCAAACCAGAAACAAATAAGTTGTCTAGCAAATGTAAACTGTTTTCAAGAAACTATTTGACTAAAGCCAAAGCAATAAAAATATTTTTAACTAACAAAAATTACTCAAAACTGCCAATGGGTATACATTTATGGTTGATTCTTCTTCCCAAATCATACAAGTCCTCACAAAGCATATGAATTCAAATTCAATATTTTGTGTACTTGTTATAAGGATGGAGTTTTAATATGATCTGAACAAAGTTTTTAAATTAAAAATCTGAACTTAATTAGCTTTTGTGAGGTAAAAATACTTAAATAATAACAAATGAATCAAATTAGTGTTATCTCTTAAAATTTTAGCGATTGTGAAAATTTCTAGGAATGTCATGCTGACCTTAGAGTGAAATGATGTAAATTCTACTGCCACTCAATAATCCCTCCTAGTTTCCTGTTGCCTTGAAGCAATGGAACTGGAAAATATGAGATTTGGGCATTTTAAATACTTTATTACATTTTTTTGTAGAATCCAAGGTAATATTTTCCGCTAAAATAGTTTTTTTAGTAAAATTACGCTTCAATTTTGTTGTTACAAGAGAAATTCAGATTAATTAGTCATCAAAATATGGGATATTTTCCTCTTTGCCATAAGCCGAACTGGTAGCCGAATGGTTAGTGCTCTTGCCTTTGGTTCAACAGTTCGTGGGTTCAAATCCGACCTTGGGCATGGATGTTTGCAGTGGTTTGGAATTCAATTTAAACCATTGGTCCCGATCTAATAAGCCCTGGTGTGCAAAAAATGACCGTTGAGCGACAAACAAACTCAACCCCCTCTTTGCCATAAAAATATAATAAAACCTTCCACAAATAAATTGAATGGTAAAATTACAGATTTATTATAAGAAGTTTGTAGAATTGTATTTCATACTATAAATATATGGCATTGTTAAGCGGCCAACCTTATAACCATTGTAAAACATTTGAAAATTCATCATGGCTTCTGCTACCGTTGGAACGTTTTAATAAACAATGGGCGGTATTTAAAATTAGCAAAGTAAACACCTGTGAAATAATAATTTTTAATTATCTTCATTCATTGTAATTATTATGCATCTATGTACAAATAACAAATATTGAAATATATATATTAAAATCTTGAATTCATTAAGGGCTTTCAGAGTTGGTTGCATTTGCGATTGGGCTATTAACAACCAATAAGTGCTATAAGACTTTTCTATTACAGATTAATATTATTACTTCCAAGAAAAACTGCTTCACAGGTAACTATAGGACTTTACTATATTGTTGTGAGAGAAAACACCTGGGCAAAAGTGAACCTTCTTTCTAAAAAAAAAGTATAACAAGTTTTCAACACACACACGGAGAAAAAAAAAGTTGCTATTTTAATAATTGTATGGATATCTTTAATGTATCACACTTCAAATATTGAAAATTTAGCATTCAGCGATTTCTTTTCTATGATTAATGTACAATTAGTCTTCACATTTTACATACAAGTTAAAAATAAATTCATAAAATGTGATAAAATGATAAAATTTTCTAGAAATTTATGATTAATTTTAATTTTAGTTTTTCATTCATTCCCTATTTTTGATCATTGTTTAACTTTACTTAAATGTAATTACAAAAAAATATTTTTACAAAATGTTTTATAATTTTAAGAAATAAAGTAATCTCAAAATAAGGCTGTTATATCTGAGTTTCTAATTTTTTTTTTAATTTAAATAATATATATCCTTAATAAATGAAAAAAATTATAATTTTTTAAGAAAGGATGAATGTTTTAGTCTTATGATTCATAGTTGTGGTTCCAAATACAATCTATTGTATGAATGCTTTAAGTGGCACAGAGTCCAAGTATAAGAAATATCTTATAGAAAAGAAAATTTAATTAGAAAACTGTTATGCTAAATATATTTAAACTTCTCACGTGAAAATTTGTACTTATAACTACATTTTAATTTTATTATTTATAGCATACCATCATATTTAACGTATAAGGTACAGTTTAATTAAACCTTTCTGGTTGAAGAATATTATTCATATAAATCAAATCAAATTAGAGAAATGTATATTTCATTATAAAATTAATAATCTATTAACTTAGAATAAGACGAAATCTAATCTATAAGCCAACAAGAATAAAAAAATTATTTTTAAAAATATAATATATATTGGAATATATGGATTCCACACATAAACTCGAAATAACAGGAGCAGTAAAAATTTGTTTAAATGTTAATTTTACAAATATAGTAAAAATTTAGTTTACATTATAATTTGATATATAATGGTTATTTTACTTAATTGTTGTAAGATGCCCATTTTAGCATTTAAATTTGTCATACATACAATTTTTGTTTTGTGGCAGGAAGCCCGATCACGAAGACAGATATAGGAATCATGCCTTTTGATATTTCTAAATGAATCAATCAGACACCAAAAGAACAGTAATTTGTGAGTACTATCCCATCTATATATTTGAATTTGTTAAAAACAAAGAACCACTAAAAGCAATAATCCACTAAAAACTATGTACTACTTTTTAATATGAGCATCTTCTGTAAATCTTATGTTTCGCAAAAACGAAACAGTTTTTCTCATTGAATGCTTGGTAAAATAAACAGATATAATTTATGATTTAAATTTCCTCTTTTAGACTAGGATAGTGGAAATTATGCCATAATTTCTGATTATTCATCTTTCTTGGAAATTATTTAATTTCACTTGTTATATTTGCTACAATTATTTTTAGAGAATCCAATAAATGGATAATTTACAAATGTTTTTGAATATATAGTTATTTATAAAACATATTTATATCACAATTTGTGTGTACATTAATAAATATAATAATATTTATTATTTTTAAATTTCAGTAATTTAAGTATGAATAAGTAAAATATTAATTATAATCACTACTTATGCCGATATTTTGCTTTAATCTTGTGCTAAAATCATTACTCTGCACTATATTCTTCATTTTTATACAAAAATGCTATATTATTACTTATCTCGTAGCATTGCTTGATATGAAAACAACGATTTTCTAATATCATCGAATCATTCTCATAGATTTCCTATCTAAAGATTCCTGGAATATACTTGTTTTTGCTTCTTACATGTGTTATGATTACAGAAAAACGATTTCCTACAAAAATGTGCGAATAAAGAAATAATAAAAAAAAATCTTAGGTATGATGTCTTCAACGAGTAAAAATTGTGGTCTGACACGCAATTGATATGTCATCGTCAGCTGCTTCTGGCCAACGACCCACGAAAGAAATTTAATGTTTTATTTTATATTTCATTCTTCTGTTTCCGTGACAGAAATTTTTCTTTGCAAGAAATAATTCTACTTTCTCATATAATTTCAGTGAATGATACTAGAACAATTACATTTCTTACATAAAAAAATAGTTTTTTAAATCGAGATAACTATTTTCTGGCTTTCTCAGTGGTTAAAATTATTATTATTTTAAACAATATCCTTCTTTTTTTCTCTTAAATCTTACATAAGAAAAAATAATGAATTGCTTACATGTACTGTAGTTATTAAAACTAAATTTGTTTATTATAAAGTTTATTCAGCATGGTGCTAGCTCATTATTTTCCTATTTATCTCTAGGAAGGTAAAAGTTATGTGCATATATGTATATAACCAAATAGTTTATAAAACTGAGGCAAATTATAATAAAAGAAGTAAACAAAAATACAATCAAATTTAAAGAAAAATAACACAAGAATTTTTTTAAGTTTTCTTTTAAGCCCTATTAAAACAATAACATTATATTCGTAAATACTTGGATAGAATATAAAGGATGGAGAAAGTGATATTCAAACTTGAATGTATTATACGCTAACTAATAACTACATTTTATATTAAAAATTGTTTATTTCAAAAGTTTACTTTTTAACTATTTAAAACCATTATATTGTTACATAATTCAAATTAATATACCAGTTTTATGTTATTTGTTTGATATTCATTTCATTTCAAATTAGGATTGATAGATGATTTATCGCAATTCCTCTAAACTGTTAAAGGATTCATTGTAACAAAGAACGAATATTTGTGATGTATAATAACTGGATTTTGAATGTAACTATTGGTAAAATTACCCTTTTATGAATAAATGAAAATAAAGACACAAGGATATACAATTCTAAACTTTAATTTTTATGCAAATTATATTAATATTCACAAATTTCATAGTTTTTGTCCATAGAAATTAATATATTCTCACTATACCATGCTTCATAAAAACTTTGAAGAAAATTGCTAATAATATAATGTTTCTTGTTAGCTATCAGGAATTTCAAATTTATACAAGGATTTTTATTAATATTTATTATAACTTCATGCAAGAAATATATAAGATTTTTTATCATTTCCATTTTGAGTAAAATGAAATTCTAATTGTTCATAAGAAGCCTTCAATGACAAATATTTATTTAATTCGATACCATTTTTGTTAATAATATTAATGGCCTGATTTATTATCTGTATGCAAGAATGTATATCAACTTTGTCTGGACAATATTTTTATGTTTTCCTTTCCATAATTTCATTTTAATGTTTTCTAGATATCGTTTAATGTTGCAAAATTTGGATGCATATTTTCTTTCCATTCCATATTTCTTTTGGATTATGAAATTATAATGATTTTGCAGTTCAAGAATATGCGTAAACAAGAAATTATATATTGAAATTTTAATGTAATGCAGAGAGCTTATTTGCTTACATATTACTATTGAATTTGCAAATTTAAAAAAATATATGTTTTCAGTGTATAGAAAATTAAACATCGTAGTGATTTTATTGACATACACATACTTAATATTTTTCATCTCAGGATGTTGAAATTTATTTTAACGCATTTATGAAGTAAAGTTATTCATCCATTTATAAAAACTGCAGTTTTAAATTATTAGAGACACATATATTTACTAGTTTTAAGTCTGCCATACCTAATGAGAAATTTTATAATACCTAAGAAAGAATTTCTGCAAATCTAACAATATATTGAAAGTTTCAAACCAAAAATATTGTCCTAATTTGTAATAAATTTTCAAAAGAAAAGCGATACTATTTTGTAGATTATTCTTTAGTTAATTCATAATGATATTTTAAGGTTTATAACTTACAATTATTTCCGAGATAGAATGAAGTTGATCACATATATTTAGGCTTTCTTCCTGTAAATATTTAAAAAATTTAAATTTTATTGCAACTAATTTGGAGTGAAATAGACTTCTTTATTGCAAAATGAAACAAATTTATTTCATTCTATATCACATATATACCATAATTATTTTTAAGTAATATTTAGAATATTTAGAAGTAATATTCAAAAATACTATTATTTCAAGACAGAATTTTAAACTAGTTTCTAAAAATATTTCAAATTGCTTGTAGACTGTACTTAGAAATAATCGGAAGCTAGCAACACATGTGGTGTTAATATCACAGTCTGATTTACAGGTTTTCTCTTTTTTGAGACATTCCAACATTATACGTCCTCCGAACATTTGTTTAGATTCCAATTTATTTTGTTTTAATAGTAATATATAGTATATTTAGTAAAAGAATGATGCAGATCATTGCATTGCCAAATGCTTAAACCATTACACGTTTTGACACTTTTTCTTCTTTGATCTACTCTTTTAAACAGGAAACAAGACGCTGTGAATCTGGTACACGAAATATCCATTAGCCCCAAACTGAGCTGATGTCTGTGACGTGTCAGTGTATCGTTTTAGAGAAGGCACATCAGTCATTATATAAATGGGGGAGGATAGCTTTTTTCTTTCCTTTCTCTTTCAGGGTTTAGTTGAAGGGTTTCTCCATAGGGGTCCTTAAAATTTATAGGGTGGTGGGGAATATAAAAGGGTGACATAAGGTAGAATGAAGACTCATCACTCTTTTAAGACACCATGGGATATCTATAGAGGTTTCTTTGATCTGATATTCCAATCTTTATGATTTTATTCACTACATATATTGCAATGAACTATTAAAACTATTAGAACAGTTCAACAGAAATTTTAGAGATTTTCAATTGATTAAAATAGTAGTCACAATTTTTAAGTAAAGTGTAAAATTTATTTCATGTATTTATGCTGTAAGTTACACGATTTTAAAGTATTTAATTGTAAGATTTTAAATAAAATCGTATTAAATACATAATTTCTTTTAAAAAATTTAATACAAACTGTGGGTAAGACTGTTTATTCTTGAAATAAAAAAGAAATCCATCTGCAGGTCAATTTTTCTCCAAAATAAAGTTTGCTCATAATTTATAAATACAACTATGTGAGTAAAAAATTTTAAAAAAATGTCTATTTTTTGTTAAATCTCCTTACAAAGATTACAGATATTTAAAAGTATTGTTTTGATTCCATAGTTTTTGTAATTGTTCAATTCTTCATACCCATATTACCATGATCATGTATACATATCCTCTCTCCTTTTACTGAGATGTCATTCACAGTCAACCGCTTATAGCTTTTATATGAAAGTATGTACGGAATTTATTTATTAGTTTATTATATTTTCGTAGCGATTTAGATATCACTTTCTTAATTTCCATAGCTTTTCAATATAGTCTTTTTTTCCTCCCATTTCAAAATCTTTTCCTTCATTTTTTATTCAGCATTTTTCGTTAATTTTTCTAGTAAAATGTTTTTTAATCATTAATATAAAAATATGATATGTGTTTCATATTTGCTGATAAGTTAGATTCAAAATCAGACCAATAATTTTGATTACATTTTTAATTTCAAGGATGGTTTTACGGGCAATAATGTTTATTAAGAATGTAGTCTCCCATTCTCAAACATTTTTCCATATTCAAGAAACTTTCTTTCGATTATAGCTTAAACCTTAGCTTTCTTCTATATATGTTAAAATATTTGAAATTACAATTACTAGGAAATTTTAACTTTTATAGTATTTTCTGAAAGAATTGTGAAGTCAAAATTTAACATTTGATATAAGTAAAATGTAGTTAGAATTTATATAACTATATTTATGTAACAATAATTTATATAATTTAATTACATTTAGTGATTTTCATATCAATGTAATATTTATGTTTTTGTAATGTTACATTGAGACACCAATTAATACATCATAAGCAAGGAAAAATGTGATAAACGGTGTCCACCACTATTGCTTAAAGGATGTAAGCATTGTTTTCTAATATTTAAATTTGTCATACCTTTTTCAGTTGTTGCATTGAATTCCATGTAGGTTATAAGATCACTTCTCGCGCGTGAAATACTACATAAATAGCTTCCAATAAATGATACAAAACGTCCCTTTACTAACTAATTTTATCTTCATTTTTGGTATAGTTACACATTATGATAACTACAAAATAGTAATAATCTACTTTTAAATTTTTAATTTGTTTTTGTTGACGGACTAAAATTAAATATCATTACTTATATTTTTTTTACATTAATTATTTTACAAAGACATCGAAAAAGGATACTACATATTGAAAGCGATTATAATCGTAATGTGTCTCATCTTCTACAATTTCCTGGCCAGTGTAACGGGTTTCTTGATGAGTTAAGAATCATCAGTTTTGTAATTATCAAAAGTATGAACTAAACTTCTCAAAAACGCTCTTTGAATAAGTCAGAAAATTTTTATTTCCAATATTTATATCTCAATTGTCTTGCTAAATCATATCGGTAAAATGTATTCATTTAAAAAATTTTGAAGTTTCCGTATAAAATCTTTCATTTAAATGTGATATTTTCACCTACCAAATTGCAGAACTAAAGTATCAGTTTCTGTCTTATATCCATATTGTTCCTGATCTACATTGAAACCTTTACAGAAAGCAAACATTCTTAATGGCATAACTCTCGGGTTCACAGATATAGAAATTCACTGTAATACATAAAGGTAAGAGTAAAACAGCAAGAATGCTTAAAATGATTGAAGTAAATATTGACGAGATTAGTTGCAAAAAGAGGTGTGATAATAAAACACTGCTTTTTAAAACAATGTCATTTTGCGAAAATTTTTAACTATTCTGAAATGTAATACTATTTTATGAGAAGTACAGGAAAATTTTGAGTGTTGTACATATGAAGATTCCAAATCAAAATTGAAATATAAATTATCGCATCGAACAAAGATATAAAATAATCAGGGAAAGCATATTTTATCATTAAAAATGTAATAACATTCAAAGAATTAGCGGTAGTTTAGTGGAAATTAAGGCAAGTCTTAAATAACTCAATTTAATAAATGCTGCATAATTTTAATTGCATATCCTCTTACAATCAAAATTACACCATTAAATGTTTTATTTATTTCGCATTTGCTATTTTATTACTATATATAACAGTGTTTATGGTTATTTAATATCAACTAATCATAAGTACTGAAAGAAATACTTTTCTCTTTAAATTTTTTTATACTCAAATAGTAAGAAAAATATTTTCCTATTTCCGAGTTGAAAAGGGAAATTTTACAAAAACTAATATCTGTAGGGCTCTTAAATTATTATTTTTAAAACATTGTCATTTACGTAATTGTGTGATTTGAAAGTTATATAAAATCGTTCTTCCTAAAGGCATAGTTAAAATATGTAACGAAACAATTTTTTAATAATTATGAAAAAAGCTTGCATTCCAATAAAATTTTTAAAAAATTAGAAAATATTAAATTGAATTATAAAATTAATGCATCCTTTTCTGTAAATAACAGAAAATTCTTATGAATTTAGAAGGAAACTGTAAATTCTGAGAATAGCTGACACCTGAATAGAAAATTATTCTTTTTTAAGTCGAAAATTACAAAACCATCAATGAAATTTAAATGGATCGGATATATCATGTATACTCCATTTTTATAAATACATTTTGAATTGATATAATGAATTAGATTCATTAATTTACGTAATAATATTCATATTTGCATTAATCATATTTATGCCTAAATCCATGCCATATTTAGCATGTTACAAGGAGAGTAGATAATCATAAATACTGTAATTCATTAATAAACCAAAATGTGTATAAAGACAATTAAAAATTTAAAAATAATAAAAAAGTTGATATTCCATTTCTTAAACTAATATTATTTAAGACATTTTGAATTATAAGTAAAGGTTAGCAAAAGATATAAATTTAATCGTTAAGAAACAACTACGATACAAAAAAGCGTACAATTTTGTTTCAAAGTAACTAATATATAAGTAGAATAATACAATGTATTTTCGTGTTTTAAATTATGGGATTATATAAAAATCCTTATTTAGATTAAATTTGTTTACAATATTCGTTTCATTTTCTGTACAAAAAATCAAGTTAATTTAATTGCAGCTCCTTAATTTTAATCCTCATTTCATGTGTATATCATTAATATGATTAAAAAATCTATGCACCATTATTCATATATATATATATATATATATATATATATATATATATATATATATATATATATATATATATATATATATATATATATATATATATATATATATATATATATATATATATATATATATATATATATATATATATATATATATATATATATATATATATGAGGGTTACTCTGAAATTTTTGAGATACGCACAGACAACGGTTTAATTTTAAAGTACAAAGTATTTTAACACAAAAGGCGATTTTTTACTGACTTACTTCAACTTGTTTAGTGTGGAATAAATTTTAAACAGAAGAGAAAATGGAGTTGACGCGAAAACATTTTCACGCTATGATTTTCTACGATTTCAAAGAAGGATTCAAGTCAAGAAGAATGCGTTCAATGGTTGCAATTAGCATTTGGTGATGAATCTCCAGCTCGTGCTACTGTACTCAGATGGTTTAGAGAATTTAGAAAAGGTCGCAATTATCTTCAGGAAGAAGAACATGCAGAAAGCCCGCCTTCAGCAGTAATCCCGGATATTGTGTCTGCCATACAAAAAATGTTAATGGATGATAATCGCTGTACCTATCAAATGATACAGTAAGAACTTAACATTGGATCCGCAGCAATACACAAAATCATTCATGAAGAATTACATATGAAAAAAGTAGTTTGCCGTTGGGTTCCCCATAATCTAACTGAACATCAAAAAGAGGAGCGTGTCAGAATCAGTAAAGAAACTCTTAATATGCTGAATGATGATGGCCACCGCATCATTTCTAAAATTGTAAAAGGTGATGAAACGTTCATACCATTTTTTGACGTTCAAACACATCAAGAAAGCAAAGTATGAGTCTTTGATGATGATCCCACGCCGACAATGGTGAGAAAACAACGCGTACAGAAAAAAAAAAAGTGATGTATGCCGTTTTCTTCAGAAGTACGGGATTTGTCAAAGCCATCAATTTGGAAGGACAGAAGACAGTAACAGCAAATTGGTATACCACGGAATGTCTTCCAGAAATTCTGCAAGAACTGAATGTTAGGGGACTAATGCTTCACCATGACAATGCATCTTCACATACAGCCGGTTTACAGTTGAGTTTCTTAAACAAAAGCAAATTAAAGTGAACGAACATTCGCCGTATTCACCTGATCTAGCTATGTGCGACTTTTGGTTATTCTTTAATCTAAAAAAAACTTACGCGGACGTCGTTTTCATTCAGAAGAAGAGATTGATGTGGCAATAAATTCATTTTTCATATATTCGAAGAAATGAATGGCTTGAGGCATTTAATCTGTGAAAAATTCGTCTATATATATATATATATATATATATATATATATATATATATATATATATATATATATATATATATATATATATATATATATATATATATATATATATATATATATATATATATATATATATATATATATATATATATATATATATATATATATATATATATATATATATATATATATATATATATATATATATATATATATATATATATATATATATATATATATATATATATATATATATATATATATATATATATATATATATACATACATACATTAGTGTTTATCTATTGGTTAGTTCTGTAAGTTCCTAATAGATGGCGGCTTAGCATCTAAGTTGCACAAGTATTCGGCAGATGGCGACGTATTTATTTTTCTAGATTATACCATCTTAGAGAAAACTAACGTCCGCGTGCAAGCGCGTGGTTAAATATAGAATTTACATATATTTTCATGATGTATAATGATACTATAACAATTTTTCGATAATCATTTTCATAATTATACTTTGTATTGTGTTATTATTGTGCAGTATTCAGTTTGAATATTTTTAATATTATAAATAGTAAAATAAAATTTTATTTATTACTGATTTTCTCTACTAATTTTCATACCACCTCGAAAATACGTAAGTATTTCTTGATAGCTTTTTATTATTTTTTTATTTTTATTTTATAATTTGATAATTATTAATTTATTCAGTAGAGCATTTTGATCTAATTTATTTATTCAAATGATAAATTCTTTTAATTTTTTTTATTTCAGTATAATGCCGCGGAAAAAATTTTTTAGTTTTAATATAATTTAAAATTAAAATAATAATAGTTCGATGTCAATGTTATCTACCTCATTTATAACAATTTATTTTTAGATGTCTTTAATTTATATGGTATATTTTATAAGTAAGTCACTGATTACAAACTATAATTTAATATAAGATGAATAAAATGTAAATTCAGAAAGTATATGTTGATTTGTGCTTAATTTCAAAATTTCGATACTTTACCTATTACTATTAAATTTTGGTGAAACGTTTTATTTTTAATCTCCTATGAATGAACCTGTTCTAAATTCTTTTAGAAAACATTAATTTGATTGAACCCAAGAATTACTAAAAAATTGATTCAATGTATTTTAAAAACTCAGCCACTGCAACGCGTGGCTGGGTCAGCTTGTATATATATATATATATATATATATATATATATATATATATATATATATATATATATATATATATATATATATATATATATATATATATATATATATATATATATATATATACTATACACTTATATATATATATATATATATATATATATATATATATATATATATATATATATATATATATATATATATACACTATATATATATATATATATATATATATATATATATATATATATATATATATATATATATGTACAGGGAAATAACACTATTAAAATGAACTAATTATAAATTTAATAACGGAATATTTATGAAATATTCCTTGTTGTATGCTCTATCCTTGTAGCAAGTTATTTGTGGGTTATTGATAATTAGATTTATCTCCTTGTTATTTATTGTAACAAAATATAAGGTGGCATAGCGTAGATATCTTGCTCTCTTGTATTTATAATTTTAAAAGAATTCACATAAATATTCCTAATTCTATATATATTTTAAGTTTATTTAAATTATTAATTCTTTTCCGGTTCTAAAATTATTTTGGATGCAGCTTTTAACTTCACTTACAGTTGTTCATATAATTTTGAATAATGGTTTTTGTTCGGAAACCTATTGTACTATTGATTGATTGGTATAACATAATAGAAAACTTTAGGTAGATGTCTGGTTTACTGTCATATTATTATTATACTGAAGAAATTATAATGTAAGAATTGTTAGAGTTTTTGAAAATTGAATAAATAATGCTACCCATTAACTATTTTAATCTAAAATCCTTCTATTCATTAATTAACTGTCAAAACGATCTTATATGTATTATTATTTCAGAAGAATTTTCAGTTTACAATGCGAACATTTGTAATGAGTGAACTTCACACTGATTTGATTTTATAAGTTATGATAAATTATGCAAATTTAATTATTTGTTATATCACATAATAAGATAATTCATAATATAGCTTTGGAGAATGTTATCTTTTTGTTAATTTGCGATTGAATCAAGTCGATGATATAAAATTGGTGGACATAATTTTATTTTATTTTTTATCATGTTAAAAATAAACAAAGTGAAATAAAATGCCAGTATAAATATTACACACATACATATGGAAATGTATTTAAGTGCGCAAGATTTTTTTTATTATTTTATGCATATTTGAAAAAAAAGCATTAATAAAATTTGTTTATTTAACATTTTTGCTTTTTTCGTAATACTAACATATTTATAAGGAATTAAATACAAACATAACGACATCATATTGATACATTTTTAAAAAAATATTTAATTTGTATTTTAAAACAATCAGCAAAGATTTATTTACTTGTAAAAAGTTTTTAAATTTTACTTATGTTCAAAATGATAATAATTATGATACATTCTTTATAGCTCTATAACAATTATATTATTTATTCCGATTAAAGCTATGTTAATGTTCCTGACGGAATAAATATTGTTCTCAAGATTCACACATAATTCCATTGAAATGTTTAAATCTATCATATAGTATTTGTGAGCAATCTTATCATTTTTTCCTAAATTTACATTAGTGTTAAATTTTACTACAATGATAGATTTTAAAATAGTATTTTAATTTTAAATATTAACTTAAATTATTATAAAAAATATAAATTATTTTATTCAAATTTTGTAATATTTTAACTGAAAATATTGTAAATATTATTCTATGTGTTTTTAATAGGATTATATAAATTGTATCTACAAAAGTACTCATATTTATGATTTAACATTAACAAATATTTATTTTTTTAATTGTATCACACATAAATAATATAATTTATGTTTTCTTAATTCAATAGATTTTTTCAAAAAAAAATGTTTGAAGAAAAAATTGTCTTTCAGCACATTACTTTATAGGGATCTATTTTTATTTAAGAAGTGTCAAAAGAAGATATTTGAAGTGAATTAAAGGGAACAAAAATTTAGAAATAATAAACTTGATATAGTTTAAATAAACCGGATAGAATTTAAATCTTAAAAGGATTTCCATTTTTAAAAAATATAAACACTAATCTAATTATAAAACAATAGGTTTTTCAACTATGAACAGCTAAACTGAATTAAAATTTTCACAACGGATAAGTGCTTGGCAATATCAAACACGTTAAAGGGATGACTAATAAATATTATTTATTCGAGGGTTTTTACAGGAAGTTATTTTCAAGGTCCCCGAAAGTGCAAACTTAAAAGCTATAGTTTTAAATTTTCTTCTAAATTTTTATCAAAATTAGAAAATTTTCTTTTTTTAGGAAAATTTTATATATTTTTAAAATATTATTAAGCTAAAATATTCACCTTATGCAGCATAAATTTTTGAAATATGTGTCTATTTCTTGAATGTTTATTTTATATGCTAATATATAATTTTTCCTAGGAAATGAAGCTGTGTAATTATTTCTGAAAAACCAAGAAAAAGAGAAGCTTATATGTATAAGCAAAAGAGTTATAATTGGAAAAATTGGAAACTGGTAAAAGCGATATGAATTTTTAATTACTACATGCAAATCTTTTAGAAAAGCAAATCTTCAGCACTAGACATCCTCAATAGAAAAATCTATAACTATGCTCATTGTTTTAAGCATTATTTAATTTTCTTAAAAAGTATAAAATTCAGTAATCCCAAGAATTGTGGGATTGAAGATGAATGAACTAACCCTTCAACAGTCAGTTCAGCAA
The DNA here is from genome assembly GCA_037975125.1 of Latrodectus hesperus. NCBI lineage: Eukaryota > Metazoa > Arthropoda > Arachnida > Araneae > Theridiidae > Latrodectus > Latrodectus hesperus. The sequence continues at coordinate 72,016,099 of CM075857.1, read as the reverse complement.
CAGCACGCAAAGGTCATAAGTACTACCACAAAAATGGCACGGTAAACTCGATGCACCAAAAACTGACAGTTGGAGTTTTTTTTTTGGTTTGTCTTGTTTGTCTTGTTATATTATGCTATATGTATGTATATAAATTTATATATATATATATATATATATATATATATATATATATATATATATATATATATATATATATATATATATATATATATATATATATATATATATATATATATATATATATATATATATATATATATATATATATATAAATATATATAAATATATATATATATATATATATATATATATATATATATATATATATATATATATATATATATATATATATATATATATATATATATATATATATATATATATATATATATATATATATATATATATATATATATATATATATATATATATATATATATATATATATATATATATATATATATATATATATATATATATATATATATATATATATATATATATATATATATATATATATATATATTGTTTGGATTAAAAGCATTTGTTGCCATTCGTTTAAACCAAACTCATATCCCTCAATGGAAAAACTAATAACTAGATTCTTTACTTTATAAACTATATTCTCTAATATCCAACATCCTATTGCATAGTTATAAATATCAAGTAAGTTTACTGACTTCGTTAACTAGTCTGGAGCTTAGTGTGTGAATGGAAGCACACCCATAAGTATTGAAGTCTAGCTATTTGTTTTCAAAAGATTTTGGAAGCATTCTAGATGACTGTTAAAATTTAATATGAAATACTTGGAATGATTTCTTGAACTCCTTATGAATTTCAAGTTCCGAAGCATGTTGATCTCATTTGTTTAATTAATAAAAACTAAAAATGCTTAGTTAATGTAGCCCATCACTTATTATTGACCAAATGAACTTCTGATTGTGTCTAATATAAATTTACCATAATTACTCAAGAAGACTTACCATCAATGCATCAAATTGATAGTAAATACATTGAAAATAATTACAAATTTTCCTTCTAATTAACAATTTTTGTTGAGAGATGATGTTACAATTTCAAACTGAACTAATGAAGATTCTAATAATTATATCAAATTTAACTTTCACGTTCCTAATCGGTATTCAGTTATTTTGCATGCAAATTCATGATTTACCGATGCTGTATTTAAGAGTAAAGTAAATTAAAGTAGCACAAAGTAAAAAGGTATATAACGTTTTAAGGTTTTAAAGAGTTTTTAAATATTTAACAGCTGCATTGTTAGGAAGGGTAGATTTTACTGTAACAATTTTATCACAATCATACTCCTAATAATATAGCAAAATCATCTCATTTTTTATTTCTATTCTTTATTTTTTAATTTCTTACAAACAGTAAAAAACTGCAATCCAACCATGCTTTTGCAGTTCTATTAATTTTAAAGATTAGATATAATGAGTTTTTTTTAACTGAATAACAAATTTTTCTTCGAAAAATCAACATAGTTGTAGATTAATTGACGAACAGATTACTCATATTATCAATGCTAGGAATATGAAATATCTAAACAAATGTAAGCGTTCACAAGCTATTTAAAAATTTATCAACAGAAGTTAATTAATGATTTATAATTTTCATAAATTATTAGATACAGAGTAGTTTCATTACCCTAAAATTTAAAATATTACAAAAATATTTAATAAAAATATCAACACAGAATGCACACACAAATGCCGAATATTTTCGTGGTGTTTCTTACTGTCATTAAATATATATTTGGAGCTTTTGAATTTATATTATGTTTTGATATTCTAATCAAAAAATACTTTAATAGTTATGTAAGCATTTCATTTATAAGGTTATATTTTGAATGAAACTAAAATATGTTTTTTTCTTCTTTTACTTCCGGATAAGCTGCAATAATTTTATTTCAGCATATTCTTATACTTTACTCTGTGTTAAAAGACAGTTAAAGAACCCTTGCTCGAGAAAATGTTATATAAATTAGAGAAAATATTCTATTTTTATAGCTTAGAATTTAAAAAAGATATTTCAAAATTTTCTGTGAAAGTCTCTATTGCATATTTTATAAAATCTTTATCGCGGATTTTTTAAATCAGCTTTAATATTAAAAAAAAAAACAGCTATTCTCTTAAGAGTTTTTTATGCAAATCCTAGTATCAGTAGCATGGCGTTTTAATGATTCAATTAATTTCTTCAGTACTTTATTAACGGAATATTAAAATTTCTTATGCAATTAATCTAAGTGAATCATTCGAAGGATTTTTATTAGGACTTCTTACTTAAACTGAATCATTTTTCGCTTTATTTAGCTTAAAAACGTTAATACATTTGAAATTAATTATTCCCTTTCCAATAACGTTTTGAGTTTGAAGCAAGCGTAGCGCTAATTATATTTATTACAGAAAAATCCTTTTTATTTTCAGGAGAAGCAAAAGAATAAATTTAGTTTATTTATTTGACTATTCATTTAAATTTAACATAATTATATAATTTCAAATATACATAAATTTTGGTTTTAATATAACGTATGTTATGAATGAAATATAATCCATATATATATATATATATATATATATATATATATATATATATATATATATATATATATATATATATATATATATATATATATATATATATATATATATATATATATATATATATATATATATATATATATATATATATATATACATATATATATATATATATATATATATATATGTATATATATATATATATATATATATATATATATATATATATATATATATATATATATATATATATATATATATATATATATATATATATATATATATATATATATATATATATATATATATATATATATACACATATTTTTATATATATATATATATATGGTGGAAGAGAAATAAGCATATATAAATATATAAAAATTTCAAAGATGAAAACGACAAATGTAGGGGGGAATATATGTATCTACCTTGAATCTTCACAAAAATAATGTTATATTTTGCATATGCGATGTACTTTGAAACAATATAATCAGTGTTAATGTGTTTAAAAACTATTGAGAAAAATCACTATTGTTTACCAGTAGCGTGTTTACACTGACAGCTATAATAAATAATATTTACGAATGAACTAAAACATCTAATTGGAAATGCAACGAATTCTATTATTTTACAACATAGTTTCAACTTTATCATAGATGTCTTCTCGTATTTGCAATATTAATTTGTTTTAATAAGTTAAAACAATGTGAATGTGTATAAAGAAAAAAATATATTATACATACCATATTTATCATCTTTAATGCTACTTTATCTTCAGGTCATTTAGCTTCAATTTATTTATGGTCTTGAAATTTAACAACAAAAATGCAAAATGGTTTTGGGATTCGAAAATAAACTGCACAAGCCAATATTTTTTTAAACATACCATGAGAAATATAGAAATAGAAATTAGAAAAACTGTAACATTTTTAGAACGATTTCGATAAAGAATTTTAAAAAAGTGAATGTCTTAGAATAAACATTTTGGGCAACAGTTTATTATTTTAAATGAGAAATATCTCGTCTCCTACTTTTAAATTTATTCTTCTTTCAGAATGTTCGAATGTAAACAAGCTGTGGATTGAAGGATATGTTTTTGCGCTTTACAAAGAGAAATATTTTTATCCAAGAATTAAAAAATGTTATGAAATGCATGGTATTAAAATTTCTAAGTGCAAAATAAGCAACATCATTAATTGGGCAGGTAAAAACTGTCAATCATTATTTCTACATGGAAAGAATATTATAAGCAAATATTCGAAAAATGTACCTACTGTTTCAAATGTTTCTAAAGTGAAATCGCTGGTAACAAGAGAAAATCTGCCAACACAGAATTCAATTGCAAAGTTTTTCGATACATCAACATACTATCAGATCGAACATTTAGAAAAGTAGTCTTTATATTTTAAACATTAATTAAACGGCCCCGAATTCGCTCTAAAAATGTATTAATACCCTTTGTAGAACAAGTATAAACCATGTATAAACCAAAGCAATCTTTAGAACAAATTGGAGGAATATAATATCAATGATATCAGATAAATATTCTGATACATTTACGTGGCAGTGAAAATCTCTTTTATGCTTTCCTTAAAAGAAATTATTTGAAACCTCTTGAATTACTTAAACCTCGATGAGTTTTACTGTTTACATATGAATATTTTATACGAGCTGGAAATGCCAATGTGAGTTAACTTTCCTCAACTATTTTCAAGGAAAATATTGAAATAAAATAAAAATATTAAAAACAATTGTTTCATAAGTTAAGGCAAGTATTTTTTTTCATTTATAATTGCTTCCAGCAACTGACTCTGCTAACTATGATTTATTAAAACTATAAATATTGTATTAGCACTTCAAACTGCGGAAATCATATATTATTCTTCTTAATTTAGGCACTATCAAATGAATTTAGTGAAAGAAAATGTGCCGTGGTAAAATGCATAAAATTACACTTATGAAATTCATTGAATCAAGCAAGGTTATCCTGCCTGACTACCCTATTTATAGAGCAAAACCATTTGAGCTATATTATTAAAAATAATTGAAAAATATGCAGATTTGAAATTCTGATGAAATGTTCTTAAATTAATTTTACACGCATTTTCACAGTTATTTTTTGATATTTAATAGAATAAACTTCCTTTTCTAAGTTTATGACATGCAGACAGTAAGTTTCAATACGTTCTTATATAGATAAATTATAAACCACACAGAAGGATTCGAAAGATTGATTTTTATAATTATTATTGCAAACATTATTTGTTATTTTTTAGAAAAAATGAAAATATTTAATTGTAAAATATCCGGGAGTATATACCCCGTAGGTAAAGTATCTAGCGAATTAAGTAATTAAATTGGTGGATGTATACTTTTATATTTTAAATTTCGCTATTTATGTAATGCCTTTATTTATCTTACATTATCTGATTTATTTAATTTAGAACATGGTTGGAAAATAATTTAATCATATTGTGATGTTTATATTTCAATAGACATTCCACAGCAAGCAAATATTCCAAAACAAGTGAAGAATATTTTCAAAATCAGTACAGTCATTAAATTATTACTTTACATCAGAAATACTGAACATTTTCATTCTTAGTTTCTGATGCTTAATGAGAAGTATACACCCATTAGAAAGAAGTATAAAATGTATTCACGTGGTTTTGATATGTGACATACTTTATTCCACAATTTTATGCTAAACCTTAAATTAACAATCTTTTATTTTATCATATGAAGATAAGATAGCGAAATCATCACTTTTTTTATTAACATTCATTTTAAGAACTGAACTCAAGATAGTTCATCATATGAATACATTTAGATGAAAATATATTATGCAACTTCACATAATTTAATTTAAAAATGTGTTTATTTAGTGAAGTGTAATTCACAATTTTCTCAAACATACTTGATATTATGTTTTATATTAAGTACTTATACACAAAATTTTTTAATATAAATGGCAAAGCATTGTATGTACGTAACTATTATGATTTGCTTCTTTTCTTTAAAATCCAGCTACTGTTAAATCCTAGGCGGTCAAACTTATTGAAAGGAAATTTCAAACTCAGACTTATTATTATACAAAACGTAAACCGTCAGAAAACTTCATTTTTACACATTTTTTAATTTTGATTACAGTTTCTGTAATTTAATTTTATATTAATTTTAAGTACATAAAATTCATTTTATTTTCCTAATCTTCAAAAGTCAAAATCTGAGTGCTCAATAAATAATACAATCTGGAAATTATTTACCTGATGCATTTATTATTTGTTCTTAATATCTGTGATCAAAAACATATAAAATAAAAATTGGAAAGTGTAAGCAATAATTTTTTCAGATAGTTAAAGCATTAATTTTTTTTACATTTTATATTGAATTTAAATAACGGAAAACTTTATTTACGAAATTTATTTCCTAAAAACATTTGACAGAAGTTTTTTATATTTATAATTTATTGAAATTTTGCTGTGCAGGAATCATCTGGGTTATATTATTAACAATATAGTAAACTATTGTACTTATTAAAAATTTTATAGCTTTTTACACCATTTGTAGTGCTTTCAGCAAAAAACTATTCGTATATTCTTTTCAAAAATCAAAATTATTGTAAAATAATTTTAAGACATATTAAAGCAAAAATAAAAAAATGTCAAATAAAATTAATTCCAATGCCTTTTATCGCATAAAATTAATATTATAAAGTTAAACTTATTTCAAAAGTTTCCATTCTCAGCATATTTATTTGTCATATTTTAATACTTAGTATTAGAATAATGAAAACAATAAAATTTTAAAATAAATTTTAGCTTAAAAAATGTTTAGCTTGTGATATATAATGTAAGCAAAATTTTTGGACAGTAACATAATATTTGATATTATAATATGCAAGGCAAAAAACTAATGTGAAATTCAAAATTAAATTTTCTAACGAAATGTTCATAAGTAGTACCTAGTTATTTGAAACAGATCAAATTTATAATCCAATTACAAAATTATATTGGAATTAATGGGCGTATCATTTTAACAAAATACTGCTAATTTAAATGTTTCTTAAAATTATTTTAACTTACGATGACAGATTTAATATCAGTAAGTAAATTTTAACATATAATAATCATTAAATAAGTTTGAAATAATTCTATTAAAATAGTTATTTAAAAAAAAGGAACAGCAAAATAAATCAAATGTTTAGCGTTTTTTTTAAAATTTCACTTTGATGAATAATCCCTTAACATCATTAAAAAATAAAAAATTTCAAATAATATACTAAATTATTCTGTGAAAGTTAAATCAAAAAGTTAATTATTATATTGAATAAATATTAATGAGTTATGATAGTATTAATCAATCATGTGTTTAATAATCAAAGTTAATATATTAATGTATACATAACCGCGGAACTTACAACACTTATGAAATTATATGATGGTATTACTGATGTGATTATTATGCCAATGTGAGTATTAGTGCTACGAAAATGTTGTAGTTGCATTATAAACATTTTTAAATAAGTAAATAAATAATAATATTATTAAATCATCTTTTATTTCAAATCTGTATTTTCCCACAGAAAAAAGTTTAAAAAAGAATAATTTTGGTGGGTTATTAAATAAAAGAATTAAGACTAATTGAGAGGAATCAATCTTCTCGGTCACTGGTACGAAGATTGTGAGAAACTATAAGAAGATAAATATCCTGTTATTCCTCAAGAAAAATGGCTGTGTGAGAAATTGTTCCCCCTAAATGTACTTCTTTCCGTGATTCTAGACATCTAAAGAATAACCATTAATTATAATATTAGGGTTATCATTTAAAAGAATAAACGCTGATGGGGAAAATTTATTCATCAGATTGTTTTCAAAATCTACTTTTCACCTGAAGTTTTAACACTTTAAGTTAAATTTAAATTAAAAAGAAAAAACAATGATAAAAATAAATATGATTAAATAATAAATTTGGATTTGAAGCTTTAGTATAATAAAAGTTATTGCAAAAAATAATTACATTTGTTAATTTATATATTAAATTTTTTATAGTCATGTGAAACTACTTCATTTAAATATAAAATACATTTTAACTGCATTTGAATATTAGATATTATAATATACAGTGTTTCACTAATATCAGCATCAAAATTTATTTTTGAGCATATATTACATAAATATATTTCTTTAGATAATCCAAAATTAATTTCCTTATGATTCAAGAAATTATTTAAAATAAATGTATATTATAATACTTTGGTTTTGTATGGAAAGATAATTAAGAAATTTATTTTTGTTTTCATTGTAATTTTTAAAAGGATTTTGCAATGTGCTTTACATCTTTAAGTAGGAAGAAGGGACAGTAAAGGAGAGGAAAAAATTAACTTTTTCAAAATATTAAATTTTATCATTTAGTTGAATGATGCTGTAATATATATTTATCTATCCTATTAAGGTCAGATAACGCATTACAATTTCATCAAATATTTAAAAGTCAAAATTCGAAATGTAGGAAAAGTAAATTTAATGAAAGATAACAAGTGCAGATTCATCAAACTCCTTAAATTCCATGATTTCATTAATTATGGAAAAAAGAAATAAACCTAAAATCTAATTAAACAAACTTATTAAAAATAATTAAAATTAATATAACAGAAAATATATAAAATTGCAAAATACATATTTTACTTTTTGTGATATGATGTGATCATATCATATCATATCATATTATATTATATAGCATATTTCCTGAGAGTCATAAATTGTTTGATTTCCGCAAATATTCTTTAATTTCTTCTTGTCAAAAAGATAGAAGAGCATTAGTCTCAAATTCAACCCCAACCACTGTTGACCATTCGAAAATTGGTGTTCAGTTTCTGTCTTTGACATGCAAACTATCTGAGTATATGTCTGAAAGTTCTCCTTCCCGTGGAAAAGGTGAATACTCTCCACGACGAGAAAAGTTTTCCTGAAAAAGAAGTTAAGAAACCAATATTAAAATGTTAGTTTTTTAAAATATTACAATGAAGCATTTCATGGCATCCAATTTTCCACTTAAGTTTTAGTTTAAATTAAATGTAAATTTAAAAAAAAATCGTAAGGACTTAAAACATATTATTTTAAGTAAACTTACATTACATTTTAAATATTAAAAATAAGATAAAAAATTACTATATTGATGGCATATATTTCATAGCTAAGTCATTTTATAAGTATTTCAAAATATTCCTGTTAACAGCTGTAACAGCTAATAAAGAAAATTTTATATATCAAAATGTATTATGATTTTTTTTTTACTTCAGTAATTGATATTTAATATTAGATACATCTTTTTTTACTAACGATAATAGTGAATATTTGATGAATACCATTTTTTCTTTGATTTCTATATTGCATACATTAAAATCAATATAGAAGCATTGCTGGATATCATGTTGAAATTTAACATTTACTAGAATTTCAAAGGTCGATGTTTTGCACATTACAATTAAAACTCCATAATATTTGTCAGAATCTTTCAATAATGAAAAATGATTAGGACAAGAAGTTAGTTTTTAATTTCTGATTTATTTTATTCTAGGATAAGTTGACAGAAATGAACACATTTCTTACAGCTGCACTGTACATGCTGAATGATTTTACAAAGAATGAAGGAATTGTATAAGTGTATATTTTTAGTATTCACACACCCACACTTATATTTTTAGTACTGATATTTTTGTTGACACTTATTTCATTCATAAGTTATTGCATTTGACCCTAAATATGTTAGAAACTGTTAACCGAGTTGAAAATGCAACGAGGAAAATGGGATTAGCCATTAATTAGTGTAGCACCAAATTTCTGATTGCAAATTGAAAAACTATGTATAAGCCACCTTAGAATTTCTTTATCATATCAATAATAAACATCTTACGTGTATGCACAATGATGATAAGCTTCAATAGCACGGAAAACTGAGATTCAAAAGCACTCTCTTCATGGCATTTACAAATTTGTATGGTTTTAGTGTCAATTCAAATTGATACCTATTAGAAGGAAAATTTAATAAACCATCTTGCCTATTATAGAAGATAATATTTTACTTTAATGAAGTTACAGGAGATTCTTCTATCGGTTATTTGATGGAAACATTTTGAGAAATATGATAACATATACTTAATAAAATAAGGTTTCTTTTGTTGTACAAACAGAAATAATTTATGAGTGGTATGATTTATTGAAAAATATGAAGACCCAGACATTGTCAAAAGAATCAATGTATCACTTTTTAAATAACGGAGGCTTAATTCATGTAATTACGATGCATTTTCATTTAAAAAGATAATATTTTAAAAAAAAACTGGGGGCAAACACCATTGAGAAATACTGCCGTAGTGTAATACGACATAACCAAACTCTGAGAAAATAGGTGTGTATTTTTTATTGCACTTTAAATTTAAGAGTTTCCTCTTTTCCTTTCAAACTAAGCAGGAATAATATAAAGGAAAGGATGTAATAAAAATTGGCACAAGAAGACAAGTGCAATAAAATAATAAATTTTTCCTTTCGGAAGGGATGAGTGATCTGGAGGAAATTGCGAGCAAAGTATATTGTTTTATGATATGTATTATTTGTAAATCTGACCAGTTGGGAATGAGGGGGAGAGATTTCTGACCTATCCCGTAGAAGTATAGGAGGAACTACAGAACTTTGGAAAACCAATGGTGTAAAGAGGAGGAGCACAGAAGACACACAGAAGCCCCAGAGAAGTCCCACATAGAAAAGGAGTCTACAATTGTGGACTGGGTCTTCACTGAGCATAAGAAGCTAAAAAGATGTTAGTTGTAAACAAAGAATAACTGTCCTGTCCAGAAGGAGCCCTGCCTCGACTTTCCAGAATAGAGCTGCAGATGTCCGACAGATAGATGAACAGAAAAGAGACGATCAAGTCTGAGGAGAGATACCAGAGAAAAGAGGGAAAGCTCGTGAGCAAGGAACAAGCCAAGGGAGAACCTGATCCGGTAATGCCATTGACCGTTGGGGATACCACACTGCTACTTCTAAAAGGGGTTAGTCTGATCTCTCGTTCCTCGTCAATCTGGTCACACTCAGTTATGATATATAAATGTGTAATTGTCATAAAAAAATAATAACGTTAGAATCTCAATCATTTAATCAAGAATGTTTTAATTGTAAATGTATATTTCTCTTGTAATTAAATTACTAAAATAAATTATTAAGTTTTATTGTAGTTTTGTTTTGAATTTATCTCTGTCATTCAATTATTTAAAAAAACGAATCTGGGTTTCCTCGGAATTCTTCTAAAATTACCCAGTTCACCACAGCAAATACCACCTACTAGATGGTTAGACGGACATAAAAGAATATTAGAATTTGCTAGTTTACTATTGATAAGCTATTGCATCTGAAAGAAAAAATTTTGGCAAATAAAGTTTCCTTATAAGAGAGTTTAGGAGGAACAAAAATATAAAACATATTTTAATTCAACTTACGTTTACAAATAATTTTAATTCAACTTACGTTTACAAATAATACTTAATTATATGAAAGAAAATCTAGCAATTATTTAACTGTGTCTTTGTCTTTATTCAAAATATATAAAGGTAAATAGTATGAAAAAAACTTATATAGGCTTGAATTAATGAATTTAGAAATTTTTAATTGAACGTAATTATTAATATGTACACACATTGCATTGAAATATAACAAAGAAGGTTTTAAGCAAGCCTGGATGTGTAATATGAACAATAATATGAAATATACCTATAATTAAAATTCCATTTTGCTATTTAATTGAAGTTATATGGAATTTATATTAAAATTGTAGTTAAAATAAATTATTTTGAATTATGACTAATCGTCATATTTACTTATGTTTCCTTTTTGCTTCAAATTGAAATTTGTGTAGAATATACATTATGATTTATTGATAGTTAATTAATGCTTAATCAAATGAAATAAAATGTAATGTCTGTTATCCCCGAGATATTTTATTTTAAAAGCAAATATATTTTTAATCAAGCAGCTATATTTAAGAATGACAATGCAATCTTCAATAAAAGTTTTTAAATATTTTACATTAATTTTTTTCACTATTAAATTTGTAGAAAACCTTGATTTTTGTAATTAATAAATGAAGAAAATTGGATTTTAGAAGAAGAGAGGTTTTTTGTAGAGTAAAAATAATTATATAATGGAGGTTATTTTTATATGTACTTTTGATTTTGAGATGAATTTAAAAATAGTATGCCTTATCTTTATATTTAAAATAACAGAATTAGCATCCCTAACAACAACTTAAAATCATATTTTCACATTATAGTATGAAAAATTAGTTTTCCTCTAATCTATGCGAATTACTTTTTGAAAACATCAAATGCGTTTTAAATCGATTTGGGGTTATATAGTCAACCAACAGAAAATATACAACCAGTAAATTGGAATTTATAAACCTTGAATAGAAAATATTGAACAGATACCGCAGTCCAATACTGAGATACTTTTAAAACGTCGATAAGGATACAGTAACGTAAAACATAATTTTAATAATTTAACTCTTTTGTGTTGTTATTAAGCAATTCATCAGTAAAGAACTTCATGTAAATTGAATGTCATATGTACATAATTCGTATATATCAAATTTCAAATGTAGCATTTTTTATTTAAATAAATTAGAGTTCATTATAGAGCCATACATCTTTATACACATCCACGCATTTTCTAAATTATATAATAATTCTATACATACTAATTATTCCAAGAAATGCTTAGAAAATTATTAATGATGATGAAAAATATTTTCGTACTTATTTAACGTTTTCCTTAAGGAAATTGTTATTTATAAAGATTATTTACTAGATGAAAGTAAAGAGTATTTTAATATTTGTAGTGTCATGTTACTTTTATATTATTTCTAAAAATAAACTATTTTTCCTTTTTATAATGATTTATTGAAATAACTATAATAGCAATGCATCATAAAGTTCTTTTGTTGTTTATAAACTTTGATTAATTTTTCAAAACAAATTCTATACTTTTTTACTTAACAACCTTATTTTAAAGCTACAAAGTTATAATGTATAGAATTTATAATAACAATTTTTCAGTGCAAAATAAAACACAAGCTTCATTATTTATAAAACTCTGTCTTAGAAGGAAAAAAAGCATCATTATTTTTCATATAGTATGGTAATGTTTATATCATGCTTAAAATAAAATTCATTATATATCCTCTTCTTCGTAAACCTAATCTCAATTAAAAGTTAATAAATAAATAATAATTATCTTACAAAAGGTTTTCTTTAATACTGTTTTTTTTTATTTCCTAACAGAATATGTTATTATAAATTTAAAAAGAAATTACTTTTAGATTGCCCATTTTAAGAGTTTATTACTTTGATGATGGATATTTGTGAGATATTTATAAGGAGAAAACTTTTTAATTACACAACATGCATGAGTGCCTGTTGCGATGTGCGATTATGAGTCACCTTAGACTCCAAAATCACACATCGCTGTTTTTCAAGAGTGGGTGAGCAAAAGTGGGTCACACTTCAAAATTTGTTATTCTATTACTATATCACTGCAAATCACATTTTTTACCCATTTAATAATATTTAACTAAAGAAAATAATAAATTAAAACAAACATAAAAAAGTGCATTTCGATGATGAATTATATAGCAAAATACATTAGTTACTATTTTCATCATTTTTAAACGGCAATTTGTTTGAAACAAAACAAATATATTAAGTAATTTTTAAATTATGATAAATATCATTTTGTAATATTCAATAATAAATAGGTACCTTACATTATTTTAAACGATTATCCTTTATTACGAAATTAACATGGAGAAAATAATTTATAGTGGAATATTTTTGCTTATATATATATATATATATATATATATATATATATATATATATATATATATATATATATATATATATATATATATATATATATATATATATACAATTAATAAACATAATTGTTATATCTATTCTTCTTTGAATTTTCGCTTTTGATATTTCTAATATTGCTTTATATACAATACTTGCTTTACAATAAATTACTTTCGACGTCGAAGTTAAATAACCAATTAGTCAATCACCGAAGGAAATTAGAAATATAGTGCTGTTGAGAGTATATAAGGGATGTGGAAAATCATCAGAAAGGATTGCAACTGTCGGTATAATGCAGAATCAGAATAATTTACCCGATGTACTAAACTGTGTAATTCTTCGGGCCAAGAGTGGGATTATTTTTGAAACAGCTAAGTTTGTAAGCTTATCGCGTAACGACTTCGTAATAGTGTACCGTTCATGCAAAATGGGACTGCCTAAAATCAACGCCGTGGCAAATGTGGAATACGACGGTCCATAGATGGCAGAGGTGAATGGCTGCTGTTATGATGAGTTCGAGTGAATGGACGTACTAACTTTGAGCACCTGTCCACCCAGATGAACTAAGCGATGACCAACAGTGTTTCTCAAAGTATTGTTCAGGGAACGCTGCTGCTTCTGGGCTTTCGGAGCAAATATTTGGTTCCTGCACTAATGCTGAGTACTGTTCATTTGTGAATAAGGCTGAAATATTGTTTTATTAAGAAGATAAAGGCAAAATAAAAATATCATCAAAGATACTAATATCCTTTCTCCCAACACTTTATAAGCTTCTTGAAAAAATTGCTATGAGAAGACTAGTTTCCTTCTTGGAATGAACTGAAAATTTTAGCAATCAACAATTTGGGTTTCGTCAAGAGAAGTCTGTTGACAATGCTTTTATCCATTTCCATGAAGACTTCAAAAGAAAAAGAGACAAAGAACTGCATAAAGCAGTCAGTGCTATAGACAATAAAGATGCGTTTAATACAGTTCAGCATGTTGTAATTAAGAACATCTTAAATGCTGCCCAGTTTTCTACTACGATCAGAGAACTGTTAAAGAACGACCTTATAGATAGAGTGGTATCATTCAAGAACAACAAACGAAACAATAACAAAAAGAAAAACAAATGAAGGTATAACAAAAAGAAAACAAGAATTTGGTTGCCCACAAGGCTATGTAACAGTCCCATTCTACGGAAATTGGTGGCAGATGACTTTTAAAATACAGCTGAGAAAAAATTGGAAAAACTATTGACTCAGAAAGTGAAATCTCTCTTCAAGCATTTGCAGATGATTTTATCTTCGTAATCGCTGCAAAATATGAAAAGAAGTTAGGGAAACTGGCATCTGATGCTCTAGATCTTTTCAAAACCTGGTCAAATAGAAATAAATTAACTATCTCTTTTGACAAAAAACGTATCTTCTCATTGCTAAATTGAAAACAGAAAGATTATACTGTCCAATGCAAGAATCAAAAGAAAAGACAGTGTTAGAATCATAGGCATAATTCATGCTAAAAAGTTAAACTGGTCTGCATATTTACATCATCAAAATAATAACGCCATCATTTTACATCAAAAATTTCTGAAAATTGCAGGAAGTACTTGGGGTACATCTCAATACCATAAAATCACTTTATATCGGATGGTTATAGAAATTATGCTTTGTACAAAATTTCGTCAAGTATACGTGGATATGACATCATAAGTGGGATGTGCTCTAATCCAGTAGACGTCACATTTTTGGCCCAGTTTAGATCATAACACGTCAAATATCCACCCATTTAAGTTCATTATGTGTCTACGAGACATCGGCATTGGACGATTCATGGTTGAAATATAGATGTATTCATACCACTGATCTATACTAGGTAGCTTTTAAGTATGTATTTTAGATGAGACTTATATACTGAATTCTTTCTCTAGTGGCTCAGTTTTTATGCACTAGACTAGAAAGTTTTATTTCTATCTTAGATTAAATGCTATAGAATTTTCTCATTCTAATTAAATTAGCACTATTTAACACATATTTTTTACACGTAATACTTTGAAATTTGTAATTTAAATTGTTTAAAAGAAGGCAATTTTTTTTCCTTTTCTTTGAAGAATATTAAAATTTATCTTAAGATTGTTTTAGGAAGAGTATGAAATTTAATAATAAAAAACATGAGCACAATTAGGTTTATATAGATGTTAACTAATATATAATTATGCAAAAAAGTTTGTTTATTTTTTGAAAGATACAGTTTATTTTATTTATACATTAATAACTTTATACAGTTTAACATTTTTTATTCTTTCACTCAAACAGCTTTCTTCAGCATGGTGCAATCAATTATTTAAAAAAGAATTTCCCTATTAGGGGACTGTTTGTGAAAACATCAGTTTTCTTTGGAAAGTCTCTGAAAATAAATTTTATTAGCAACCTAAAAAAATAGTAAAAACTATTTTTAAAGTATGGGAAACGATTTTCAGCAATATTATAACTACATTAATTCAAGGTAAAATCTGGTCGGTAAAACTGATTAGATAAATTTTATTATCGGTAAAAAAATTCAGAATAAATTCAGCAGAAAAACTCAAATTTTCTTTATTGATTTCTGAATTTCCCAATACCCATTTTAGAAATGTTTTTGTTTTTAATTATATATATGCTCCACCAAAGGGAATAATTTTTGGGAAATATATACCCTTTATAATTGACTAAATAATTGAAATTTTTAAAAATGCTTAAAATGTGTAATGAATCGTGAAATAATTAAAACAAGAGTTGAATTAATAGGTAAAACTTGGCATTACCATTAAAAAATAGAAATTAAATAATTAAATAATTAATCGAATTTACATGTTAATGATTAAAATAAACACAAATATTATTTGATAAGGGATATATTAAATTTTTTGATTAAACATTTTTATCATTTTTACAACAGTAAATTCTTCATGAAATTTAATAAATAAAATGCTTACAATATGCGCTCAATAGAAACAAATTTACATTTTTTAATCCTTTAAAGGTTTTATTTTCTCTTGCTTTATATTAGTTCCAAAAAAAGCTTAAATTATAATCCAAAATAATTTAAATTTTGGAGAAAGTGAAAACACAATATATCAAAGCTTTTCTTTTTTGATGAGATGTAATTTATTTTTAAAATAAGCAAATTATATTAAATTTAATCTCCTCCCCAAGTATTTAAATTTGTTATTCTTTTCTAACTGAAAATGAAAACAAAATTTAAAATTCATAAAAGAGGTATTTTTTCTCTTAAAATATAATTAATTCAGCTTTATCAGCCAAAATAATAAAAGCATAATACCATAAAAATATTTAAAATTATAGATTTATAACGCTAACTATTTATAAATAAACATTATATCAATATATTTGAAATTTGATACAACCCAGTTAAATGGAAGTAATTTTCTATGCAAAGCAGAACAGCATATGAAACACTAACTATAGAAAAGATTAATTTTCTAATCAACTATTAATAATAAATAAAGGATATTTATTGTGTCGAAATGTGTGCATATTTTTCAATAATATTCAAATTAGAACAATAAAGAAGTCAGATATTTAATACAACTAAAAATCATGTCGTTGTGTGAAACGCAGATCCAATCCGGTTTATTATTGCTTATAAAATATTTGAAGCCTGTAGAAAAGTGAATGACTACAGGATAACTTTAAAGGAATTCAATAAAAAATAGGGAGATATTGATATTTCGATTTAAGACTCTAAATCAGAGCATCACTTATTATGTCAAACTAATCAACAAAATTTGAATGGAAATACACATATAATATTAGTCCCGGAAACTTCGCTCTATGTTCTGTTTATGTATGAATTTTGTTTTCAAGTCCGATGAGTATGCTAGCCAGTCGATACGGGTGATATCCTCCAATTGAAGGCGTTCTTCTACAATGTTTCCACGGTGAGGGCAGACGTTGTCATTCATAAACAAAAACTTTGCACCAATGCAAACGTACATGTTGTGTAGAATGACATCCCAAAATATGTGGTATGTCATGGTTACATTCTGGACATGCAGGTTAGTTCTGGAACCAGAATAATTCCTCCCTAAATGAGCAATCTTGCTCCACCTTAACTGTGTCGTTATAAGGTGTTCTCTTTGTGGTAACAAGTACCAGCCCTCTCCATATAAAAGTCCGCCGAGAATCAGGCTGAAAGCTAAACCTGGACTCGTGGTAAAACATCACACAAGACCACTGTTGTGGTGTCTACAATGCATGCTTTCTACTCCAGGCTAACTGAAGGTGACAGTGAGTTGCGGTAAGTGGAACAAATCTGATAGGTCTACAAGCATATGTACCAGCAATGTGTCCTAAGCGTTTGTACACGGTCTCCATTGAAACTGACAAAGCAACCGTTAGCAAAAGAGAACTACCGAGATATGTCTGATGTTGTGCACCGTCTGTTTCTTTTGGTAGTAACTTCCAAATATCAATCTTAATTCGGCGTTGTAACTCGAGGACGACTTGTGCTGTAACGTCTACTCACATTACTCCCTTCTTGGAACCGTTGCCAAAGCTTGGAGATGAGACTCTGGGCGATATGAAGTTCCTCGGATACTTCCAGCTGGGTACGTCCACATTCCAGATGGCCTATAATTCTACTACGTAAAACATCATCCAAATTCTCATTTTCTGCCATAACTATACGGTTATTTCTATGAAAGGCTTTTAAAACGCTTGTAAACAATTTTACTTCTTTGTAACCATTCCTTATATAACCCTCTCTAACATTCTCGTCATTCTGACGTACTATCGGTGCCATCTGGTGGTTTCCTGAAATTTCCATATTATTCTTCAAGATGTATGTGATAATTCTACATGTGAAATTTTTATTTTATGGTTCAATTTCTGTGTGATTCAGAATTATCCTTAATTTATGCACATTAGTGTTTATAAAGTGTAATAAAAATGATTTGTTTTGAAGATACTATGATTAGATTGTACTTGTAAGAGTATTAAAAATCTAATAATCTAAAATATAGAGCATTACTATTATCATAATGGAAGTAGAAAAAAATCTGCTTCTAAATTAAGTGAACACTAAAGCTTATAGCAAATCAGATTCATAGAGTATTAAAAAAACTCAATCACCAAAGATTCACAATTCATACTAAATCATTTTACATAATGTTAAACATCTTTTTTCAATTAAAATAAGAGAATTTACCTTGAATCCATGCTTAAACTTCTAGAATCTTTAGTAGACAATTAACTTGAAAGTTTAAATCTTCTGAAAGATTCTCTCAGAAAATAAAAATTGCAATTGTTGTATAGGAATAAACATATTCCTCATTGAACATTAAAATATTAAAATTGAATTTCAAATATGCAATTTAATAGCATGTCAGTTGAAATATTAGTCCAGTGTACATTGAAATAACATGGTGATATAATTTTTTTCTTACTAAGCAACGAAATTTTGAATTATGGATTTAAAATTTGATATTCAATAAAAATGCTCACAGATTTATAATATAACAGTAAAAAATGCTTTAGTTAAATATTAAATCTAAGAATTATAAGCAGGTTCTAAAAACAAATTTTAGAAATTTGAATCAAATCTTTTAAATGTTTAATCTTATCTTGTTGAAATCAAGAGAGATAAATACATAAGACTGAATTGAAGACTTAGAAATTTATTTTGCAGAATAAAAAATTTTCTTTCAGCAATTTTTATCCTAAAATCTTATGAACTAAAAGTAATTATTACAGTCTGTATCAAGGCACTTTTTTAAAATAAAAACAACATATATCGTTTAAATAACAACATTTGTAACTACATTAAATCAAAGTAAATATACATTTAAACATGGTGGGTTTTCTACACTTAAATAATGCTTTACAGTTTCTAAACTTTATTTTTATTATAACTTCTTTGGAATAAATGTATAAGTTTTTTAAAAATAATACTAAAGTATAAATCAATAAAAGAAAAGTAATTTTTTAACTTACTTCGTTAAATACCTATTTTTAACTGTGAAATAAACAATTATTGTATGTGAGGCAAACAATAATTTAAAATTACAGAAGCCATAAACAAAAAAATAAGAGTTGCAGCTAATTAATAAACTTTCAATGAATGTCCAGAAGATATGAGTTATGAATGCCTTAATTGAATCCACCTTGGACGTTCAAATAACATCTATCATGGAGGTATAAATTATGTCTATTGTAGATTCTAATATTAATACTCCTAAACTCATCCAACGTGGATGTCAATCAGACGTTGACATGTAACCGACAGAAGACATTCCATTTCACATCTTATCATGGATATATTTATGACGTCCAAAAGTTATCCTTGGCGTCTTTTGGACTTTATAGATCTTAAAAAGGCTTCTAATAAAAGGTGTGTGATTGTATGGTCATAGCTCGGCTACTCGGGGAGATTCCTTGGCTCAGAATAATAAACACAAATTAGCATCAATTCAAAGAACATTTCTTCGTAGTATTACAAATGCCTTTAGAACTATTCTTACGTCATTTGTTAAGAATATCAAGTATTATACCTTTTCATTTCAATATAGAAACTGAGGCAAAGTTCGTCAAATTAACCCAAGCTTTAATACCATGTTCCTCAATCCAATTTCTTCCTGATCCAAATGAAGTGGAAAAGAGAATTTCTAAAGAAATAATTCATCCGGTTTTCTTAAATGTAAGCAAAGTAACAAACATTGACACGAAAGCACCCATAATTATCAAAAGGGGACAATTGATATTTACACAGATGCCTAGAAAATGGAGGAAGGAACTGGACCAGACTATATAACCTTGGTTATCTCCCAAACAATCACATGGAGACAGAAACTAAGCTAAGAAAATTCAGTATTTTAGTTTGAAATTTACGCCCTGAAATTTGCTATTCAATACGCTCTTAGCAAAGGTACTCTCTGTTACATTTGGACTAATAGTCAAACAATTCTGAAAGCTATTATGAATCCACTAAACAGAAGTCCATTGGTTCGTGATATTGAGTTGCTTCTTCAAGACACAAAACAATGTCTATATTTGTTGGGTAAAAGCCCATATAGGAATATATGGCAATGAAATTGCTAAACGTGCTGCAAAATCAAACCGCGCTTTTTCTCTTTACCCATATCAAAGTCAACTGTAAAAAGACTTCTAGAAGATTGGATTTTAAACTCCTGGCATGAACAGAATAATAATACCACAGAGCAGAAAAATTATCAAATGGTACCCAAAGTTGAAAGAAAAGCCCTTAACTGAACTCGAAATGAAATTCTCTTCTTCACTATCCATGGGCCGCTTCCGTCGTATTTTACCAGGTTCAGTATTTCATTCACAAAAGATAACACATGAGGCTCAGAAAGCCGCCTTATTCATTATCTAATCACCTAACCATTAACATTTTCCTGGCATCTTTAAGAAACAAGTGATAAATGGAAAACAATATGGCATCAGAAGGTTATTAAAGCAAAACTTCTAGCAAATTTAGTTAATAGAATAATGGATTTTCTAGTAAAGAGAAAGAAATTCTCCCTTGCTGGTTTACAGTTCAGAACTAATTAGCTAAAATTATATCTCTCTATGTTTTATTTCAAAAATATAATTTTTCTTTTTTTATTGCATTTATTTACTTTTCTATCATCTGATACTATTTTTGAATATGTACGTAAAATTTTCTTGAGTATGAATTCTGTACAATTGCCAAGAAATTTATTTTTGCATTATTGAATTACGAAATCTGTATTAGTTTTCCGTACTTTTGTATCACAATTTTACTCCTTTGCGTGCAATATTATAATGCAATGTATGTCATATTATTTGTATTTGCTCATATTTTTGTTTCCTCTTCACTATCAACATGAAAAATGTAATTTAATCAATGTGTACGTAACCTTCATTTTTTAGAATTTGAATTAAATGCATTCTTTGTTAAAACTTTAAATTAGAGCAAAGAATTTTATCTTTGGATTCTCATTTTTTGCATTATGTGACTTATGCTTTTTTGCATAATTTCAATTGTTAAATATCTTTTAATATGATAATCTCTTCTCTATTTTGGTAATACTGAATTACGTATGTATAATCCTAATCTTTAAACAGTATCTTATATAAACTGCAATATTTATCTTTATTGTCAATAACTGTTACCCTTTTCTGAAATTTATTATTATTTATTCCATTCCTGTAATTAACATTTTCAGTTGAATTTTAATCTTTTCAGTTTCTTTGCAATAATTTTACACTTAATTGATTTCTGTAGATAAATTTTTTTTATAATTTTTCCCTCCTGCAAGTTTATTTACTCCATCGGCCTCTAATCAATCTGGTAGAACTCCATGGAAATTAGGTACAAGGAAGTTCGCTGGTGTCCACCTCCATGCGAGTACGTCAATTAGAAGTTCGCTGAATAGTTACAGAGAGCATTTTCATGTAAATCACATTTTGTGCTTCATCGCACTCAAATTAAAGTTGGCGTATATGACGTGAAATCTCTAAATGTAAACACTCTGCAAGCTTGCTAGAATGATTCAGCCTGTAGGCGGGAACACAATGAATTGAGGAATGTTTTCTTGATCTTTCTGTGTGTTCAATCAATATTGTGCAAGGTGTACTGGATCAATACCAGTACGCATTTGTCTTTGCATACTATGTCCACCCCATAAACATATTGCTTTTCCTCACGATGATGACGGATGACGTCTACCAGCAGGACAATACGTGGTAACTTACATATGACAAATGCCCCTGTGGCATGATGGTTAGAGCATCGTTCTCACTATTAAAAAGTAGTGAGTTCGAATACTGACTGATGATCCGTCATGTTTGCTAAAGGCAGCTGGGGCACGTTGAAAGTGAGCGTGATCACAATATCCTCCAATTGAAATGATAAATCTGATGGTAGCAGGCCAAGTAATTAGAAATCTTCTGCTTGATCTTGCTTCAAAATCACGAAGACTCCACTCGACTGCTACTATCTAACTGGTAAAGTCCAACTCAAGGGTTGGTACGAGACATCGGCATTGGATGATTCATGGTTGAAATTTAAATGTATTCATACGCACTCATGTTGATTTCGGGGGAAACATGTTGATGCATCAACGTACATATGACAATGTAAATGCGTTGTTCAAAGATCTTCAGATTGAGTTTATGGTTCTTCCCTGGCGCGAGCAAACTCATTTTACTTAGGCCCAATCATAGCTCTGTGGGATCATTTAGATGGGTTTGTTTGCAGCAGATTTAAAATTATTATTTATCATGCTCACATTAAAATGCACTTGATAACAATCATCTATATCGTACACCATCAGTTCGGGATAGCAGTAAATGCTTCAGGCTTTTAACAGACTGGAAGTCGAAAAACATAAGTGTTGTACATCAGATAAATAAACCTATTTCATATGTAACAATCTAGTGTATTTTTATATTAAATTTAAATAATTTTCTTCAGAAATTGGAACGAAAATTCAGTATGTTAAGTAACAATAAGAACTGTTGATGAAGTTAGAGATGAATGTAATTATATTTGAGATATTACTTGAAAAATTTGTTATTTCTACAAATACGCTCAGATGGCTGAACAACATCATTTACTATTGATATGATATATGAACAGAACTTTGAGATTAAATCAAAAGGCAGATGACTTATTATTCTGTGCTAGTATGGTGGGATTTTGCATACGATCATAATTATTAACTCTACTAATTTCATGCATAAAATACACAAGTTGCTTACAATAATTTCCGTATCCTTTTTCTTATACGCAATTTGTCGATATTTGTATGTTTCATACTAAAGTTTTAAAAATCACTGTCACACCAAATGCTTACAGCAACTAAAAATTTGTGTAAAAAATATTATAAACAGCGTATATGGTCCAAATTATAGACTTTAACTAGCGTGATCATTTGACTCGGCAAATGTATACAAGCAACCATCAATATCATTCATCTGTAATGATTCTATCGTAGTGAATAGGTAAATATAATTTTATTATAGTTGAGTGGGGCAATACAATAAAATTTTCACTCGAAACATGAATAATTCATTAAAACTATAAGTTATTAAAGAAAAAATGCACAGTAGTTTAAATTTTTTGAAAAATATTGCTTTTATTACTGGGGTAATTTTTCTAGAAAGTGATTAAATTGAAAAAAAAAACAAAATATTGATTTATTTTAAATGTTTTTAGATAAAATATGCCTATTTTACATTTCAAATTCACATAAATTTAGTTTAACTTAAAAATCATTTGACAAAATATAATCTCATGAAATCCACAATTGTCTCTATTTTGTGACATATTGTACATGTGTATGTCAAAATATGTACATTTTTATATAAACATACACACCCACATATACGTGTGTATGTGAGTGAACTGAATCACATTTGTATTCAGAAAGGCATAAAATTTTCATCGCTCTAGGGGTGTATCTCTTATTATGATGGTTTTCCTGTGAAACTAAGGCTTAACATTAAATTTATATTTCTTGTTGCATTACACAACATATAGAGAGGAAAATCCCTTTCAAGCAAATTAAAATCTAAAAAGGTTCATTACTAGAAATTTTGGAAATAAAAGTAATATCTCAATATTGTCTTACTGTTTCATTAAGTAATTTAAAAATGCAAATTGAATGCCGTGTAATCTAACTGTTTTCCAATTAGCAATAAGTAGTTTTTAAAATTTCATTTCATATGAAATCAGATATATTTTATGTAGAAATAAATTTTCATGTAAACCTCTTTAGTGAACGATAAAAAGAGTTATGTATAAGAAACATATTTTTTACTGTACTATGCATAGAAAATGAATGAATTAAATATATAAATTTGTCAGGCTAAGTTATAATTAGACATCAAGAATATCAGTACTGGATACTAAAATGCATTGATATTATTCACATGCCAATTTGAAAGTTAAGTAAACTAAAACTTATTTTTAAACATATTATATTTTATATAGCCTTAATCATTTTCATGAGAAGTAACGAATTCACAAGATTCCATATCTTTAAAGAAAGAAATTGTTTTTTAGAACAAAAGCTGATGTGGTGAAAATAAAGTTACACCAATTTAAAATTTTTTATAATTAAAATATTAAATCATGATATATTAGTGTATTTTGAATTAAAAATTATATACAAAATAATTAACAGCAAAATTATATTAGGAATTTAATTTCTCTGCACATGAAATCACGCTAAAGATGTTAGATATTTCGTAAAACTTGAAAAATTAAATTGCATTGTAACGTTCAAAACAATTATTTTAATAACTAAATCGTTAAAAAATTTAATTAGATCATATTAAATTGATATAATTTGATGGATAGCATGTAAATTCGTTTAATTTATTTAATATTATGTTTTATAGAAGTACAGTTTTATAGAAAATAATTAATTTTTTTCATATTTGCTTCCTTATAAATTAAATATTATGTATACAAAATTTTATTACATGAATCTTAATACTCTTCTTTGATATAATTGTGGAATAAATAAAATAAGGTATAATTAATTAAATTTTATTTTTTGCTATATATATATATATATATATATATATATATATATATATTGTAAAATAAAAATGTATTCAAATCCACAAACTGGTAGTTTACTCTAAAATTTAGAATCTTATTCCCTAAAAGAAATCCGTTGAAAATTTAGGAAAAATGACTCATATTACTGATATACTAATATATAGGAATGTCTAGGAACATATTAAAAATAAAATTGGGGAAGAAAAATGGAAGCATGATTATTAACACTCCTAAATTTATGGTACAGTTATCGCGATTTCAATTAAATCAATAAATAATGTGTATAAAACTTAAGTGTTTGGTTATATTCTTAATTCTCAGTGAGAGTAATAAAGATAAAACAATTTCAAAAATTATAATTTTCAATTAATGTTAACTTTATAATTATATCAACTAAATATGTAAATTTTTATACATTCATCTTACATTCCTTTTCATTTTACATTCAGTATCCATGATTTTTCCCGTAGGAAACACTCTTTGTAAATTTACAAAGATTTACTGAGTTATTTAAATTATACTGGTTTATTATAGTGAATCATTGTGTTACAAAATTTAAAATATTTCTTTCAATAACGCTAGACACAAAATCTAAAATATAAATTATCTAATAATGATATTGCATAGTTTTTTACGTATTTAATTTTTCCAAATTCCTTATTTGTTACGTCCTTTAAATGAAATAACTTAATGTTTAATGATTTTATTAAACTTTTAAATAAAATTATTTTATTTCATTATTTTCTAATGTCTAAGTAAACAAGATTTATTTTATTTATAAGAAATGCATGCATAGTATTTCAAAAAATATACTGATCTCCTAAACTAGATATCATAGAATACCTCATAGCTAAACTTCGGATTTCATTATATATTTTACTTTCAAAGTAGAAGAATGAATTTTCATTTAAAGAAATATATTAGTGAAAACAAACACTCATGTGTCTTCTTGATGCGGGTATTGGATAAATAGTTTTATGGAGAAAAATTATTAACGTTTGATTTTGGGATAAAATTTAATCTAATAAATAAAAAATATATACATTTGAATATGAAAGATAAAATTCTTTCTTAAATTATTTTTTAGTTAATGCTTATCTGGAATGAATTAAGAAAGCAACATAAACTAAATATTGTGTTTTAAAATTTTGAGGAATTTTCTCTACTTTTTTAAGTATTGTAAATAATTATACAAAAATGTATGATACTATATGTTAATAATCAAGATCCATATTTAGAGGATTCTGTGATAATAGTACAATTTCAAATAATATTTGGATAATTATTTTTGATTAAACTTTATCATTTTGTTAGTTTTCCATTACAAAATTAATTTTTGTGTTATTTAACGTGATATTTTACGACACGTAACAAACTTTAATGCACAAAATTACATAATTCTAAGAAAGTTTGCTTTTTGTTGTTGACTTAACTATGAATTCCATAGCTAAAAATATATTAAAATTTATTATTATCGATTAATTTTAAATTTAAAGACTACCATTAATTATAAATTATTTTTATGCATGCACTAATTATAGCTTTGTTATTTACAATTTCTAATAACAGCAAATTTTGTTTTCTTTTACTAGGGGCATTCAAAACGTAAGTTACACTCAAACGATGTAAATTAAAAATTAAAAAAATTACTTAGTAGTGTGTTACAAGAGAATATGGCACAAATGCAACACGCTATTTTTCTACGCAATTTCACCAGAGTGTGCAGACATTTGTCCGAGCGTAGCACTAATATCCTTATAATAGATGTACTTGCAATAGAAAATCTCTATTTGGTCCTTAAAACTGAATTGTTGTCCGAACCTGGTCATGATTGAAATTTTTTTTCCAAGTAAATGTTTTTGTGGTTGCTGAACACATGGAAGTTCGGAGCCAGATTGCAACTGTACATATCAGTATGCTTCCAGACTAGTAAACTAAGCTCCATGGCACGACAGCCCATGTGGGCCAAGGCCTACAGTACCCATAACTGTTTTCATGACTGAGGGCCCTGGGGTGCAAAGCATATTTCCCTGTTATGTGGTCAGCCTAACGTAAGACTCCCAGTGTTTAGTTCCCAAGCATGCTTGGTACTCAGTTAATCTACCCACTGAAGTAATGAAAGGTTGAGTCAACCTTGCCCAGCCAGAGGATAGAACCTCGGACCTGTGTCATGGGAGCGTGAAACGCTGTCACTAAGCCACCGGGCTTCATGTTTCCAGACATCCCATTCAAACCCATTCAAAAGGTATTTTAAAACTTGGCGTGGTCCTAAAAGTAAAAATTATACTTCTGGGGTGGCAAGCCAAGTTTGGGGAGTCTTCTGCTTGATCCCTGCTTCAATGTCACGAAGAGTCCACCTGACTGCTTCTACATAACTGGTAGAGTTTAACTCAGAGCTAGCTACAGGGAATTCTGCTGGTACAACGTTACCTCCTAATGGGGAAGCTTTGGATTTTGTTCTCACGGGTAATGATGTGCGTCTCCATTCCATCGACACTTGCTTCATTTCTTGAGTAAAGCGATGTACCTATGTCTCATCACACATAATGATGCCACTTGAGAAATCATTGTTTTCCAGGGAATGTATAAGCCTTGCTCTTCTGTGTTTGGAACTCAAATAAAAAAAACCCATTTTGAACATAATTTACAATAAAGCATTTGGTAACGGATGATGGAAAGGGACAGCCAACGTATATTTTTAACTGCGACTCAGTATGTACGACATTCACTCAGAGATAGGTGAGAATAATGGCTCCTTCCCTCTCCACCATATCAATTGTGTTCATCATAGTTGGCATTCTTTGCCTTTCCGAATTTTTAATGTATAGGCGACTGCCTGCGAACTGTTGAGTTTCACAATGAATGGAGGTGATATTGCACTCGTCCCATACACTGCCGATATTTAATGACGAATCTCGGTACTCTTTATACATTTTCCACAAAATACATACTGTTCCATTGAATTAAATGTTTCTAGAGAGAGATTTAAAATTTTTCGTACTACGCTGGAACGGTACAAACAATCAAATGAAATTGCTAGTTGGAAGCCGCTTAACTCAATTATCGTCTAAGAATGCCTCGACCTCCTTTCGCCATGATGCCATCTCTAGGGGGACAAGTGTAACTACTTTCTGAACGTCCTATATATTACTAATTTTAAGTTTTCATATGTATGATATAAAATCAAGAATTAGTGTAGTTGACATATAACTGAGGTTATAAGAATCTTTTGAGAAATGGTAAACGTAATATTTTACTTAGTTATTTTACTTATAATTTAGAAAATGTTTTGACATATATCCATTCATCAGGGAGAATATGATAGTAAATTGTTTGAATATGAACTAAAATAAGATACATTGGAATTATTATGCATTTTTATTATTGTAATCAATTTTAAAATGTTTGTTTTAATTCACAAATTTATACCGTATTAGTTTCCATTTTCATTTTTAATTATAATAACCGATAATTATGAAAAGCTAATTTGAAATATAAGCATTTGTCAAGGGGTATCGGCGTTATTTTTATATGTAAACAAGTATTTTCTAAGAAGCTTGATAAATATAACTGCTTAGATTTGTTTAGCATAAAACATCTATGCAGTCACATATATTACGATTCATTGCACTATTGTGCTTACAATGGTGTTTTATCTGAAGAATATTTCTCAAAAAATTATTTATTGAAATGAAATTTTGCCTTAATAATGTATTACTTAAGATTAAATTAAGATAAACTAAAGTAGCACTCATTCCTTTGTAATACACTGCTGGCATCCCAAGTTGCAACACTAAGAAAGACAAGATATTTCACAACAAAATTGATTTTATAGATTATATGTTGACTAAGTATCAAATCATTAAATTTATAGACTTCAGTGAAGTGTCGTTTCTGCCAAAATCAATAGCCAAAGTAGCCGTAATTGTTGGAGATCACTGCTAATACACGCCTCGGCATTCATTCAAAAAGACTTTGGATGTGTTCTTGGCGTATAGCAGACCATGCAGCTTCCACACGTTGATAAAAAGTTTATCTGGTGTGGCATCAGAGGATGTAATCTGGGTCAATCATTGAGCAACCAGGGACCACATGTTTTCTATTGGCGAAAACCTGGAGAGCGAGCTGGCCAGGGAAGCAATTCAATCTGAGAATTGACGAGGAACCCTTGGACAATACGTGTCATGTGTGTTCGCAATTATCCTGTTGAAATATGCCTGTGGGCAAGCCCTGAAGTTAAGGAAGGACAACTGTCTCCAACACCTCGGACATGTAGCACTGGCTGCTTAAATTACTAATAATGCGCACTAGACTAGCGAGAGAGTGATATCCAATACCACCCTACACCATAATACCCGGTGCAGGACCAATGTGGTAATGCATAACACAAAGTGTTCACCATCCTCTCTTCACGGTGTCTTCATATTCGAATGCGACCATCGTGGTGTTGCAGACAGAAGCGTGAATCGTAAGTTAAGACAATTTCATTCCATTCCTCCGTCCACATCTTTCTTTCATGGCACCATGGGCGGTGGAGACGACTATGGTTCTGCATCTAAGGTAGACAAAGCAATGGATGTCTTTGGGACAGAACACTCTACTGTACACATGGTTGAATCGCACACGCATTACAGTTAATTCGTTTCGTCTAACACGACTATCTCTTAAAGATAATCCACAATTTCCTTCAAATATAATCCACTATCTTGGTAAGCCACTATCTTCTTTCTGTCGAACTCTGATAGTTGATCAAAAATTATCGATGTTTTCTTCAGAGCATAGTTGATTGTTTTGTTTGGAAAAAACACAAGAAAAACATAATTGCCGAAAACACAATTACTTGATATCGTCTAAATATCCAAGCCTTAAATAACGCTTTGAAGTGGAGCCACAAGCTCGCTTGATGTGTATCTGCGCTGAAATCCTTTGTATATCTCACCTCCACTAATGCATATTGTAAATTTCATGTTAGTTACATGCTTCTTTCAGGGTGTTGCATTAGGTGTACTACATATAATAGAGCAAATAAATATAGGTCAAATGTTTGATTAAAATTTAATTTAGATGATGAGGAATAAAATAAATGTGTAAATAAATCATTGGAGCAATTTGATGGTATTTAAAGATATAAATTAAAATGTCCTTATGAGATTCTTAATTCATAAATTCCTAATTTTCATAAATTCATAAATAAAAAATGTAGGGAATTAACCATTTTATGTTTAAAAAAAATATTTTCATTGTATGTGAATCAAGATAGTGTAAATATTTTAAAGCCTTCAAATCCATATTTTCCTAAACATTTGTTATATTTTTTTGCAATATTTCAGCATTTTTATTAACTTTGAAAGAAACATCATACATCGTTAGTTTAAGAATTAGTATCTTGCAGTGTAAAAATGTTGAAAAATGTAAAAGCAATTGCTGTAACGCATAATAATTCAGAAGTGTATTCGTTGATGTCAGTATGTCTCAATCTAAGGACTACATATGAATAATAGGATATATGAAAGTATGCTATAAAACATATTTTTTAGACTACATTTTTGTTGATATTTTGAAATATTTTTGGCAAAATTTAATTTTAGTCAATATTAGAAATAAATATTTGTAAGTTTTTACCTTGATTAAGTATTTCTTTACTTTGAAAAAATATTTTCAAAGTATTTATCAATATTATACTACAGAATGTCTCATGATGCTGGCAACATATTTAAAAACTTCAGAATAAAATATATTGCATATTTGACTTATTTTTATACTAGTATTTTATTTATTGAATTGTATATAACTGTGCACTCATATTTCTTGTATTTTCTCAATTAAACACCAAACTTTGGAAAAGGGAATTTCACTTAAGTTTACAATCTTCACCATACCTATGTAAACCATTTCCGAATACTGAATATTCTACTTCTGTATGCGTTACAGTTCACGGGACATTTCATGTTAATACCAGAACATCCTTATTTAATTAACATTACAAATGTCAGTTATTATACTTTATTTTCAATTAGAAATATCTGAGGTATGAGGTCATATTTGAGGCCAAAATTTAGTACGTTTCAGCTCTTTTTAATTTTGAATGCAATTAAAAATTCTTATTTTTTGATATTTAAAATTTTACAATTTTCACTTTAATAAACGTTTAATGTTTAATTTAAAATAATACTTTTAATTTTCTTCATATTTTCTGTTTTATGGAGCATGTCCTCAGCAGACATAGTTTATAAACCAAATACTTCAAATATAGAAATATATAAAACAATTGGTAAAAATTCATTTTCATTTGCAATCCAAATGATTGCCTACGCACATGGTACAGTCATCACAGTGTTATTTGCAGTTATTAACGGATTATTCATTGTAAAACAAAAAGACAGCCAATTATTTTGCAGTTATAGCATAATATTTTGGAGATATATAGAAGTATTAATGATATTTCCATAATACTTCTATATTTGTTAAAATACAGAATGATCAAATGCACAATAAGGAATGTGAAAATGAACGATGTTACTGCATTAAAAACTGCATATAATACATTTAGGTTCATAGATATTTGGTCTTAAAAAATTATAGTTTCACTTAAAAATAAAAAAGCTGCTAAATAATAAATATGAGTCTATTTCAAACTTATTATTCTATTTATTAAAGTTTTTACACAATGCATAGAATCATTTAGAAAAAATACACTAATTCAAAATATTAAATGAAAAGAGCTATGCAGTAGTTTTACATTAAATTATGAAAACTAGTATGAGGAATGAGATGTAGTATCGAAAAAAATATGTATACCAATTTTATATTTTTTTTAATTCAAATATTTCCTAAAATCTATTTTTCAAATATAATTTACTAAATTTTCTTTAAAAAATATGATTAACACAATTATACATTATAAAATCCATGTATGTTAATATCAAAGATTATTTGTATACAATTATCTCTATTGAAGATATTATGAGAAAAGTTATAGTTTTTTAAATGAAATTTGACTATGTTGAAATGATAAGAATTTCAAAGTTTTCTCTTCAATAAATTAATTTGTCTTTAATATGGCACTTTTACTAAATTTATGATTCAAAATACTAATTCTTCACAACGTTATGCTTTCATGATAATGCAATTCTCATATTATAATCATTTGTAGATTTAATCATAAATACTTTACCAGTTAGTTTATATATAGCTCTTGTGAGATCAGATAAAAATGTATTATTTTATTGAAACCAATTAGGCTTTATTCATTGATACAATAATTTGTAAATTTATGTAAAATATTTCTTTTTGAAAATAATGCTTTTTTAAAAATATTTTATAGTTATATTGTACCATAAAAAACCGTAATTTTTAAAGAGCTGAAAATTTATTTAGCAAACTAATTCATACATTTACAAGCAAAAATCAATTGTACATTCTTAATTGAACCAATTAAATTAACCTATGATTATTTTAAAATATTTTATTTATGTTGTTATTTTTTTAGCTCATTTGCATTGCTGATTTTTTTAAATATATATAATTTTTAAATTAGAAATATATAATTTAAATTTGAAAAACTTGAAGTGCTTATTGAAATAAATAGTTTTTCGAACATATTATTTAATGAGAAAATCTTTAATTTTCTTTTCAATTTTTTTTGGAAATTTTCTGAAATAAGTAATCAATGATCTGAACATATAGCATTTAAAATAATATGTTATAATATTTATAAGAAATGGTAGACACACACGAATGATCTGGCATTATGAATGCTTTCCTTTAAACACTTTAAACATCAATGTTAAACACGATTTATCATTCATATTGATTATGTAATTAGTTTATATGCTTTTGTTACTCAATTGTTTCTATACAAAATGGAAATATAAATAATTGATGACAAGAGCTTTTATGTGAGCATAATTTTTATAGTTATCAGACTAGTTTGTAATTTATTACTTAAATATAGGCCCTAGTGACTTAAAATGAGTTAAGTGCTTCCTATGGAAATCATTATAAAAAATATTATTTTAGTGACTTCTGATCTTTAACGTTTTGAAGAATTCAGACAGCGTGCTTTCCTCAAAATATTTTTTTTTAATATTTTATGCTTCGGGAAAAACTTTTCTAGGGATTCTGCTATTGATTTACATAATTAATTTTTTATCATTTGTTATCATATGAATTTCCTTGTATTTAATAAAATTAAGGCATTTTAATTTAACATTAAGTTTTGGAAAAATTTATTATTGAACTTATTATTAATTCATTTCAAAAATTTATTATTATGTAGTTTATTATTAACTAACTTAATAATATTACATTCAAGTTTATAACATATTGTTAAATTATAATAATAACTCAGTTACTTATAATGTTTAATCAGGAAATAAACGGGAAAATATTAGCAAAAAGTTTAAAATTGCATTCATTTTATTAATAAAAATAAATAATTTCACACAAACAACACAGACTAAACTAATCAAATAGTTAGAAATAGAGAAATAAAAAACAGCCTCCGTATGTTTTAAATTAGTTATATTAATAATAATAAATTTTACAGATTATTCACAATTAATTCAATTTTATTTTTATTTTTAATTTATTTATTGATAATTAAGCTTATAATAAAAATTTTTGAATTGTTTATTTAGGTTTTTTTATCAATTCATTGTTTACATGTTAGAAAGTTTTAAAATTTATAATTGGTCTCTATTCCATTAAAAATAACTTTTGTTTTGTTAAAATATGCTGAAAGAATAGTTTCTTGATTAATATTTAGGCAGGTGCAAAATTCTATATCCTATTCAGATTTTTAATATTATATTAAACTTTCAAATTTTAAGCATTATTTAAAAATTCTAGTTTGATTATGAAAAAATAAACGGAATCATAATAAAGGCTTTTGGTTAAAAATTTTTAGGTTCTTAATTGAATTCAAACATTAAAATATCTGTATGAGAGAAATCCTTATTCATTTTTTCCACTGATTTTTTTTTGTTTTTGGTTAAATGAAGAGTTGTTGCATGAAATGAAATGAAATCTCTTTAACTTCAATTAAAAGGAAGGTTTATATCAAAATTTTCAATGTGAAGCATTTTTAAATAATTTAAACTGTAATTAACTCTTATTTGAACTCAACCATACTTTATTTTTTATTTTTCACGTTTAATAACATTTTATTTCATAGTAAAATTTCTCGGTCGGATATAGTTAATCAAACGAAATATTACTGTGTTTCGGAATTTGTTTCAATCTAGAAACGGGGAACATTTTCCATTGGTTATTTTAAATTTTTCGTCATGGATTGAAAAACTTTAGACATAGAAAAAAGTATCCACATCAAATCTTCCATTCTTTCTACGTTTCCATAGCTTATTTGTTTTTCAAAACAAAGATATTTACTAAGATTTTTCAATATTTAAGAAAGAGTTTTTTTCAACTACTGTAGCATATGTGTGTTTACTCTTTTTTCAATACCTTTCTGATAGGAAACGCATTGTAACGCTCTGAAAAGGAGTCCCCATTTCAATATTCAATATCTTAGTAGAATAACTGATTCTTGGGGATTAATCACCGCATTTCATTTATTTTTAGTTGATAAGATCATCTTTTTTCATTTCAATTTTTAGTATAATCTCAATTCATAATTGCATATCTTTTTGAGCAATAATTAATAAATGATAGTTGACTATAAAAATAATATCTATCAATATTTTTTCTAGTTGCTATGTTTTTCTCTAAATTAAAAAAACATTAGAAGCAATGGTTGGTTTGTTTGCACATCAACTTCATTTTCTCAATCCTTAATTTTCAAAAAGAGGTTATATTTCTTAAAATTCCAGATAATTATTTTAGATAAGTTGATACATTTCTAAAAATTAAGATTTTAAATGCTATTGGATAGCTGTCAAGCATCAAATTTCTTCATTCTTTTACGATATAAAATAGCACATGTTTGGCTTTTAAATGAAAGCTACTATTTCATTTCAGTATATCCATTCAGCATATTCATTCATATTTTAAGCGCACATATTTATATAGCAATAGATAATAATATTAATGGACATTTCTTTTGAATTATTATGCTTAATTAGTTTGTTTACCTTTATGATGACTCAATGTAATTCTAAGATTTGAAAAAAATATTCGGTATTGTGTGCAATTGCATTACAATTAAATATATAAAATTTCGTCACATTTGTATTGAATGCAATTTGATTCTTGCGATTTTAAGAATAATTTAGTAAACATTTTGTTGTAATGCAGAAATATAAAATTATATATATCTAGATTAATTATTTTAACTGTTCTAGAAAATGTAAAGTATATAAATTTCTACAATTTTATAATACATTTAGGTGACAAATGTTTGCGATTTTCCTGAAAGTAGTGTAAAATCTTAAAATGTATTTCATTAAAATATGAATACAAATTTTAATCGTATTGTCCAGATAATCCTTGACTAATTGGTTCGCAAATTATAGGCTAATGATATATTATTATTATTTTCTTTTTAAAATTTGCCGTTTCACGCTGTTAGAGTTCACATAAAATGGCAGAAAATTTGCATCTATTTATCAAACATTTTCCAAAAATATACGAAATCTATTTACGTACCTATTCATTTATCCTCAACACATTTACAATTGTTGATTCTACTGAATCTAATAGAGCATTTTTTTATTAATTGTCTGTAAATATATTTATGTAAACAAAATTACTAAGGTCACAGATATTTGCGTTTTTGATACTCATGGACGTATTATTGAAATATAATAATCACCCACATTATTTATTACCTTTAATTTTATAGTGATTGAATATATATAAAATTTTTCAAAAATTATAAAACAACATTTAATATTTATAAGTGAATGATATGTAATTTCATCATTATAAAAGTTATAAAACTTTAAATACAAGAAGATACAAGAAGATACAAGATTTAAATACAAGAAGAATGAAGATCACATTCCTCAGGGAAAATAAATTATGAAAATAACACTTAAAATTATCACCGATTTGTAGATAGAAATAAATTAGTTATGGTTTTTGTATTAATAGTAACAGTTAGGAAGCATTTAGTTCCCATTTAGTACTTTAAAATGAACAAAAATAACAGACTCAATAAACATCAGCCGCAATGAAAACTAGAATTAGTATAAAAGTTATGCTTTAGCTCTTGGAATTTTTTCCTCAATTTTAAATAACTCCTAAAATAATACTTAAATACGAAAAATAAATTGATAGTATATCATCTTTAACCTAAAAATGTACTATATTTTGCTTTAACCCTTCTTTATTTATATTCATATTTATAAAAAGAGGAACAAAGAAATTTGGTCATGTTTTAAAGTCAGAAATTTCTAAGAAAACATTCATAGTGAACCTAAGCAAACGCAGGTATAAGAGTATTTACTATAGAAATATATACACAGGAAGAGCCAGAAAATTATGTTAAAATAAGTTAGGAAATAATTAAAATACAATTGCATGCTTAAATTTTACATTTTTAAATTTTTTCTTAACCGGACGAGGACATTTAAAAGATTATTCCAGAAAAAGTGAGGGCTTAGTTATGGACGAAGAGTTATGTAGCAAGTTTATCAGATAATGGAAGGATTGGTTATTTCTAGGCTTGCTGATGATGAAATAACCTGCGGAACTTCTATTGAAAAGATCATCTAAACCAGGAAAAAAAATCTATTGACACATGGATAGCACTAGATGAATGATAACTGGCGTTTTTCAGCGAATGAGTTGTGAATTAGTTTCATTCCATTTTATAATTCTCAATTTATAAAAAGAGCATGATATGTATTGAACCATATAATGAGTACACATTTTGAGAGATGAAAGTAAATTCCAATGTAAATGCACAAAGAGTGAAATTTAATAATGTTGCAGTAAAAGGTAAATTGCGCATAGAAGTATGTAACACCATAATATATTTTCTATGCAAATTTTCTGTGCATTTATTTCGATGGATTTGACTATACAAAAATCCATTGGTTAAAAATCATTTATTCCGATGATTTCATGGAATATTCATTAATGAAACCTCTTCTGATAATTTAACATGTAAATTTCGTTCTCTTTTGTTGTGTTCTGTAAGGTTACCTCATTTTTTCCACCTCTTGTAAATGTCCATATTGTTTAAACTGTTTTAATTTCTCAATGTATTTTACAATCAGTTAATTTAAAAAAAATATTTTCTCAAACTCATGAAACAATACAATATTAAATGTTGATTGATTTGATATCATCTTGATCAAAATTATTCCTATTAAATATAAGAATTTGGCTCAACACTTGTGATTTTCCCGTTTTAAATTAACTAAAGGTATATTGCTTTTTTAAATATTGAAAAGTTTTCTTTTTAGAGTTAATTGTAAAATTATTTTTGGCAGTCCATTTTGCTGAATTTCATTGATTTCCAACATAAATAAATCTCTGAATGTTGTTTCTTTATTTTTTCTTAATATTTCAAGATTCATGTGTATCATAATTTTTATATATATTTACGCTGTTTAAATCATTGGGAACTATAAATGTAAACAAATGTGGGACAGTCAATATTGATATTAGAAATCTGTAAAATTATGGAATAAAAAATCTCTATTTCTAGTTTCTTTACCTTGATTATTTAATTAGAAAGCTTTGTCAACCTATCTTTAAAAAAAATCAATATTTTATCTTATACTGCAAATTTATATTTTTAAATTCGCTTTTATTGTGTAAATTTTGATAATCATATTTATTTTCAATTAATATTTTGTACAGAGTACATCAGAACCAATTACCGGACTATTAATAGAGATTCTTAAAAAAATATCTAAAACTGGAGGCAGTAATTTAAAATTTTATGTTTACTAAATTAAATATCTATAGTAAATAAGTCGTGATTAATTCATTATTTTAAACTGTGCATTAATCATTTATTTATTTCATAGGGTACTAAGAGTAAAACAGTTATATGTAAATAGTGATGAATTTCATATATATTTTAAACAAAACTGAGATGATGCACCAAATAAATGATTTGTAATATATTCGTTATTTTAAATACAAATATAAAACATTTTTCCTTACAAATATTTTGAAAAAAATTTATTTTTAATATCACACATAAGTTTCTACACCTAAAACATTACTTTAAACTTTTTAAGAATTTTAAGTTCATAAAGATTTAGTAAAAATACAGATTTAGTATTGAGAGATTATTGTAAGATTTCAAAATAGTTTGCTATGTATTACAAATAAAACAAATTTCATTGCATTGACAACACGCATAATGGAAGCAATGCATATTTAAATTGAATAGTTTAAAATAATTATTAAAATGCATGTAACAACAAATAATTTGAAAAATTTATACATTATTATATGCTACAAACCTCTGTAATCAATTTCATAACAGAATTATAAAAAATGTTTCTTTCATAAAAAAAATCTATTTTTCCATAAACATTAAAATCTTATCAAAAAAGTCAATTTTACACTCTAACTACTTAGGGATTTTATGATATCATTTTCACAATTTAAAACACAATTTAACAGTTTTAATCTTAAGATTAGTTTTTCGCATGGGAAGGAATTTTATAGGAATTATGATCTATGAATGAAAGCTATCAGCTACTAATTTTAATCTATTGCTGTTTTTTTGCAGATTTTAATAAATAAAGATTTTAGTAGAATTTCAAGTAAATATTCAAATTAAATATAACACTAAAAAAACATTTCTCATTTATTTATATTTTGAAAATTTTAAACTAGTAAGCGTGTCTGACTTAAATTAAAATTCCATAAATAATTTGATAAAAATGATATTTTATAATTAGTTTTTGCTTAAAGAACATCTAAATTATTTGTTATTACGAACAAGATTAAAAAAACTGTTTAAATTTCAAACTTAGTCTTAAGAAGTTTATAAATTTATAAAGATGTAAATTAATCAACGTTTTAATCAGCATATTAATGTTCTAAAAGTTATTACCTTAAGAAGATTATTTAAAATTAAAATGTGCTTAACATTTTTTTCGATAATATGCCACTAATGAGAAGACATGAACAAATTGGGTCGGAAACTTTAAGTGAAAGAACACAAAATTTTAATTCTTTCTGTCATATCACAATATAAAAGTTTCTAAGACTTTCAGGATACATTATTACTAACTTTGTCAGATTTTGTTTATAATTTAACTTTGTTGTGTAAACAATATTTGATTACCTGTGCATACTGATTTTTTTATTTTAATAATTTATGAACCTTTTATGTGTAACATTCTATTGACACATGACGTTAATATTGGAGAATTCATTTTACGGTTAAATAGCTCTATACTTAAAATATGATGCAAATATTAAGTTTTCTTTATATTAATAAAATATTTGTAAACTGTTTTTCAACATTATTTCATTGTAGCATTTCAGTATCTACGTTAATGCAATTAATTACGAATAGAGATGAGAAAAAAAAAGATTCAATATTTATCGATTCAATTATCCTATTTGAAAGATGTATTGCTTAGAAATTTGTAACTAATAGTAACAAAACTTTATGAAGCATCATACATATGTATAAGTGTGATATTTAAATAATATAATACAGTTCTTCAAAAATATAACAATCTTATTTGAATATATATGTATATATATATATATATATATATATATATATATATATATATATATATATATATATATATATATATATATATATATATGTATATATATATATATATATATATATATATATATATAAGTATTTTATAGTCTTATTTAGTGATATATATATATTTCATAAAGTTTCACTGTTTCAAATCAGACTAATAATATTTTAAAAAAATCTGGTTAGTTATATAAATTATGAAAACATCATTTGCGTATGTTTATGTTTATGTTAATTATACATGTTTATGTTTGAGCTTTAACTATATATTGTCTCACTATTTATAACTGTAGAAAGTCAAAAATTTTACAAAATTTGTGCGTCATGAAATTCAAACCAAAATTTAAGCTGTAAAATAGAATTTGGTCACAAATATACTAAATTTTCAAATTTCAAATTCAAAATATAGTATCAGTAATTTCATACACTTAAATTAGTTCCTGCATTTACTGTTCAAGAAGAGAGAGTTGAATGGAAAATTGATAAATTAATGGCACATATCGACATACTAAAATTCTGCTTTTCTGAAATGATGTTTAGAATCTTTATTTTTATAAAGGCTTCATCAATATACATTTTTACAATTTTTATCAGTTTCTAGAAAAAAGGAGGCTTAAAATTTCTCATTTCCAGTTGAAAACAAATTTTCTGGAGTATTAAAGATCACACAATATATTATAAGCTTTAAAAGGAGATAACAATGTGTAATTTCTTCTTCAAAACAAAATTATCTTCACTTATCTCTGATCTTTTGATCGTAATTCGCTTGATTGTTTTTAAGTGAGTGGGCGAAGTAAATCCATTTTACACCCTCATATTCAGGGAGTATGTCAAATGGTCTCCTAATATCGCTGTCAACGCCAATTATTTTAGCACATATTTGTGATACAAATAAATTTAAAAAAAATTTTAAATGTATTTCCTATATCCCATTCTTGCACTTAAAAAATATGATATTGTTGTTTGAAAAAATCGTGTTAGAAATGCAAGATTTCTAAAGAGCAACATAAAACAAGTGAATTGATTTATAATTATTCACAACATCTCACCCCAATATTTTTTCACGTAAATATTAATAT
The DNA here is from genome assembly GCA_037975125.1 of Latrodectus hesperus. Lineage (NCBI taxonomy): Eukaryota > Metazoa > Arthropoda > Arachnida > Araneae > Theridiidae > Latrodectus > Latrodectus hesperus. Next base: position 71,975,353 of record CM075857.1, on the reverse strand, counting down.
TTTTATATGCCAAATAGAGCTGCTTCAATAATGAACATTTTTCAGTGAAAACTCAAACTTTCATTATAGTGACTATCTATATTTCCATGAAACATTTTCAAAATAAATGAAAAATATTCAAAAATAACACAGTTTTTTTTTTTTTGATACAAGTAACTTGAGGTACACAGTTGGCCACCCAAATTCCAACATCAAGAAAGACAAGAAATATCACAACTCAATCTATTGTTTTGATAACATGTTGACCAAGTATCAAATAATTAAATGTATACGCTTCTGTGAAATGTGTTTCTTGCCAAAATCAGTAGCCTGAGTAGACGCCATTGTTGGAAATTGCCGCTGCCACACGTCTCATTATTTATTCAAAGAGACTTTGGATGTGTTTTTGGGTTCAGCAGACCACAAGCGGCTTCCACACGTTGCCAAAGTTGATTTGGTGTGGCATCTGGGGATGTAATCTGGGCCAATCATTGAACAACCAGGGACCACTTGTTTTCTATAGGTGAAAGATCCGGAGAGCCAGCCGCCTAGGGAAGAATTTTAATTTGGCTATTGATGAAAAAACCGTGGACAATTTGTGTCATTTGTGGTCACGCATTATCCTGTTAAAATATGGCTGTGAGCAAGTCCTCAAGTTAAGGAAGGACATCTGGCTCCATAACCTTGAAAATGCAACGTTGACTGTTTAAAGTACCTTCAATGCTTACTAGAGGAATGCGAGAGATATATCCAATACCACCCTACATCATAATACCTGGTGCAGGACCAGTGTGGTGGTGCATAATGCAGTTGTTCAAAATCCTCTGTTCCCGCTGTCTCCAGAGTCGAATGTCATTCAATTTCATTCCATTCCACCGTCTACATCCTTTTTTCATCGCACCATTAGTGGTAGAGACGCCGGTAGTTCTGCACCAAGGGTAGACGCAGCAATAGACGCCTTGCGGACAGACCATTCTGCTGTAAGCAGTTCGAATGACTCGTGCAGACACTGGATGATGCGTTACAGACTGAAAATGCTGTGCTATGGTTCATGATGAGGCTGAGAGAATTGTCACTGCCATGCTCACAATTCGCCTGTCAATTCGTGAAGATACGCACTGAGGTGGATACGATCAAACTTGATCTGTCGTACCCTCTTGAATAGAATGATCACATATCCGCATTACAGTTGTTTATTTTCTTCCAACACGATTATCGATTTCCCTAAAAGATAATTCATAATCTCAGTAAGCCACTATCCTTCCTCTTTCGACTTTGGATACTTAATTTAAAATGATCCCTGTTTTCTACGATGCATAATTGATCTTTTTTTTTTAACACAAGAAAAACATAATTGCTGAAATTAAAATCGTTGAAATCTCCAGGCCTTGAATATCATTTTGAAGTGGTGCCACAAGCACGTGTGAAGTGTGTATGTAGTGAAATTGCAATTATTTGCATACGTCACCTCAGCTAATGTATGTTGAAAATTTTATGTTATTGCGTGCTCCCATCAGAGTGTTGAATTTACTGTGGCGAACAGTGTATTTAAGAAAATTTGAAGGTCCTTTTTACTTAAGTAAATATTAGAATGTTTGAATTTATAGTTTGTGTACGCATTTAAATCACTTCTGCTTGTGCTTGATATAATACATAGGAAAATTGTGGCAATTTAAAATAAAAGCAAGTATTCTTCGGGGATAATTTATACAAAAAAATATATGATTTTCCCCATTTATTTTTAGATAGACAAGAATCAATAATAATGGAAAAATAAAACATTTCTGTTGTTGATAGTTCTTGATAAGAAAATTTTCTACATAATGGAAAAACACTCTTATTTTAAAGTGTATTAAATTTTTCCTTAGTGCCCGTTATATTTCAAATAATATTCAAGCTTTCGTTACTTTCCATTATACCCCTGTATTTTATAACCATGGAAGGTGAAAGAAAAAAATCGTAAATTATTGTTTTAAATATTCAATTTGCATTATCCGTTGTTTAAAAATGTTGATGTTCGAAACTACGAAAACTACTAAAAAATAATATAAAATTTTATTTATGTTTTATAAACTAAACAATCATTGCTTATTGAATCGACAAAATTATCACCAATTGATCGTTTCCACCAATTAGCTTTAGCTTTCTTTAGCATTTAGCTTCTTTTATGTTACTAATGACACTTGGACAAGCCAAGCTCACTTTGTTTTGGCTATGAGAATTTAAGTCAGTAGGGTATATCTTTCGTTTAATCAGAGCACCACGAAGGTGAAAGTATGAATTTTCTCTTCAAATCCTCCGATAGATTGCACTACTAGAGGATTCACTCCCTCAATTTTGACATTGATCTGAAGGGGGAGGAAATTTTCTCCAGACCTTTGCACCCACTGTAACTGCTCAAAGTCTGACCACAGGGCTTTCGATTCCCCAGTTGTAACGAGCACATATGTCGCATGTACTCGGTGGCTCTTTGGTGGCATTGGGAATCGAACCTTGCCTTTCTGGACAGATAGCCGATGCCCTAACCACTAAGTTAGGCTCAGCTTGTTTATCATTGTCTATAATTTTTGGTCACAGTTTTTGCATAAAAATTGCCATTTAATTTACATTAAATTTAAAATGAAATTTTGAGTCGGTAAAAAATCATCGTATCTGCATTATATTATTTTCTCTTCTCTATAAACAAACACATTACTTCTTTATGATCAAAAGCAGGGGTTTAATGGAAAAGTACCAAATTTACACCTATTGTGTAAAATAATAACAAATTTTAAACTTTCGACAGAATTATAATTGCTATCAACTGCAAAGTTTTAATAAAATTGTTAACGTTTCAAAATGTACATCAGCAATAAAATTATGATAATAAACTTAATGTTAGAAAATATTATATCATAAAAAATATTTCTCCAATAAGGAAAATGATTATTCAATGTATCTGCCATAAAAGCAGATTAGATAGGTTAATAATAAATAAACTACACTTTTTCATCGATTAATAAGCAGACAACAACATTCACTTTAATGAAGAAACAATGATTGAAAAGTATGATGTGACAATAAACGCAAAAAAATTATCAAAAATAACATTTTTTATTTTTTAAAATTTTTAAGTTATTGCATATACTTAATATATATTGAGCAGAAATTACAATTCAAATGATTTTATAATGCAATTAAGTTTACTATAGCTGAATGAAATTATAATTCAATGCACAAAAATAGTTTTAAATACACCATGTTTTATGTATGCAAAATGTTTGAGAAATATTTGAAAACTGCCAATCCAAAGATTCTTTTTTGAATAGCCTTTGAAACACAAAACTTTCAATAGCAAAAAAGTTTTGATTTCAATAAAATTATACCTTCTACAAAGGGTACTATTCACACAATTTGCCAGCGAAAACTGAACCTCATAGGGAATTCAATTTATTGAAATCTATTTTTTCCAGAATAAACTTCTTCTTTTCTTCTTCATCCAACGCCCGCCCGTGGCCGATGGGCCATTTGGCGCCGTGCTTCCCAGTAGAGTCCAGCCCGCCCATACAAGTCGTCGTCGGCCTGTTCCAGAGCATCACAGCAAGCCAGGTGTTCGGCTGAACCCTCGCATGTAGAACACAGGGGGCAGAGGGGAGTATCGGCAAGGCCGATCCAGAATAAACTAATCCTCCATTAACAAAAGTAAAATATTAAAGTGTACCTATAATTGAATGAATCATTGGGCACAAGCACTTATGCATTGCGGCTTTAGAAAATAATTTTATGTACTATATTAACTGAATGTGAATATGTTTTTAATTGTCAAGCCAAAATCCGCTCCTTATTTCTTCTTGGAGCACCACCAATCGAGATCCTCCATGGCCTCCGGGCTTCAGAACTGGCAGACCACGTTACCAGGACTTTTGGAGGAATATAAAATTCATTTGCACTTTGCAACTTTGTAGACAAGTCAACAACAACAACAACTGACTTGGACAGTGAATCCTATTTTATTGTTATTTATCTGACGACAAATTCTTTTGATGCTGATTTTAAGACATTCATAATTTTAATAAGGCAGATAAATTTTTTGCATAACAAGCAGGCTAAAAATTCAATGATTTTGTCACTGAATAATTTTAATAAATCGTTTTCGGTTGAAAAGTTGCACTGGCCTGATTTGATAATAAGAAACCATCATAAGTGCAAATTATGTAAACGATTGTGAATATTAAACTATATATCCACTTAGTGTTTCGAATATATTTTAATTCAAAGTGCATATGAATTGTTATTAGGAAAATGGAAAAAAAATGATTTTTCTTTTGCTATCATACTGGCTGCAAATCTAATACAGATAATACAATACAAAGTTTGATGTTTCTCATTATACTTCCAAGCTCTATTAAAAAACCTTAATGTGTTTCTGGAGATAAATCAATTTATCCAAAAATTAATTGTAAAATATTAATACAATCAAAAGTATAAATTTGCAAGTAATCAAACCCTTAGATTTCTTTCTAATTTACTCATTAATGTAATCAGTGACTAATGCTCACTCAGACATCGACTAACATGCCTACTTGTTGCATTTTTTATGATAAATAGGAAGCAGAATCCAACATAAAACGCCATCCCCAACATATTCTGTTTTACCTAATATGTTATGAAAACTTCAAAATTATAATATGTATATTATATGCAACTTTTTTCATCATTTTTATACTTGTGTGTTTCCATTTAAAATGAAATTTTATTTCTTGATTAGTTTTTAAATTTATAATTAATTTATAATTGCTGCCTTAGCAATCTATATTGTGGAGTTCTTTATAGAATAATGTTATTTTCATATTTCATCAAGCAATATAAACATATTATAGACATCACTATGGTTAGGATTAACCCATTTTTCCATGATCATTGATGACAATGACTCATAATACAAATACAAAATGAAGGCACTGCGATTTAAAAATAATATAGAAAATTATATATCCTAGCTGTAAAACTCTAAATTCATGACTTTATTAAAAGAAAAACATTGTAAGCAATTGAGATTTAAACCATCTTTCTTTAATCTTTGTATATTGCTCATTATTCATCAATCTAATATCAATCTTACTTTATTTTTAATAGTCCTCACATTCCTAAAGTAGATAATAGATTAGTTCTCTAAAACAATTCCACGTTAGAAATGTACCATATGTTTTGCCATATAATTAATAAAAAGTATTGAAAATTTTTTAAATCTCTATTTAATATAATTATTTTTAAATGATTGATTGTGTTTTTTATTATTAAAATCACATACATTAAGGAAACAACTGTATCAGTGATGTTTTTTAAATAAGTAAAAATTACTTTAATAATCTAAATATTTATGGAATGAGGTTTTCTATATTTCGTATCATTGTATGTTTATTACGCACATACAAATAATATAATATATCACTTTAATTTAATTTCATTCTCTCATTAACTTTCATAATCTTAAGAATTTATTACTGTTTTAAAAAGACACAACTTTATTGATTTAAGAAAGTTGAAGAAATAAAAGTTAATTCGGAAGCAAATATTTTGAAATTTTACTAGGAGTAATACTTAGTTCTCTTTAATTAATTTTTCCCTTATTTCCTTGCTTATATTTGGATGAATGTTTTGAAGGGATTCTCTCTGTATTTATTTATTTAAAGTACATAAAATAGTTTACGAATAATCCCTGCATTTGATTCATTGACATCACAGTTTATCCAAAGGTGTACACATTTCCAAAAAAACAAATAAATTATAAAAATTTAAATTGTGCACAGATTAATATTACATAAATCCTAAAGAAAAGATTTTGAGGTTTTCAAAATCACAATGCACATAAAAGAGTAAAAGAGATACATAAATAAATTAATTCACAGGATTTTAGAAAAAGTTGGATTCAAAACTCTTAATTCCTCATGTTTTTTTAAATAGCTTTTACTTATTATTAATTCCAAAGAAATTTTCGTGAAATTTTTAAAACGTTTATTTGATATTCTTAAAATATTGCATATTCAAATTCAAATTCATTAAAATTATCTGTTATAAAATTTTATTTATGTTATATTTATTTCTATACTAATTATTTTCCGGTTGCCTATGAAAATACACCACGATAAAATTTCATTTCAGCTATCAGGAAACCATCTGCAAGAAGTTCAGCTGTATAGTTTTCCCCTGAAAATTTCATATTCATGCTCACGATATATACATTCAAGAATTTATGAACTCTTCTTAATATCAAAGTATAATATTTAATAAAATATACTTATATGATGAATTAAATGAATATGAATTAAAGATCTTTAATTAAATAAAATGTATTGCTATTTATTAATAATTTAAATACTATAGGTACAGTTAACTGACAATAAATAATAAAATTATAATCAAGAAGATTTATTTATCCTACACACTTTTATTTACCCTGCATTCTGAAAATAAATTTATGAAAAAGGGTATAATTTTTGAGAATCAGAAATTCCCTTTATTATTTTATTTCGTTTAAAATGTATCTAATCTAATGTTTTATATTATATAAGACGAGTAAAATAATATTCCAAACAACTATTACTCTATTTTCATATTAATATAAAATTCATTAACTTATGTATAGTCATTTTATGCACAGAAATAAAAGGAAATGTACAAATGTAACTTATAACATTATTGCTTGCCTATATATTACTTAGCGATAAATTAATAAAAATATATTAATTAACATGAATTAGAGGTACACTTTGTGACAAATAATACATTGTGCTAAATGATATCTCTATATTATTTCCATAATGTTTCTCGTAACCTAATCTATAAGAAATGTTATGAAATTTTAATTAAAATCATGATAGAAACTAATTACATTAGAGCAAATACATAGAAAATAATTTGTTACATCTGATAAATAAAAATAAGAAAAATGAGGTTATAGATATACATTTCTTATATTTTCCAAACAAGTGGCACATTTATTACATAACAGGCTTTATTTACAGGCAACTTATTTAATTCTATTTTAGAAATTAAAGAAATGGCATCAATACCTTTAATTTCTGAAATATAATTTAAATCTAGTTATTTCAAAACAAATATTTTATAGAATTTACTAATTTAATTTACGTTATTTTTTTAATAAAGAAGATGATCATTAAAATTATAATTATTTCTATATTTTTTATAAAATTTTTATCTACTAATGAATTATCCAACATGAATTTAAAGTATGTTTTAATAATTTCATAATAAATATATAATTTAACACACTCACATCGAACCCCATATTGCCAGCCTAGCTGGCACACGACAACAACAAAAACAACAACACACTCGCAACATTATTTCGTAACATTAAAATAAGAGATATTCTGTTATTTGCTACAAAAATAACAATCTTTGTTATTTTTATAACAAAGATTCTTACAGGAAAAAGATGAGGAACCTAGAATTGTTAAGAACTAGTAATAAATGAATATTTTAGATGTATTGTTTGAAATTCTTCCAAACACTGATTTTTAAAGAGTAAACAATTTTTAAAGATTTTGAATACCTTTCATCCGTGTAAAAATTCATTTCTATAACTAAACAATCTTCAGATATATTTTTAATCAGATTTATTCTTTTTTATAAAAAATTATATTAATTTATATAACGTGTTAACAATATGCAAAACAATTGTATATTTTTATTCATTTAAATTAGTTACATATATTTCATATATAATATATCCCGATTATTTTCCATTTTTTAAGATTATTTTTTTCCATATTTATTGAAATACTTCCAGAGAAAAATAAGTTACCCATGTAAATGCAATGCAGTTTTTAGTTAACATATATAACTTTTGATTATTACGTATAAAATCTTTGAGGTCTGCTCTAAAAGAAAAAATTCTCCTTAACACATACTGGACTGCTTTTAACTCTCCGAAGGGACATTTACTCATCCCCCCTTCTAGTCCTCAGGGTCAATAAACTGATGTACTTCATCTGACTCAGTCAGACATTTGCAGGATAAGCCACAATAACAAAAAGTATATGTTTTTTTATTTTATCTGGAATTCTAAAGCTTAGTTTAATTTTCATATATTCAGCAAATTAATTAGTCACATATACATTGCAAATAACACTTTAGCAAATTAATTATATTTTCAAAATTTTCAAAGGCACAAATATTTGAAAACGTCAAAAGTGTATTTAATAATTAGTTCTTTTAATTTTAAATTGTATTTGCATTTCACAAGGTATTATTTTAAATATTTAAAGATTACCTGTTTAATGTTCGGTGAATTAAACTATAAATGGTTTTATTTTATATTTTTATCAAAACTTCTCGAGTTTGATAAAAAAATAAGTAAAATTTAAAAGCATTCAGGAATGGTACCAGAGAAATAATGATTAGCTATGCTCAGTGTAATGAAATCATTATTATTTATAAAGCCCTTTTTAAACTATAAATATATCTATCAAACAGATATAGGAAGCAATACACAATAAAAATATTGTTCAAGTAAATTGTACAAAAATTACACTTATAAGAAAAAAATGTTAAACTTCATAAAGTTTAAATCAATTGTGTATAATAATTTACTGATAAGATTAAAAAAATAAAGTCTAAAATTTAGTAACATACATGCTTTCTTTATGTTCATACATATGTGCATTCAAACAGTTCAAAGATTTATAGATATACATATATATATATATATATATATATATATATATATATATATATATATATATATATATATATATATATATATATATATATATATATATATATATATATATATATATATATATATATATATATATATATATATATATATATAAAGAAAGAGTACTCTTAGTAACTATGGAAGAAGTAGAAAAATACTTAAGATCATTAAAGTCAGAACACTCTGAAAGAAATCAAATGAATAAGAGGTTAAGTGAATGAAAATATCATAGAAAAAGAAGGAAAGAATTAATTTTTAATTTATGACTAATTTGGAGTTTCAATATGGTCAAAATGAATAGAAACAATTACCGCCCATAACAGCTAAAGTAGAGTTTAACCAGATGGGCCTGAAGTAGACCCTTACCAGAAGGCAACGATAACATTGTATTCCTTCTAAAATTTTTTGCGTCTTGAAAAATATTAACACGTATAGGCAAAGTATTGCTCTTGTAATATCGTGTTGAAAGCTAATGATTTGAAAATTTCAAAGCTTGGGAGCTACCCTTAGTTGTTAGATAACTGAAAGGCATTTATTACAGTTACAAGCATCATATTTGTGCATGAAAATTTCGGTGTAGTGAACATAATTGTTTCGCATACTATCATACTACTTGGAGTAACACTATGAGAATAAGCATATTGCAATATATATATATATATATATATATATATATATATATATATATATATATATATATATATATATATATATATATATATATATATATATATATATATATATATATATATATACAAATAATCCATTAAAAGTAAATATTTTTAAGTAATTTTAAGTTAATAATTATTTGTAGTCCCCGCAGTCTCAAATGATTAGAAAAATATCTAATGATGCAAATATTACTAATTCAAATATGAAAATTGATTTTAGCTATGGTTGCCTAGTTTCTGATTATAAAAATCATAAATACTCTTGATAAGATCGATCAGTGTAGGGCGGATTAAGTTCAAGACTGATCAACTTGATGTTTATCTGTTTTTATTACAATAATATATGTTTTTAAATTGAGTTAAATGATTTGAAGAATATGGTTTTGTTAAATTTTTAAATCGACGTTTGATTACAAATACGAATTTTTTTTTTTGAAAAATCACAAGTAATTATCTTTATAATTTAATAAGAATTAGTAAGTAAAAATTATTCTATATACTAAATTCATTTGATAAAATATAATTTGTCAAAAATTTCATTTTAAATATGTCATTTCTTCTTGCATTGTTTAGCTATATCGGGTTACTGTTTCTTCAGCATTCATCATATTTACTTAACTGCTCAGAATTTTTTTGCAAATGGTTTCTTTAAATATTAATCCTGATATTTATAGACTTTATTATATCTTCATTTTTTTTTACAGAAATACATTCATTTAATGAAATTTGTGGAAATAAATTGATTTTTTTAAGAAATTAATTTCCTGGAGTGTTTTAGATGCTCTGTTATATTTCTCAGTTAAAAAATTACAAACTTTAGCATCTAATGTAATAGAATAAGTGAAGTAACAAGAAAGTTAAAATAGCATGAATTAATTTTTCTTACTAATAGTAACTATGCAATCATGTGGTCATGACAATATACCATTACTTGTTTATAATTTTAAAGAAAAAACTCTCGTAAATAACTTTTTTCCCTTTCTTCACAATTCAAACTGCACTCTGATCTAGTTAAAATATTCTAATGCAAAAAAATGTGTATTACTTTACGATTGAGCTCATATAGAAATGCATTGGAACATGCCCTAAAATATTTTACTTTGATGAAGAAAATAAAAAATTGCTGATAAAATAAGAAAATATCTAATTTACTGAAGGTATTTTAATGTTTATTAAGCTAATCCAGTTTAAGTGAGTCTATTTATTATACTTTCTTTCTGCTTTTGAATAATGAAAGAAGAAAAAAGTCTGCAATTTCACGAAATTGTTTGATCTGTTGACTGTAAAAGTTGTTTTGTCACTTTTAACACTATGCTACGTTCTTGACTATATGCACACACTATTTTAAATTGCATATTACTTCTTCTTTCGTGTGCAAGAGAATGTAAGGAATTAACAAAAATTTCAGAAAACATCAAAAAGGGCTTAATTACTTGAATCATAAATGTCTGATCATCTTTCGAAATACTATTTTGATTCACCTAACTTTTAAAAAATATGTAGAAATTAATTTAATAATTAAATCTGTAAATTGTGAAAATATCCTTGAAACAAAATTTAATCAAAACATACATATAGGCTTGTTAAAATTAATTAATATTTAAATAGAGAAAGTGAGAATATCTGTTAAATGATCATAAACTATGATATACCAGAATATAATGAAATGTATTCGGAATGGAGAGGAGAAAGTGGTGATCTCTAGTAAGTGTTCTTAAAATATAAGGTATATACATGTTTCAAAGATCCAGCAGCTGCTGAATTTACATCAAGACCCATCAGTAATCAGAGGATATATTTTTGGTAAAGAGTATTACGTGTTATGAGTAACTGAATTTGATCTCTGTTCTTGTTTTGAATTTACATTAATTAGGGATAAGAGTGCAATGATATTTCGCTTCTCCTTCATAGATAGCTTTAACACACTTTGGTTTAAGAAAATATTTCAAAATAATTCTTGTTTAGGCAAATTTATCAGTTGCGCTTTTTATTTTTAAATATATTAAAAATGATAAGTGGTGATAATTTAACTTTATGCTGACATTTTGAATGTTAATTTATTTGGAAAATGGTGCATATTTATTTATGAGTAATTTCGTATTTTTTGTAAAGTCAAAAACGGATATTTTTCCTCTTTATTATTTAAATATATAATTTATTTTAAAAGAAGTGCAATTTATGAATTTCAGTTTTTTTAAAGTAAATATGTTTAACCAGAAACTATATTATAAACAAAATTAAATATTCAAAGGATTAACTACAGCATTTTTTAGAATGATCTAAAAATATATACGTTAAGATAAGATAGAAACATGGGTTACATAGATTTCTTCGTTTTCAGGGAAAATTTTATTTACCTTATACATGAAGATATTCCTATAACGATACTTATTATGTAAATTATAATATGGATATTATATATGAATTAATGAAATTATTTTCCTTTTAATGATATTATGTATTCAGTATTCTGGCACATGATTTCAAAAATTTTTAACATTTAAATCATAATGTGTTTTAGAAGTCACCAACTATTATGGTAGTTTAAAGTTTACTCTATTCTGTATTGTCTAAAGACATTATTCTATGCTGTCATTTATTTATTCATTAGTTTAGTCATTATTAGTTTGCTATTCCTAATTTATTTGTTTCTTCATCATTATTATTAAGATAATATTCATTTTTTTAATACTAATATTCATGTTACACTACATAATTTCTAATTTATTTGATTTGTTTCAATAATAAATCTACTTTGATAGTTCATTTAAAACATCAGTTTGTTTGAATAAATGACATTCGATTCAATTCATTTTTAAATACATAAATATTTTTCTTTTGAGAAAAATTATTTTCCACAAATTTGTTTTAATATCATATTCCATATCATGCCGAGTGATGTAATATTATATATATATATATATATATATATATATATATATATATATATATATATATATATATATATATATATATATATATATATATATATATATATATATATATATATATATATATATATATATATATATATATATATATATATATATATATATATATATATATATATATATATATATATATATATATATATATATATATATATATATATATATATATATATATATATATATATATATATATATATATATATATATATATATATATATATATATATATATATATATATATATATATATATATATATATATATATATATATATATATATATATATATATATATATATATATATATATATATATCATATATATCTATATATATAAAAATTTCGTGTCACGATGTATGTTCCCGATAAACTCCGAAACTACTGAACGAATTTTGATAAAATTTTGTAACCATTTATAATATGGTCCAACTTAAAAGATAGAATAGTTTTTATTTTTTAATTATTGATCTCAATATTTATTATACAACATTAGTGTTTATCTATTGGTTAGTTCTGTAAGTTCCTAATAGATGGCGGCTTAGCATCAAAGTTGCACAAGTATTCGGCAGATGGCGACGTATTTATTTTTCTAGATTATACCATCTTAGAGAAAACTAACGTCCGCGCGCAAGCGCGTGGTTAAATATTGAATTTACATGCATTTTCATGATGTATAATCATACTGTAACAATTTTTTGTGAATCATTTTCATAATTATACTTTGTATTGTGTTATCATTGGGCAATGTTCAGTTTGAGTATTTTTAATATTATAAATAGTAAAGTAAATTTTTTTATTACTGTTTTTCTCTACTAATTTTCATAACACCTCGAAAACATGTAAGTATTTCTTGATAGCCTTTTATTTATTTTTATTTTATAATTTGATAATTATTAATTTATTCAGCAATACATTTTGATCTAATTTATTTATTCAAATGATAAATTCTTTTAATATTTTTTTACTTCAGTATAATGCCGCGGAAAAAGTTTTAGTTTTAATAATTTAAAATTGAAAAAAATAATACTTCGATGTCAATGTTATCTACCTCATTTATAACAATTTATTTTTAGATGTTTTTAATTTATATAGTATATTTTATAAGTAAGTCACTGATTACAAACTATAATTTAATATAATATGAATAAAATGTAAATTCAGAAAGTATATGTTGATTTGCGCTTAATTTCAAAATTTCGATACTTTACCTATTACTTTTAAATTTTGGTGAAACGTTTTATTTTTAATCTCATATGAATGAACCTATTTTAAATTTTTTTAGATATTAATTTGATTTTACCAAGGAATTAGTAAAAAAATGATTCAATTTATTATAATTACTCAGCCATAGCAAAGCGTGGCTGGGTCAGCAATTCTATATACATATATATTTCGTGTCACGATGTATATTCGCGATAAACTCCAAAACTACTGAACCGATTTTGATAAAATTTTGTAACCATTTATAATATGGTACAACTTAAAAGATAGAATAGTTTTTATCTCTTAATTATTGATCTCAATATTTATTATACGATATTAGTGATTATTTATCCAGTTTGTTCTGTAATTTCCAAATAGTTGGCGATTTAGCATCTAAGTTGCACAGGTACTCGGCAGATGGCGACGTGTTTATTTTTCTAGATTATACTATCTCCCAGAGAAAATTAACGTGCGAGCGCAAGCGCATGGTTGAATATAGAATTTACATATATTTTTTATGATGTATAATCATACTGTAACAATTTTTCGTGAATCATTTTTATAATTATATTTTGTATTGTGTTATTATTGTGCAGTGTTCAATTTGAATATTTTTAATATTATAAATAGTAAAATAAAATTTTATTTATTACTGATTTTCTCTACTAATTTTCATACCACCTCGAAAACATGTAAGTATTTCTTGATAGCCTTTTATTTTTTTATTTTTATTTTATAATTTGATAATTGGCTCTGTAATCGTGCTATTTTGGCAGCAGGAAACGTTGATGTGAACGAAATTAACTTCCATATACAACAGATGTTGCCCGGTGATTTGATGTCTTTTAAATCAATCGACACAGTTATTGATGAAAACGAAGCCGTAAACTTTCCAACTGGATTTTTGAATTCTCTGGATATGCCAGGAATGCCACCACACAATCTTCAATTGAAAATTGGTTCACCAATTATTCTTCTACGTAATTTAAACCCACCTCAATTATGTAACGGTACACGTTTAGTCATAAAAAATGACCGAATATATTCTCGAAGCAACAATTTTGACGGAAAATTTAAAGGAGATATCGTTCTGTTTCCACGTATTCCACTGATAGCGTCAGAATCTCCAATACCGTTTAAAAGGCTGCAATTTCCGATTTGTTTAGCTTTTGCGAAATGACCATGAATAAATCTCAAGGCCAAACAATGTCTATTTGCGGTTTGGATTTGAAAAACATATGTTTCTCACATGGACAGCTACATGTTGCCTGCTCACGTGTAGGAAAACCATCAAATCTCTTCGTGTTAGCGAAAGACAGGTTAACCAGGAATGTTGTACACAAAGTAGTACTTAGATAATTTTTAGTTTTAATAATTTAAAATTTAAAAATTAATAGTTCGATATCAATGTTATCTACCTCATTTATAACAATTTATTTTTAGATGTTTTTAATTTATATAGTATATTTTGTAAGTAAGTCACTGATTACAAACTATAATTTGATATAAGATGAATAAAACGTAATTTCAGAAAGTATATGTTGGGTTGTGCTTATCTAATTAATTTCAAAATAATGTCAAATTAATTTCAAAATTTCGATACTTTACCTATTACTTTTAAATTTTTGCGAAACGTTTTATTTTTAATCTCATATGAATGAACCTATTTTAATTTTTTTTAGAAAATATTAATTTGATTGTACCCAAGTATTAGTAAAAAATTGATTCTATGTATTATAAAAATTCAGCCACTGCAACGCGTGGCTGAGTCAGCTTGTATGTATATATATATATATATATATATATATATATATATATATATATATATATATATATATATATATATATATATATATATATATATATATATATATATATATATATATATATATATATATATATATATATATATATATATATATATATATATTGTGTGTGTGTGTAAAAAATATTTTAAATTTAGCCCATAAGAAAACCATTCAATTAAAATATAATCAATTAATTACTTAATTCCAATGAGATTATTAGTGTGATTGATTATTATATCTCATGTCAATAAAATGTCAAGTTAATACTTTATTATTTCATTTACACCATTTAATTAGTGAATATGTAAATGACTACAAGAAACAAAATATCTGTTCTTATAAAGTATGACAATATGTTTTTTCATTCTTATGAAGTATGACAAAGTTATATTCATTAAATGAAGGTAGGAAATCAATAATACAAAACGATAACTTATAAAATTTCGGCTTCCTTTTTGTAATCTATTTTCACTATATTTAGAAAAATATTTTTACTACTTTATTTTTCAGGTCACAGAAATATATTTATATATTTCATAAAATGTATTTGTTTTATAATCTAGTATATAGATTACATTATGTAAATAATTACGTATACATTTATACGCAGACAACATATCATCAAAATTACTCAATTAGGGTATATTTTATTTATATTTGAAGGTAGAATTTTATTCGTCCTTTATTATTATTAAAAATGACGGATCAATGCTGCCTAAAATTTAGTGATTTTTACATAACTTTATATTTTCTTAACTATTTATATAGAAACTGTAAAAGTGGTAAAGGATAATCCTATTTCTATATTTCATATATCATTTTGTACTATTAATTTTTAAAATTAAAACATCGAGTTAAACAGTGGATAAAACATCATTTTTGTAATTAATTAATTTAAAAATTTATTAATAACTAAGTGTTAGTTGCTTTCATTTCTTAACATGCAGCTAGCATTATAATAAAAATGGTAAAACTAGGTAACTCATTGCAAGTAATTTATAAAATATTTAGAAAGAGTTTATGCATAAATTTTTATAATATAAGTTCTATATAATGGAGAGAAAACTGAAGTTGAAATAAGACGATTTAATAGCGAGATCAGTTTTATAATAATCATTTGTTTGAAAATAAATTAAGATTTTGATCAAATATGTTATTATTTTGTATATATATATGTAAATTAATAAAATTATTTACATATAGATATAACCATATGACAGGATATATAATTACATTTTTATTGTTTTTTGAACTCAGATATATATTGAAAGATGTTTTATTAATTATATTACAGTGTCATATAAATAATAAGTTATATGGCACTGAATTACATTTCAGTGGGATATAATAACTTCATTTAATACATTCATTAAAATACACGCAATGTAAAACTGGGGAATATATTAAATATTGATTTAACGAAGGTATACAACAAATTTCTTCGTTAAAGAGTAAAAACGTTTGTAGATGTTTTGAAATGTTTCATGTTAATTAAAATTCTATTTAAAATGACTTACATTATTTCAAACGTAAATATTATTAAATCAAAATATTTATTCAATTTATTTGTTACCAATTATAGTAGTATATAATTTGTGAATGAAATCTATTAAAAAATGTTTGAAATCAATATTTAAAAGAAATCCTAATCTACAAACATATTCAATCCTTCTTACCAAATGTATTTTTTAAGAAAAAAATAATTTTCATAAAATCTTAATATTTAATTTAATTACATCACATACGTTTTCATCAAAAAAGTGGTGGCGCCTTGCTCTATCAAAGCGCAGTTCAATCCTAGGGATAGGCTAGGTGGATTCAGAGTTTCATCTCATCAACGAACCCATTAACTGACTTTGCGTAAGAGCTAAACACTGCGAAGATCACTTTAGGCTTATCACCTAACCCTGAAACTTGCTTCCGACCAAAGTGCCATTGGTCAGATATATATATATGTATATATATATATATATATATATATATATATATATATATATATATATATATATATATATATATATATATATATATATATATATATATATATATATATATATATATATATATATATATATATATATATATATATATATATATATATATATATATATATAATGAAAATTTTATATTTTAAATGTTACCCAGAAACTTTAATTAACAAAATAACGTGAACATCACAGATAATCTTATTTAAAAAAATAACTACTGCAACACACAACTTTGGAAACTATCCAAAATAATGGAAAAATTAAAGAAGTAGTTTTAAGATATAAAATATGCAAGCCTGGAATTATTGTTAAATTTTTTTTCAAGTAAAAGTGTTTTTGGGTTCAGGAAAGTAAACAATAATATAGGATATAATCTTTCATATGTAGAATTTTTGTTAATAAAAATTCTTCCTTCATTTAACATTTGCTGAAAAAAATTTAATATAACGTTTTGATGTCATGAAAACCCTAATCAAAATATTTATGGATTTTTAAAATAACGAATTTTCTATTTCAATTTTATAAAAGCACTTCAAGTGATTAATGTGTCTTAAACACTAAATCCTAAAAAATAATCAATGTAGCTTACAATTTTTCCATTAAAATTCAATGAAATAAATAATAAAAATTCCCGTCTATGAATAAAAATATTTTTATTCAGACCCGAATTATTTTTATTAGATATATCCTATTTATTTTGATGTGTAAATACATACAGTTTAATTGTGTAGCATTTTGTTAGTAAAAGACTGTTCGATAAAAATTTCTATTAGTATGAAGAAATCATTAAAAATATGAATGGTTACTTTATAAATTTTAATTAATGAATGGTTACTTTATCAATTTTAGAAAAGCACTTCAAGTGATTAATGTGTCTTAATCACTAAACCCTAAAAAATAATCAATGTAGCTTACATTTTTTCCATTAAAATTCAATGAAATAAATAATAAAAATCCCCGTCTATGAATAAAAATATTTTTATTCAGACCCGAATTTTTATTAGATATATCCTATTTATTTTGATGTGTAAATACATACAGTTTATACGTGAAGCATTTTGTTAGTAAAAGACTGTTCGATGAAAACTTCCATTAATATGAAGAAATCATTAAAAATATGAATGGTTACTTTATAAATTTTGACAAAAATTTCTTTTATATTTAAAAAAATACAATTATTGCAGTTACTTGATCTGGTACACAATCACGAGCTTAAATAATATATAAGTTACATAATATATGTAAAATTATCTTACATTAATTTTTTTCGCTGTATCATTTACTAATATATTGTATTATGTTTTATTCCCATGTTCTGTCGCTGCTCAAGTGTTTTACAGGTGAGGCTCCAGATTTTTTTATTTCGCTTTTGCGCCATATTTTGTTTCATTTTCATAACACTTAAATAAGAGAGTAAAAAAACAATATTGAAGAAATCCCTTTTGTTTCCATCAATGTCTAGGTCGTATCTATCTATCTATCTATCTATCTATCTATATATATATATATATATATATATATATATATATATATATAATATATATATATACATATATATATATATATATATATATATATATATATATATATATATATATATATATATATATATATATATATATATATATATATATATATATATATATATATATATATATATATATATATATATATATATATATATATATATATATATATATATATATATATATATATATATATATATATATATATATATATATATATATATATATATATATATATATATATATATATATATATATATATCAAATGTGTCAGTTTTGTAAATCAAATTAATTTGTATTTTGGATTTTGGGACATAATCATTCTAGTAAAGTTTGAAAAAAGAAAAAATCCTTCATTACAAGTAAGCTTTTAAAAATGTTTATAATATTAGTATCTAAAGTAATGACTAAAATTTAATATGAGGAATTTATAAATTTATAAAAGAATGAAAGAATTGTATTTAAATTTCTTCAATGGTTAATTCTGAATACAAACTTATAAAATCATGTAATAGTGTAGTATATTAAACTATATTTATGGTATAAATGTTTTCCATACTACTCTTAACACAACGTTTTCTCAAACTATATTGTTTTTATGAAAGTTGTTTGTAAAATAAGTTTCAATATTTTAAAATATGGTGAGCACAATTTTATAAATAAACAATATTTAACTAAAAAATGATACAAGTTCATGAAACTGTTTTTGAATAAAAATTTTAAGATCAAACAAAATTAAGTAATGCTTGGATAATAATGAGCAAAACATACATTACACTTTTTTAATAAATAAATAGTTTATTATGTTAAACAACAATATATCACACAATATATGATAATAATGAATAGAATTATATAATTTTTATAACATATAACAGCGTGTTTCAAACTTTCATTATTCGTGTCCCAATTTTAAATCAAAATTTTGATCGCGCCCACTCCAGCTT
Organism: Latrodectus hesperus; assembly: GCA_037975125.1. Lineage (NCBI taxonomy): Eukaryota > Metazoa > Arthropoda > Arachnida > Araneae > Theridiidae > Latrodectus > Latrodectus hesperus. Next base: position 71,955,561 of record CM075857.1, on the reverse strand, counting down.
TCTAAAGTAAAATGTATTCAATAAAAGTAAATTTGTAGTATTATAGTGTTAAGTCCTCACTGTGCGCTTAATTTTAAAAATTACAAATTATCAAGAATACTTTACTTTTTTTGGCAACCCAGATTTTCAGTATTGACAAAAGAAAAATCCGTTACCATTTTGCACTGGAATGTGCTCTTGTGTGCACAATGATGGGTATTCTCGTGGCTTCGAGAGAAATTACGCTTCGTCTGGTACATTCTGTATTATCGAAAAGATGCCGTCTCCAGAATTATTAGATGAGAACAAATTTTTACTCATAGGGAGAAAAGGTTTAATCGATAATACCAGTTTCAATTGCAGTCAGTCTCATTCAAGACTATCCTCTTATCACTATCAAATCAATCTGAATGTGTATGTTATGTATCTTTTGTGTTAACTGCAATCAACGAAATAAGTTTTAATGCCAAAGATTTATTCAGAAATATGGATAAATTTTAAAGCTCTCATAAACAAGCATGACACAATAGTCAGTAACCAACAAGTACATGGACAAATGTTGTTCCGAAAACAAAATCAAGAAAATTTTGTCAAGAATTGTTAAACCTGTTGTTTAAAAACTGAAACCAAATAACAAATTAGTCTCTTTGAATTTTGGATAAGAGTAGCTCATGATTTTTCTGAACAACATTTCGCATTTCATTACATTTTTCAATATACTACTTTTGTAAAATTAGATTTTCTGCGGTGGTTCCTTGAAGACAAAATATAGATTTCACCTTAATATAGGGAAAAAATTGTGGGTGTCTGTAACTAACGTTTTAGGTGCTTTATTTGAGAAACTTAGCTCAGCAAGATAGACCCAAAAATCATTAAATCAATTGTAATTTTGTAAGTTTTAATTAATTTCATAGTTAAAACTTACTAAATTACGTAAAATAATGATAAGATTTGATTTTGTAAATTGTTTTAATGTAATAAATTAAAAATTATGTCAAAATGTATTTTGTATAAAATGTGTAAGCGACTTTCAGTCAGTTAATTAATTTTTTAAATAACTTTTTCTCTTAAATTTGTTTTTCCTCTTTTTAGTGTGCTCACACCCACTAAGCTGTTGCACCCCATAGGTTGAGAATCACTGATATTTACCATGAATTTTATTATTAATTTTTATACAATTAATTTTCTCATGGATGTTTATCAAACACCAATATTTATTTTAACATTTTACTGATAACACTGTCTGCAGAACTAATTAGCTTTTAGCAATCGCCTTTTATATTTGAATCTTTCATTGATATTTGTAATGAAAAATAATATATTTTACAATTATTTAACATTAAAAATTATTTAAATTATTAAAATTAAAGAATTCATTAATTTTAACAATATAATCATACCGTACTGACAGCTGCAAATTACACTTTTCAAATACACTTAAAAATTTTATAGAAGTAGGATTTTTTCTTTAACTTCATATATTTTAAGTATTTAATAGCTAGGTTTCTTGTAAAATAGTAAAACAGTGTCTGTTGGGTGATTGCTTGGAAGTTTTCCAGATACTTTCCCTTGCTACTAGTTAATATGGCCCACTATATAGGAATTGTCCTACCATAAGAAAATTTACTGAATGAATGCGAGAACACCTTACTACCGGCTATATATTAGGCTGTCAGCTACAGGTTATGTACTATATACTAGGCTCTCCACTTCTTGATGCAAATAAACAATGTCTCACTGCAGTCTAGATTTAGGGCAGATTTTATTAGAGAGGTAAGCCCTGCGTCCATTTTCAGCCAGTAATAAACCAAGTGCTGTGGTCTATTTCTCAGCCATGCGCTTTTACATACGTTAGGATGTCGTGTTATTTTTCTTAAAGCACGTGAGTACATCCTATTATATAAAAAAATTTTTCCAGATTTTATTTTACGAGGTAGATATTAACAATCCTTTCTTGCATGTTTGATACTTATGCTGTCCATTACATCCAAAATATTTTAATATAGTATTTCAATACGGTCAACTTTCTTAAAACTTGCAAGGTAAAATACTTTTAATAACAAAAATTAAATTGAAGTTAGGCATAATGAAGTTTATACCATTATTTTAGAATGTAAACGTAACTCTTAGTTTTGTTTTTCATCGAAATCTTAGTGAATATTGATCTAAATGTGATAAGAAATGTGTTAAAAAACAAATCGCAAAATATATTACATCAGTTTATTATATATTAATTAAATGAAATAATAAAAAGTTATGTATTAAAAATAATAATTTCTAAAATTTTTATGTGTTTCACATTTGTTGATATTCTTTTAAATTTTATCATGCCTGAAATGGAGAAAAGAATAATAAATTACTTGATGAGAAACATTTCCGCTAAAATTAGAAAATATTTCAAACAAACTGAATTGCATTAAGCAAAATAAAAATAAATAATTTTTTTTTCAAAATATGTATTTCATATACATACTTTATTATCGAATGCGTAAAGAAATTTTAAGAATTGTGAATTAGTTAATAATAAAAAAGTTATCCTTAGCAAAATATTTAATAACAATTTATTTTAATTATTTAAATGATGGCAAGGCTATATTAAAAATTATATGTAATGTAAATTTGAAGGTATATATATATATATATATATATATATATATATATATATATATATATATATATATATATATATATATATATATATATATATATATATATATATATATATATATATATATATATATATATATATATATATATATATATATATATATATATATATATATATATATATATATATATATATATATATATATATATATATATATATATATATATATATATAATATACTTTTGATGTTGTAGTTTCCATATTTTTTCAGTTAGATGCAAAAACAATAAGTAATATGCAAATCATGTGAAATATTTTTAGAAAAGGAAATAAACACTGAAATCGATAATGTTTGAAGTAGGTTCATATTAATAAACAATGATAATAAAAATAATAACAAAAGCTAAGAAAACTAAATTTTAAAAGAAATTTTAAAGTACGAAAAACAATTACAGTTATCAATATTTCCAACAAATTAAAGATAGATATTTTCTTTATTTTGAATGAACATACTAATTGTTAGCAATTAACTTGTCACCAGAAATATATTTAAGTAAAATATTAAAATATTCAAATGAAAATATAATAATTCGCAATTCACTTCAAAATTCAAATAGACAAAAGATTTTAGCTGATGATCGTATGTATTTGAATCATATTTGATGTGTTCAGTATTATTTGATTTGCTAAATATCATAATCCGACAATATTTTGAGAAAAATGCTTAGGCTATGCAGCATTTTTTAACTTTATTTAAAAAATTTTATGAATCGTAATAATATCTATAGTGTATGAAACATAATTATATTAACTTTAAAAACGTTTATGTCTCTCTCTCAAGGAAATAATCAAAATACAATTATAATATACATTTTTAATTGAAATAATATAGCAACATCTAATTTCGCTGTGTAAATTACTCATTGACAATGTAAATATTAAGTTCCCTATAAGCATTTTTATATAGTTATTAAATTGGCGTCATAATGTTATTCTAAGACAATTATTTATTTAGATTTTTCAATATATATTATGTTTAATGCCCAGTATCACAAATATAAATTTTAATTTCCATTTTAATATCTATCTATCTATCTATCTATATATATATATATATATATATATATATATATATATATATATATATATATATATATATATATATATATATATAGATAGATAGATAGATAGATAGATAGCTAGATAGATAAATAGATAGATAGATATAGATATAGATAGATAGATATAAAATATATATCGACCAATATAAGCCTAAATTTTTTACTTAAAATATATGTTCTTAAGTTCGAAAATATATACAGTGTGTGTGAAAAAAATCTAATATATAAGTATTTGAAATACGATTTTTATAATAAAATATTTTAAAGTCAAATAAAAACTTTAGATATTAACGATTAATAAGTTTTATTCATTATAATTTAAAAACTCTCTTTGCAAAGGTAATTTAAATAATTTTTTAAAAGATTTTCTCTAATTTGTGACCATAAAATATGAATTTTTAAATAAAAGAAAATTAAGCGCATTTTAGGAAATATAAAAAAGCTATAGAGTAAAAAATACATTCAAAAGTGCATATATATATTTTTTAATAATTAAAAATAATTTTATTAAAGAAAAAATGAACCCAATATGTTCTTAAGCTAACTGTAAATTATTTTAAACATATATTGTTTCAATTTTGTTCGATTACACCACATCTTGAAGTTATAAGTGTGGAATTTATGAATTTAAAAATAGCGGAACAAATTTTATAATACTTCTTGGGATTAATTATGTGTACCAATATTAACATTTAATTTACAGTAAAATATTAATTACATACAATAATAATACAATAAAACTAGCTAAAACATACTCTAAAGCATAATAAATTCTGGATAAGAATGCCAAAGCTTGGTGTTTCTTCCTTGCAATATCCAAACTTAAGGCACCAAACAGGAATGAAAGGCGGAACCACTTTGCATTGGTTTGTTTTTCATATTTGTGAAGGCGAATCACATACGCAACAGCTGATGCATAACGTGTCTTAGCTTTTTTCGGAAAGATCATATTTTTCTCTTCCATCTGCATTCCATGCCACAATACTTTTGAAATAACCACCAAATCCATGCATGATTTATTATATATATATATATATATATATATATATATATATATATATATATATATATATATATATATATATATATATATATATATATATATATATATATATATATATATATATATATGATATATTCTCTTAGCAGATTTCGTTTTTTAGATTACATAGGTGATCCATGATAAAATCATTCTTGCCTTTTAATTTCTATTCACTATAAGATTCTATATAAAAAAAACTAAGTTTTGAAATATATATATTAAACATTTTTGAGAAAATTTGTTAAAATAATATATATATATATATATATATATATATATATATATATATATATATATATATATATATATATATATATAATATTGTAGTATCAGTTTTCAAGACAATTTTAAAGGGCTTGGGTGAAAAAAAATTAACTAACGGAATGTTACACCAAATATACGTTTTATCTTGGAATGATATTTCTATTTACCTTTAATATTGATAATAATTAAAATACTAATATTTTTATGAGATCAAAAGACTTAACATTAATTGATACCAGTTGTATGAAATTAATCAAATGAACTGAATTGAATAAAAATACAAAAACATGTATAAATTCTTATTTAAATTAATTCATTTTTTCTTCCAATATAGTTTAATACTGAAGAAAATATTTTGATTGAAAAGATTTATAAAATAGCTGTTCTTTTTACTGAAGCAATTTCTCCTTCAGATTACAGAACAGTTTGTTTAAACTGAATCAAATGAAAAACGACAATGTATGAAATATTCTGTTTTTTGCTTAATCAATTTAATTAACTTGAGTATCCAGAATATTTCATTTAAAGAATAAATAAATTCCTCGAAAGAAACATTCGTCTGCATGTAAAGTTTAGTTGATAACTGCAATCATACAGCTATGGGAAATGCATGATAACAGCGATATAACGAGAAATAAGAAATTAATGTGTGTACGCTGTATTGAAAAAAATAAAATAATATTTTATGATATGTTATTTTCTTTCTTTTTGTATATTATATATTTAAAAAACTAAATAAATTTAATTTATTTTACTATATTTTTGCGAAAGAAGTTTTATAGGTTATCTTTAGTTTGTATAGAATATTTTCATTTTCAGCAGATTAATTTAGAAAACATATACTAAATTGGTGAAATTGTTAATTGGTTAAGATTTTTCTTCAAAATATGTTATTTAAAATGCTTATAAGCAATTAATTATGTATTTTATTAGATTTGTAAATGTCATCAAACTGATAAAATTCCTATATTTTTAGAATCTTTATTTAAAATAATGTTGTTACAAAATTCAGAGGTAATTGAGGCTTTAATGCATTAAACAAAATTTTGTAAACTTTAAAAAAATGTTTTGAATTACAAAAATGTTTTACTAATAAAAATAAAATATTTATGATGCAGAGTTTAAGACATCAAAGTAAAAAATAATTAAATGTTTAATATTTGCAATAACATGCAAAGCCTTTCAAAGAATGATTTAGTAATTTTAATAGCAAAATTTATGAATTGTATAGTAAGGTTTGCAGCAATAAGGAGAGAAATGTAAAATAATTTCTAATGGTCTTTGACTCAAAAGGAAACACAAATGTTTTCTTTTAAAATAGGGTTTTCAAATGTTTATCATGTAAACATACATAATAAATGAACTGCCAAATGATTTTCCAATTGTCCTGGTATTTGACATAATAATAAACTTCTTTCCAAATTCAGACAAGATAAAACATTCAAAGTACGATTTATTGAGAGCCTCCATATTAAAATTGTTATAATATTTGTTGCATATAGACACATAAATTTAGGCTAAAGTTATATTCGCAACATATATTTTTATATTCAGATTAAACTTTAATATTTCTGTTGTATAATATTGTATACATATTTGTATTACATGTTATATTATGGTATTATGAGAAAATAAATTATTTTAATTAAATTATCACACTGTACAAAATTATTATTTTTTATTGTAAAGTTTATAGGCACTACAATAGTGGGTAGATATATATATAATTAATATTAAAAGGCATAAGAAAATTGTAAGAAATATTCATATTATTTTTTACGATAATTGTTATTTATATTTAATAATACCGGAAATAAATAAACAATTGTCATATGAAGCTTCTTTGCTTTGAATGCTATCTTGAAATTGTATTTAGACTTAAATAAAAATTTAAAAAAATAATGTTATAAAAAAAGTAAACAAGTAAAATTTTATGATGTTTTTAAGAGTCACAAAACTCCCAAGCCTTTATATTTTTCGATAAAATATAGCATGTCTTAATAAGTCGACTTCATATATATATTTTTTACAACATGTATTTCCAAACATACAATTAAAATTGTCTATATATATGTGTGCGTGTCTATAAATATATAGATATCTAACTTACTTTTGTACTCCTCTTATAAGTTATAGAATTAGTTGTTAGTTTTTGTAATTTAACAATAGCATAACATCTTGATTACAAAATTACACCAAGATCTAAATTTTTTTACTAAATAGACTTTAAATTTTAAGGAAAAGAACATTATTGTGAAATTAAAATGTTAAATAATTTTATGTACAGTTTTAATGATTTACATTTCCATATCACAAAGAATTATGCTTTTGAAAAGTCAGAATATAGTACGTAAATTGTGTTAGTGAAAATTCTAAAATAAAATAAGTATCAAAACTCAATATTAAATAAAATTATTCATATTATTTCTTATTCAAAATTTATAAATATTAGCCATTTTCATTTTTAAATGTGTTGCGAGAAGAGAACTTACAGATCTTCTGATATTTAAAAATTATATATTTTATGAAACAAATAATGCACCTCAATAGAAATAAATATATATAAACAGCATTTTTAGAAAATAGAGAACTTTTATATTTATTTATATTTAGTTCTTATATTAACCAAATTTAAAAATCATATTGAGTTATAGGTCTTAATTTAAATTTATAATGCAAATAAATAATAAAAAGAATAAATAAAAAGGAAAAATCATAAAATTCTCGTAAAATGTGTGCATTTAATTTGATATATACATAGTATACTACATACTTAATCAAACGAATACTTTTATAAAAATAAAATTATAGTGTTATAAGCATTTTTAGAATAAAATTTAATTCATAATTTTGATAATTCGTATAAAGTCATTATATGTGCATTTTGGGAGTATAAAAATATAAGACCTAAATCATTCTCGTTGTTTAGTTATCAACTTTTACAAAAGAAAGAATTAATCAGAAACGCAAATGAAATTCTTCAAATATTTAATTTAATTCATTTTAAGTTTTTAACGTTTTAAACTGAATTCATTTCACAATGTCTTGTTTATACACCTTTCTTTATATTCCTAAAAAAATTGAAATAACTTTGTTAAAATTGTGTTAATATACGAAATATGAATTTTAATTTAAAATTCCTAAATTTATATATATATATATATATATATATATATATATATATATATATATATATATATATATATATATATATATATATATATATATATATATATATATATATATATATATATATATATATATATATATATATATATATATATATATATATATATATATATATATATATATATATATATATATATATATATGTATATGTATGTATGTATATATGTATATATATATATATATATAATATTAAAATGTCCATTAATATCATTAGAATTATTTTCCAAACAAAAACTTCGGTTTGAATAGAAATATTCAGAAAATGTATCTTCGTTTTCATTTAATTAATTCTATCATCAATTAAGTATTTTATTTTAAGGATTAAAATTTGAATTTAATGCTTGCGAAAAACAAAAGCTTGCAAATACACCAGAGATCTTATTAATGTTTTATAAAATAAGAACTGATTTTATAATAATCATGAAAATTTGATCGCTTTAATATATTACTTGTTTATATTTATTGAAAGTAAACTTTATAATTATATTTGTGCTTTGTCATTCAGAAAAAAATCTTGTTAACTCACAGTCTCTAAAACGTCACATTTTTAGCTCTGTTAACTGAATGATTTGAATTCATTTTGCATAACCTCTCATATTCTTATTTAATCAAATGTAGGAAATGTGTTCGTAAAATCGAGAATAAAACCGAAAACTTTTCTAAACAATAGAAAATTGATTAATTAAAATAGTGTCTTAGGATTATATTTATTTAATAGATTTCTATATGTTTCCCATATTTACTCAAATTACAAGATAGAGTTTCTGCAATTGTTTATGGTATAAATAAATAAATTCTTTCGTTCACACAAAATTCTGCTCTATTTTAAACTAATTAAAGCATATATCTTCGGCACAAAAACTTTATTGAACATGTATAAATTATTTCCAAAAAAAAAAAAAACTCTCAAAATAATTTTAAATTTAAGCAAAAGTAATTACTTATTTCCACTGATTTTTGTAACATATTTTAAGTAAAAATAATTACTTAAAATGTGTTACATAAATCAGTAGACATTAAAAATATCCTATAAGTTGTTAAGATTATATAATTTGTGTGTGTGATAATGAGATAATACAGAGAATTAATTTACTCAAACAATTTTTAAATTCATTTTTAACAACACAATAACCAATTGAAAAATTATAATTCTTATGTAATAATGAATACATCATGCAATTGTTGTCTAAGGAACTAAAATAATTGAATAGGAATAAAATGTTTCATTAAATATTTGCATTAAACTGTCTTATTGAATTATCTATATGATATATGTTAAACGCCGAAAGCTTTTTGCATAGGGATATCTAATTTTCTTTTGATTTCATTACATCAACATTTTTAAGAACATAAAGAATAATGTTTTATTCCTTAAATGCGATAGCACTGAATTATAAAATATATTTAAATAAAAATATACAATATACCTATTATGCAAAAAATTCAAATACAGAAACACAAATTTTACAAAGCAATCCGCCTGGTCTTCGATTAATAAATTTTAGTTTTATTCTTTCAACATACTATTATCCAGGCAATTATCATCTTTTAACCATTTTCATCTTATTAAATAAGTTAAATGTTAACAAATTAACTAAGGTTCCTATATAAGCACTGTTTTATAAAAATTTCATAAATAAGATACATATTTAAAGATATGCAAAACAATTTCTTGAATTCTGCCTCAAATTTTTTTATGGGAACGTTTGATCAAAATAATGAACTATAGCTAGGGCTTTAAAATATAATTAGAAATATTTTGATTGATATACTCACAATTAGTAGATGTAAGTTTTTCCAATGTCTCAAATGTTATGATTACGTCATTAAAATATGTAAATATAGGAGTAAGTAAGTGACTTAAGCAATATTTTATTCCATGCTGGGCAAGCGTTTTTCAAAAATAATGTAGTATAGCAAATTAACTACCTAAAAATGTTCTCAAAACAATAAATGTAATACAAAATCCTTTCTATATTTTATTAATTAAATATTTTGAATAAGGTAGGTAATCCTTTTTATTACAAGGAAATTTCAGCTTAACATAATCTTGAAAATGGTGAGAAAACATGAAAGATTAAAATTAACTAAAAATAACTAACTTATTTCCTTTATTAGATATTACTAATTCACAAATTTTTATAAAGACTCTCGAGAAAAAATAAAATTGGTAAATTAAGCAAATTTACATATAACTAGACAAACTTAATGTACACACATTTTTGTATTTCTTGATAATCATTTTTGATTTTTCTTTATTTTATATATTTATATTATATATTCTTTATTTTATATATTCAAATCAGTATAAATACTTTTCCACTAAATTATGTTATATTCACTACAATAATTTTTTTATTAATTCATTAAAAAAACTTTGTTGATTGTCAAACAAAGAGTTTTACTAACATTTTAAAAAATTTGATTTAAAATATTTTTTTTCATTTAAACATTTAAGTTTTTCGAATTAAAAACTGATAATAAAGATTATATCTGTTTTAAGGTTAATAATTTTGAAATTTTTGTGTTCATTATATTATTAATGTATGAATTAAGCTATATATGAAAATAACTAAAACAATAACAAGATAAAAATTACAAAACTAAAAGAAGAAAAAAACAATATAAATCAAATTATTATTTTTCTAAAACTCAACCGACTATTTCAAAAATATTAAAGATTAACAATACAGTCCATTAAGAAAAAATACACTAGAGTAACTTAATAGCTTAAAGCATTTTATAAGAAATGATTTTTTATACAAATTCATTAAAGTGCATCCCAACAAAAATCTATTTATGATAAAAGTAATGTTGAGAATAAAGTGAATATTTTTTAAATAAGTGAAACGAGAAAAGTAATTCTAAGCATCCTTACATAATCTGATAATATAGATATTTCCTATATTTAAGTTAGTAACTTTAGAAAAAAATTTTAAAATGTAGATTATTGAAATGATTAAAGAAGGACTCACAGCTTTTACATATTCCCAGAGTAACATATTTACATATTCCCAGAGTTACATATTATTTTATAATATCAGTGAATACTATAAAATTATAATTACTATAATTTTATAATATTCACCAATTAAATGTATTTAACAAACTTTATATAGTTTAATAATTTGCGTTTGAAATTTCTATAGGTGATAATTTTGTTCAATTTTTTATATAAACAAGAGATTCAAATTTTTGAATGATTCATTAAAACATATTATTCCTTAGCAGAAGGAAAAGCAATTTTTAGTATCAAGTTGTTTTTAGGTAATAATCAGAAATTCTAAAATTATATTAATTTAAATAAAAAATTCCTATCTAAATGGGAATAACTTTTACCCACCACACGTACACACACACACACAAATATATATATATATATATATATATATATATATATATATATATATATATATATATATATATATATATATATATATATATTACAGTCCAGTCACATTAATGTGACCATCTGTCAAAAGCCAGAATAACCACCTTCGCAGAGCGGACTGCTGCGAGACGCAGGAAGAGAGTCACTTAGATCCCTGAAGGTGTTCTCTGGGATGCTTGAGCCATGCTGACTCTAATGCCGTGGTCAGCTGCGCTAGATTACGGTTGAGGATCCATGGCGCGGCAACAACTCGATCGAGATGGTCCGACAGATGCTCGATTGGGCTTAAGTCAGGGTGATTTTGTTGGCCAGGGGGAGACGGTAACCATCCTGGTACTCTTCGAACCACGCACGTACACTGGCAGCTGTATAGCACCTCGCATTGTCCTGCTGAAGATGCCATCATCCCGAGGAAAACAATGCGCATGTAGGGGTGGACATGGTTTTAAAGACAGAGATGCGTACTTGTATTTCGATCCATCGTGCCTTCCACAATGATCAGTGAACCCAGAGAATGCCAGGAAAACATTCCCTGCACCATAATGCTCCCGCCTTTCAGCTTGGACCGTTCCGGCAATGGTTGCAGGGTGGTTCCTTTCAGAGGTTTCACGCCTTATAGTGCCAACGTCCATCTGTCCGATGGAGCATAAAACGATTCATCTGAAAGCGCAACCTGTCGCCACTCAGTGGACGTCCAGCTGCTGTACTGGCGTGCAAATAATTTCAGCCTTCGCCGTCGATGAACAGCAGTCAGCATAGGTGCACGAACCAGCGTCTGCTTCGAGGCCAAGACACAGCAATGTTCTCGCTGAATAGTAGTTTGGGAGACACTTTTGGTAGCCCCGTTCATTTTGGTGTATCAGTTGTCAATGGTAGCTCGTCTATCTGCCCGAACGAATCTCCGCAACCGTCGCTCCGCCCTGTCATCTATGGACCGTGGTGCACCACATTTTTTCACGTTGCTGATTTTGGACAGTCCCCATTTTGCCATGCACGGTACACTTTACCACGGCGGCACGCGAACAGTTCACAAACTCAGCCGTTTCGAAATGCTTCCAATTTGGCCCGAAAGCCAATGATCATGCCCTTTTGGACGTCGGATAAATTGCTTTGTTTCTGCATTACGCCAACGATTGAGTTTTCCGAAGCCCTCACACACCCTTTCTTTATATGCGCCTTCAACTGCGCTGCTGCCACCTGCCTTCTGTGATTGGTTATTTAACTCTGGACGTGGAAAGTACGTGGTGGTCATATCAATGTGACTGGACTGTGTATATATATATATATATATATATATATATATATATATATATATATATATATATATATATATATATATATATATATATATATATATATATATATATATATATATATATATATATATATATATATATATATATATATATATATATATATATATGATTGTATGTTGTATGTATGTAGTATTTATTTATTTTTAAAGTTGACATTTTTGTACTAAACCTTCATTTCATTATAATGATAATTAAACATACAATTTAATTCCTTAAATCATATCATTAATTGGTTTTAAGCTATGAAATCAACTATGTTACTAAAGATATGAAAATATTTTTAGGACTGAAAATTTTTGATTCTTATTCTGATTTTTGTCTTGATGCAGTAAAATTGATACATTTTTCAGCATCTCAATATGCACAGTTTTCTTCCCCTTGATTTAAAACAATTTTAAGATTTTTTTTCATGTACTAAATAATTACATGTTATAATTTTTATTTCTATTTCACAATACAACTGACATCAATTTTATAATTCCAATCTTCATTAAATTAAATTAATCATTAAATGTCTTGTGTTTCAATTACCTTGTTTTAATTTTTTTCGAATCCGCAATTGCTTGCTAGAAATCAGTTTAAAACATCATGGGACATAGGTGCATACCATATTCAAATGTCTTAAATGAAATGTAAAATTAAATTTTAATTGAAAACGAAATTTCGTGCTGATATGACAAGCATACTGTAAAATTTCATCACTGGATCCAAATAAAAATGTCTTTATATTAGACTTTGAAGGCTGTAAAATATTTATCATTATGAAAAAAATTTAAAATTATGAGATTGGACATGAAGTTGCCACACAAATACATACATTCATATATATATATATATATATATATATATATATATATATATATATATATATATATATATATATATATATATATATATATATATATATATATTTGTATATATATATATATGTATGTATGTATGTATGTATTTCCTTGTATTTCACTTAAAATCTTAAAGTTGTTATTTTCGTAAGCAAGTTTTTTGTTGTAATTCATGTGCTAACTGTATCGTATGCGAACAATACAGGTTCGTACTAATTTTTTTTAGATTTAATTCTTTCTAAGAATAAATAATCTGATGCATTAAGTATGTGGTATGTTTAAACCATTTCTATTTTAAAAAACGGTAACAAATTATTTTATAAAGTATAGAAAAATGATATCTTAAGTATGAATATAATATTAACGAGAAACATTTTAAGCTGAAATAGAACGGAAGAACAGAGAAAAAAAGATGAAAAGCTGAAATAGACACTGAAGAACATTAAAAAGATATAGAAAGGGAATATGAAATTAAAAGCTCAATTAAAACTGACAAATTGATCTCACAGTGAAAATGTTCAATATTCTCATAAGATCTTCAAGGACTGATTTGTAGATATAATGTCAAAGAAGATATTAGTATATATGTACTTCTTTTTGATTATCAGGCACGTTGTACTCAAATACCTAAAGAGTTGGGGTTTCTTATTTGTTAAGATTATTACTGTATGGAATTATACAAATAATTGCATGTGAACCAGAAGAAGAAGAATAAAATTATGATTACGTAAAGGAAGTTTTATTTTGAAAATTAAATTGACACCAGAGTAGTTCAGAAAACTGTTCGTGAAACATCAAAAGGAAAATAATGGAAATTGGATAGATTATTACCATGATTATCATATAATTAATTGTACTTTTATAGATGTATCAACAGTCTTAAAGTTGATATTTTTGAAAAGTTAAGTGATTTAATCTAACGGATCAAATCAAAAAGAGAGCTCTACAAGAACTTAAATAATTATATTTAAATGAATGAAATACTATTAAAAACTCATTTCATTTATCAGAAAAATTAGAAAAAGTCGAAAAGATTAATAAAACTCTCTGACCCATAAATATTTTAATGAATTGAATATAACGATTCAACATCAAAGTAAAAGCTCATGTAGTCCCACCTCACAGGTATGTGAAAGGTAATGCTAATCATTGGAATGAAAATTTTAAAATAAAGAAAGATCTGAAAAAAAAGATTTAAAGATGAAAAATTTGAAAAAAAGACCTCTAATGTGATTCTACATATCATTTGAAACCACAATACGTTTTAAATAAAATACACTACTGGCCATTGAAATTTCTACACCAGGAAAGCGGCACACCACACACGTGAAATTTGCATGACAGGTAGAAATTGCTGTGTTATGCAAATGATTAGATTTTAAGCGCATTCATACAAAGCAGGCGACAGTAGCGACATCTACAATGTGTATAAAACCAGAGATTTGACAGCAGTTTTCTTATACCCAATTTCCGTTTCAATGTTGTTTTCGGCAAAGAAAGTTATTGTAATGCCTCGTGTAAGAAGAAAAAATGCCTATCAGCACGGGTCTGACTTTGATCGAGGAAGGATTATAGCCTACCGGGATTGCGGTTTATCGTACCGTAATATTGCTGGTCACGTCGGTCGAGACCCCATGACTGTTAGCAGAATATGGAATCGATGGGTTCAGGACAATCATACGGAACGTTATGCAGGATCTCAGCGACTCTCCCCCCCCCCATCACTAACAGCAAAGAATGCAGACATCTTATCCGCATGGTCACAAGGGATCGTACAGCCACGTCACGAACCCTGAGTCGAGAAATGGAGTCGTTTGCAAGGCAACAAGTTTCTGCTCGAACAGTTCGACGACGTTTGCAGCAGCATGGATTGTCTGCATGGTGACCATGGCCTCGGCTACCATTGACGCTGCGTCACAGACAAGAGCGCCTTCAATGGTGTGATCAGCGACGAACCTGGACGCGGGAATGTCATCATGTCATCTTTACAGATGAATCTTGGTTCTGTATACTGGACCATATGACCGCATCCGTTTTTGGAGGCATCATGGAGAACGAGCACGATTTGGACATCCTGCTGTTTCATTGGACATCGGCATACTGGCCCATCTGTTGGAGTGAATGTATGGATTGCCATTGGATAGACGTCTCGATTAACTCTTGTTCGTATTACCGGAAATTTGAACAGCAACCTTTACATTTCCGATGTGTTAGGACCCGTTGCTCTTCGAGGCCTCCCTAATGCTTTCTTTTAACAGGATAATGCACGATAGTCATTAATGTGAAGAATACAACGATTAAAACGTGCATTTGATGTTTCGTGCTGTGACGTGGCACATCGTACGTGTGCATATTTAAAAAAACAAAAAATCTTTTCCGTGATTACATTTTTCAATTTTATTTCGATATGGGCAGAACTGAAGTATTAAAAACAATTCCTACAATTTGTGTGCAGTCTGCAAATACGTAAGAAACGTCACACCTGTTTACCTGAGACAGCTATAAAAGAAACATCTTCTTAGGACTGTAGTATGTTGATGCTTATGGTATTGGCTGAGTATTCCAAAGCTGAGTATTGCGAGATGGTTTTACTGTACGGTGAATGTCGACCCAAGGCACAATCAGCACCAATGTTGTACCGCCAACGTTTCCCTGCAGGCCGGCATACTTCTTATCAAACCATTCTATCTGTTGTAAAACGTTTAAGGGAGACACGTTGCGTTAGACTAGTCGACCTCGATCTGGCATACCTGCTAAGGTAGGACGGCAAGTTCAACCGGATGAGGTATTTGCATATGCCCTCGCATATCCGAAATGCAGCGTAAGAGTGATCAGTCAACACTGTGGTCTCTCCAAAAGTCAGGTTTGGAAAATCCTAAGCGAATCAGGTGCTCATCCATACCGACCAACGTCTGAACAGATTTTAGTGGACGGGGATGCTGAGCGACGCTATGCATGGTGCAACTTCGTCATGAATCGGACACAGGACCAGCCAACATTCTTGGCAGATATAATGTGGACGGATGGGGCATGCTTTTCACGGAATGGCATATACAATAGGAAAAGCACCCATAACTAGGCGCTGGAAAATTCTAAATGTTTCGTCGACGTTCGACATCAAATGCGGTATGCTATTAACATTTGGTGCACAATTTAAAATAACAAGCTGATAGGCCCAACATTTTACAATGACACGTTAACCTGGTTTTGTAGAGCCGTTCTTTAATCTTAAGAATCTATGGTTTCAACATGACGGCACGGCTGCTCACAAGAAATCTCCAGTGAAGCAGTACCTCGTCAAGAATTTTGGCAACCAAATACAAACATATGCTGGTTTCGGAGAGTGGTATCACGTTCTCCTGATCTGACTCCACTGGCCTTTTTTCTGGGGGATACTTGAAACAGCAGGTGTAGGCGACCACCCTACAAAAGTTGCAGGACTTTAAACGACGCATTACGGTCACGTATTCCAATGTTTCACGCTGTATGCTCCAACGTGTGCAACGAGATTTTCAAGCGAGGATCTAAATGTGCATTGCATCTGACGGTGAGAAGTTCCAGATAGGAATGCTAACTCCACACATAATATGACATAAATATTATCTACAAAAGTGGCCGTAAGCATTTGGATGCGGATTCTCTGTCAAGGAAGCCTCTCATGGAACTAACAATTGAAAGCAATTTCGAAATCCCGTCCCTCGCAACAATTGAAGAATACGGAAAAGAACAACAAAAGGATAAACAGTTGAAGACTATCATAGGAACGCTTAAGAAAGTTGAGTCGTACTAAAATTATCAAATAAGAAGTGGTGTACTTTATAAAAGAAACTATGATCCGATGGGACAGCAGTGGATCTTGGTGGTACCAAAACAACTTCGTAGTGATGTTCTAAGAAGTCTTCACGATGCTCCGACTGCCGGTCATCTTGGTTTCGCCAAAACGTACGACCGGATGAGGAGAAAATACTGGTGGCCAATGCTGTATGGGAGCATATGTCGATATGTTTCACATTGTCGAGAATGCTAGAGACGGAAGTCACCTTCACAACTTCCACCGGGGCAACTTCAAGAGATAAAACCCCCTGACACACCTTTTGCCAAAATTGGAGTAGATTTACTTGGACGCTTTCCAGTAACCCGAAATGGCAACCGGTGGATTATAGTTTGCACAGACTATTTAACTACATTCACAGTCACAAAAGCAATACCAACTGCTGAGGCAACCAAAATCGCTAGATTTATAGTTGAAAAAATTGTACTGAAGCACGGAGCTCCCAAAGAAATGATAAGTGATAGAGGACGTAACTTTCTAGCCAAAATTGTTAAAAATGTCAACCAGTTATGTCAGACATCACATCTTCTAATGACCGCTTACCATCCACAGACCAATGGATTGACAGAAAGATTTAACAGAACACTGGTGGACATGCTGTCTATGTATGTAGACGTTGAGCAAAGAAATTGGGATACCATACTACCTTTTGTGACTTTTGCGTACAATTCAGCAAAGCATGACACCACGGGATTTAGCCCATTCTTTCTCGTTCATGGCAGAGATATCCAGACTCCTATGGACGTAATTTTCCCCTCTAATACCGAAACTTCTGACGAAAGTTATGTGCATCATCTGATTACCAAGGCTGAGGAAGCTAGACAACTAGCAAAACTCCATATCCGTGAAGCGCAAGCTACAGACAAACGTCGATATGATGAAAGGCTACAATACCGGGGATTTAGTATGGGTCTATACCCCTGTACCGAAAGTGGGAAGTATCCGAAAAGCTGCTGAGACGTTACTTCGGACCTTATCGAGTAACACGACGACTGTCTGGCGTGACACATGCAGTAGAAAATGTGGAACGAAACAGAGGACATCCAAAATTCACAAGACGTCGTGCATGTATTAAGATTAAAACCTTATATTGATCCAAAAAGACAATTCGTTGATGAAGGCATGCCTACTTCCAGGAGACTTGTTACAAGGAGCCAAACCAGATGGCAGCGGGTCGCTGCTTCCTCCTAAAGAGGTGGAAAAGGAACGAAAATTATTCCTCCTGATCAAGGACTTCGTGGCTCAGTCGGTAAAGCATCGGACTCGCGAGCCGGAGGTTGCGGGTTAAAAAGCAAGCGGGGCAAGTTGCGTTAAAATTTATTTATGTTTATTTCTTAATTTAAGTTAATTATGCAAATTCATGTAAATTTCAGTTTCCAATTTTCTGCGGGTCTTCCAAGTCTGGAAGGTTCTGAAATTGTATATAAATAGCGACTGATTAGATTTAATAATAATAAAATTTTGATTTAATCTTGAGCGCTTTCGTTTCCATTGGCTTTATACATTCACTTCATCTACGCGACAATATGAAACTAAGTCTACAATAAAGAAGTTAGGAAACAATATTTTGTAATATATGTACTTTTTCGTGTGCAGGATTTTATATTAAATAAAATTAATATCTTTCTTCAAAGAAACAATACATAACTTATGAACATCACTTATTTCATACTTCAAAGTCACTAATATTAAAAAAAAAATTAATATCATTATAGGAATAAAATTATCTTTTTTCAAACATTTATACCCAATTGGCATAAAAATGGAAGTAAGTATTCATTATCGACAATTTTATGTAGATTAGTAAATAAATTTTTTGTTGTTTAAAAAATACATAAATTATTTGTATTACAATTTTTATTTTTCTAAACCAATTATTTCGCGAGGAAAGTAAAACAATATCATTTATATTAAAACTTACAAAAACATTTAATATTTCATACGAGATTTACTCTAATTACTACAAGCGAATAACAATTAAAAAAAATGATTTATTTTGTTCAATTAAGTTAAAATAGAAGGATATATGCATTATATGTTAAACATTTCATACAATGGAAAATACTAAAATTGGTATCCGTAAATTGTAAATTATCCTCTAATAGTATTAATATCATTAGAATGCCACAAAAATTGTATTTTAGATTATTTAAAATAATAAAGGGTTAATATTAACAATTTTATGTACATTACTATATGGAATTATTTTAATTTTTTTTAATTTTAGTGTCAATAACCCCATTTTATAAAATCGATGCTATTCGCTGTTCTAAGAAATCATTTAGAGATTCAAATGCAATTTTCATAGAAAATAATGGAAGAAACGTACTCATTTTAAGTAAACTTATTTAAAACGTATAAATATATCTTATCGAAATATTATATTTTTTAAAAAAATTTCAATTAAATTACTTTGTAACGTTAGAGTGTTTTAAAATATTTGTGATAACTAATTGCACTACAAGTATATTAAATGTTAGATATAATTTCTTATTCCTTCTTTTAATGAAATTGTATGACCTTTAAATGTACTGTAACATTATCAATAAATTCTTTTATACAATAAATCTAAGAATGTTGTCTAGCTTAACAAATTAATAAACAACATTGTTTAATATTGCGGTGTACAAGTTAATCTTCTTATTCTAATGAAAGTAACAAGTATTTCACACTCCACCCACACTTGTTTTATTTTCCACAAAATTATTTTCGGCTTGAATTGAATACGTTAATCTAAATACTTTTAAAGCTTCTTATAACACAAAATATTTAAATTAATTTTATAAGCTAAATAATAAGATTGTAAATTAATTCTTAATATTTTATAAGTAACTTAAGTATTTTCCTAATAAAATATGTTTCTGTTTGATACTGTGTAATTTAAAATTAGTAACGTTCTTATTGAAAACATTACAGCAAAGAAAAGCTGAAAAAGTGAAAGTTCCAAAAATATTATAATTTATTATACAATATATATATATATATATATATATATATATATATATATATATATATATATATATATATATATATATATATATATATATATATATATATATATATATACAAAGTACAAATCGATGAAAAATAGCAATTTTGCGGGATTCTGATATATTTTTTCTATATGCGATATTTGTGTGTTTTCTAAAATTAAATTTTCATCCAGTTATAATCCAAAGCATAGCTTGGGAAAATCTTAAAATCTTACAATATTTAGGCATTATCTTTAGTGGAAAAAATACTCATTGTTTACTGACAATGCATTAAATTGTTTATAGGTTAGAAAAGAATTAATTAGTGGGTATCAAAGTGAAACTTAGATGAAAGAGAATTATTATAAACATTTAAAAAATTGTTAATTTAATTTTTTAAATTGCTTTAATAATTTTTATTTAAAGCATGAAATTAATTTTAAATTTAAAGAATATATGCCTTTTTCAAGTATCCATTATCCAATTTTCGCGATTAAAATTATTTAATTTAAATTCTTTTTTTTAATAAATGAGTTTGCTACATTTTTCAAATTAATTAACTTATTCCTCAACATTAAAGTTTAAATATTTTGTGAATATAATAATTATTTCCTTGGAAATGAATGTGGATTTAGAAAATAAGGTATGCATTTGTAAGTAATTGAATATTTTTTAACTTTTTAAATAACAAAAATAAATAGATACTCTATGATATTTTATGGAAATTCAAGATAAATTATATTTATAGAGTAATGTGTATATTTCTTAATATTCATTGTTTTAAGTTTGTGTTGTGTGCTTTATTCAATATTAGCTTTATTTATAGCTACTACAATCTTATAAATTGAAAATTATTGTTGAAATATTTGTCTCGATGTATTGTATATTTTAATTTTTTTTTGTTTTAAATGCAGCTTTTTTTATTATTTTTTATATTCTTACTCTTACACACATTTAATTCCATAAAATATATCTTAAAATATATTTGGGTTTAGGAAAATTAATAAAGTAATGACATGATGTTTTACAAAACATTAAATTTCTAATGAACTGGTATGAAATAAATTTATTGTATGATTTTTTTTTAACTGACCGAACTGTGAAGTTTCAAATTGAAACTATTTCTTAAATAAATAAATTAAAATGTAATCCTAAATATGGACATATATTATACTAAACAAAATTATATAATTTTTTTAAAGATGCTGTTTTGCATTTTTCTCACTCTTAACTAAGATTACTGATTCTGTAATTTTCTCATTAGTAATATTCTATATTTCATTTAATTAGAATGTGTCACATTATTATTCCACATAGTTCATTTTTAAACAAGAAATTAGATTCATATCAAACACTTTATTATGAAAAAATTTATATATGAATTTTTGCACATACTAATTGTTCAAAAGTAAATTCGTGAATGTAATGAAAATGCTCACATTCACTAATTATTTTATATTCGAAATTTAAAACTTGTTAATAGGCAAAATATGCTTCACCATTAAATTCAAAATGCAGATTTTAATTCCTAAAAAATACAAAAAATGTGTGTAAATTAAATATTTTTGTTGATGATATTTTCAGTTTTAAAATGTTTTTAATTGGAAAAGTGCAGAATAAAAATGACGGCAAATTTTTCCTTCTGCATCAGTATATTGAATTAGATAATACTTGCACATTATAAATTTGTCCATATAAAACAATTGGTGTCTGTTTAAAGGTACATATGTTTTTATTTTATCAGAAGCAATAAAATACTTATCTTTAGTCCTTCATTAATAAAATAATTGTGTTCGTTAAATAAAGTAAATAAATGACAAATATGCATACCTATACAAAGCAGATCTGTGCTCTTAAAAATATACATGTTTATAAAAATATGTATAATGAACAATACAATATGAATCCATGTATCAGTATAAAACAATTATATTTTCACTCTTAAATTAAAATTTTTATAATTATCTTTATGCATTATTTATTTTTAATTTAAGTACTTAGTATTTTTATTTTCTGTACTGTTCTTCATTTAATACTTAAAGATAAAATTGAAAAAAATAAAATAATGCATTAAAAGAGCCAATAAAAATATTTTGACAAATGTAAATGTTTTAATTAAGTATCAATTTTTATATAACGAAATTCATCTTTCCGATTAATAACTATTTTATTTATACGTTATTTATTGAGAATTGTTTTTCGAAATAATCTTATTTGAATCAAATCCAATAAATCTTCAATATTATCTAAAAATATTCAGTATATTGTGCTAAATACGATAAAAACATTTAGTGGACACAGAATATATATTTACCAGAGAGGAATAAATTATAAGCATTCTTATCACAATTTGATTTTAATGTGAACATATGAACACAATACCTGTTGTTTTACAAAATATGCAATTAAAATGTTAACAAATAATCTTAGTAGTCTTATTTACAAAAAATAGCTGACTGAGTAATGTAATTTAAGTAAATTATGTAACTTAAGCTCGAGTTCTGCAATTTAAGTAAGTTGAGAGAGAAGTTAAAGATAAAATATTTGATTTATACCATATCGACTGCTTATTCCATGCCAAAATAATGCAAAATGTTGATACGCAGTAGAATATATTAGTCCCGTAATTAAGAACTAATCCAAATTTGCTGAATTGATAATAGAGAATATTAATAAAAATAACTAAAAACTGATTACTCGTTTTGAAACAATCTAAATAAAAATATAATTTATAGAATTTAAAATTTTATAGAATAACACTCTCAGGGAATTGCTTTATTAAACATTTTTCATGTGCCAATTTAAAATTATTAATATTTTTTACTTAAAGTGAAAAGTTTGATATTTATCACAAAATTAACTGAATTATCTGAAAACACTTTTTGTAGCAAACACTTTGTAACAAAAATTAGCTGAAACTCAAAATAATGCATTCTAAATGAGACGGTGACCATTAATTCAGTGAATATGCCAATTTTTATAATTTAAGCCGGGATGAAACATTTGTTTATAGATATCATTTACTTTCCAAAAGGTTACTATCAGAGATATATCATATATATTAACGAAATGGAAATTTACATTTATGTATTACATTTACAAATTTGTCTAAAACGCAAAGAAATGTATGATTATTTTATGCAAAATTTTTAATAATTAAAATAAATGTTATCTGGTAATAATTTAGCGAAATTAAAAAATTTGGCACAATTTGAAAGGATTTTTAGAAATTTAAGAATTTTCCTATCTATTAAATGTTCAAATGAAGAATAGAATTTTCATATGAAACTCTTGACGAATTAGTTTTGTGTTCGTAAAAGAAATGGCATGAACCATGCATAAGATGCCTATAAATTTAACTTCCAAGACGGAAAGTTAAAAATATAGCAACTACTTTGTTAGGATCTTTGAAGTATTGGAAATCACATCAATATATCTTATGTATATTATTAGAATATTAATCATGAATATGCAGTTTATTGAAATTTAGAACCGGCGGTAAGAATGATAAGTGCAATGTTTCAAAATTATTTGATGTATTGACAGTTAAAAAAAGATGAATGTAAATTATTTCATTGATGAATCTTTAATTTTTTAGATTTTTTTTCTAAATTGCATTTTGTATGATGAAAAGAGGAAATATATAAATAAAAAAGGATATATATATATATATATATATATATATATATATATATATATATATATATATATATATATATATATATATATATATATATATATATATATATATATATATATATATATATATATATATATATATATATATATATATATATATATATATATATATATATATATATATATATATATATATATATATATATCATTAAATATAATGCTGAATTTAAAAAGTTCTTTTTTTCATTTGTTAACCTTCAAAGTGAAATGAAAACATATATAGTCTGTGGGAAACTAACCAATATATCTTACGGTTAAGTTGTTAAAATTTTGAGCATACAAAATTTAATCAGAAATAAGTAATTGTATTTTTCAAATGGTTTACAAGAACTTATTCTTTGATTTGTGTAATACACTGGAACAAATCGATATTATTGTCATTAATTTTTTATCAAGCGGTATTTTTAGCTATCAAAAACAAGTTTATTTAAAAATTGGTATCTCTCTCTCGCTGAGATATTTTACTCAAGTTGCATACAAGCAAAATCAAAATGCTTAAATTAGTAATATTAATATGAGATGACGAAATGTGTATCTCATGTTTAAGCTTTAATATTAAAATTTAATTTTTATATATTCAATTTTTTCACTATTTTATTGAGAAAAAAATCTAGAAAGTTCAAGATGTCAATGCTTAGCGGAAGTTTAATGTGGAAAAATAATATTAAAAGCAAAAACATATTATTAACAATAAATAATATTAAAATAATAATTGTGATAGTTTTAAGCAAAGAGCTGCCACAGGCTCAGGCTTATTTTTATGTAATTTATTTAATGTATTTAAATAAAAATTTAGTTTTCCTTTTCTGAAATTCCTTTTCACAACATTTGGTTTATAAATAAAATTTACATTTCAACACCGCTTTGATAAACTATTTTAGCCCTAATTTTATGGAGAAAAATTCCATAATATATACCCAGTTCATGATTACATACAAAAATAAAACTATATGGATTTAAATATTTTTTTGAATATTAAAATGTTTCAGTAACATGTATAACATTAGAATCTTTAAGACATGTTGTTATTTTTCAAAAGATAAATTTTTATGATATAAATATTTGCTATCGTAACATATTTAGTAATATTTGTATACACATTGAAATTTTAATATTTTTTAGAAATATTAATATTGTCATACATACTTTTTGAATAGAAATATACGGAGTGTGTAAGAGGTCATGATTTATAATTATGGTTTTAATATGATATTCTCAATATATTCGGTAATATAATAAACAGAAAAGTTTTTAAAACTATTCTGAGAACTCTAATCGAGACTTAAAAGAAATGTATAAAAAAATATATAAATCTTAATCTTAATTCAATATCTTATTAATATTAAGAAAATGTATACACTATTATTAAGACAATTAAGTCAGTATCCAAACCAAGACAAATAATGATACTGAAGTTTTTTTTTTTGTGTGTGGTTCATTAAGCATTGATGATAAAAATAATCAGTTTTATTAAAAAAAAAATCAGTGGAAGATGGCAGATAAAAAATAAGTGGGGAATTCAAATAAAAGTAAAGTAAAAATTTAAGCTTTTCAAATATAAAAATAAGTATTATAACTTCATGAATAATATTTTATGTACATGAATGAATACCGCAAAATGTACATGAAAATTTTATTTCAATATTCCAACCAATCATATAATATGAAAACATAGATAATATGTTTAAATTCAGAATGCAGACATGAAAATTAATTATTGACATTAGTTAACCACTATTATACACAGCCAAAATTGATATTAAAAAGAATTATCATAATTGTTATAAATATCGGTAAACTATACATAAACTATTTTATCAAGATTTTAGTATAAATTATAAAAATAATAAGTTTAATGTTTTTTATTGTAACGCTTTTTACTATTGATTTTGCTAGTTTGATTCATTAAGTGCATATTTTATGCCTAAAAATTGTGCTGTTAAAGTACATTAATTCTAATTTAAATTGCACAAATTGCTTAAACTTAATATAATATAATTCGTACTGTAATATAATAATATAAAACTTAATATCATAAAATAAAACTGTAAATATATTTTCTTCAAATTGAATGCAAAATTTTATTAGTTATAATAAAATAATTCATTCTCCTTTTAAATCATTAACTAAAGTTATCATTAAAATATTTCCATTAAAATGAGTTATTAAGCAGTTATAAATAAATCCTTAAGAAATTTTAAATGAGGAAGACTTTTTTTTCCTTAAGGAGAAAATATTCATAATATAACTTTCATTAATTATGATAAAGTTTACCATCAAATATTTTAATTAACAAAAAAACATGAATAAATAAATATTTTTATTGAAAATTTTAATTTTTAAATTAATATATTCGTGCTTGAATATCATATACATAATGACTTAAAATTGGATTTATACATTTGTAATTATTTTCATGTTGTGTGCCAAAGCAGCTTTTTTCATCAAGATCTGCAATATTGTTTCTTGGATTAAAAATTTTCATTACATTCGATAAATAATACATTTTTATTGCATCAATTATAAACAAAATATTTGAAATAGTTTACCTTTTTAATTATTTTCCTACATATTCCATGCAAATTTAATACTTTTAATCATCGAAAAAGAAATCAAGTTATATTTAATAAAAGTTGATTTCATTAGAAATAAAGTCTCGTTTAATAAATTTTGCAACACATTTTTAAACTAGAAACATTTAAATAAACAACTTTTAACTTAAAATTTTCAGAACATTAAAATAATTTCTGGAATTCTTTGTGGGAAAACTAGTTCCTTTCAACTGTATTAAAATTTGCTTTGGTAAGCTAAAAAATACTATGTTCAGATATAGTTCTCCATGTATGTTTCATTAATCATGAATGTGATAAATAAAATTAAAATTCCTGTAAGAATATAATGCCAGTTTTTTAAGAGGAAAATCTTAATTCATGATTCTTATATACGAAATCTTATTTTATCCTAAATAAATAAAATTGCAGTTATAATTTCAGGATAATGAAGATAAAAAGACAGGGTATTTTCATAAATATGCATTTGATTAGTCAATTAAGAGGAATTAAATAATATGTAATTTGATTATTTGGTTTTACGAACAAGACTTTAATACATTTAGCTCAAAATGAGTATAATGTTATATATGCTAACTGTGTATGATATTTAGAATTATATTTTCCTTTTAATTCTATGCAATTTGAATAAAAAGATACTTATTGAAAAACGAAATAATTATATCCTTACTTATACGATTTCAAAAGCAGAAATATATTACAGTCATGGACAATATAAGAACCAATGTTTATTGGATATTGTCATCAAGATTACAATTACGTGTGACAAGATGACTGCAATTGCTTTTGTTTGTCTTAACTTTTTACATCAATCATTTCAATTTCAAATTAATGTTGACTTGTTGTGCCAAAACTTATGTAAGTAAAAATTATTCCTCAATCAAATTCATAAATATAATGAATTATATACCGTTTTCTTTTACATAACCTTTTGTAAAACAACATTTGAATGTTTCACCAATCTGTTTTCCCTTTGATTAAATTAAATTGAAAACAATCTTGGACACATAATAACTATTGATGATGTGGTTAGAAAGGATCATCACCACAGAATCATAGAGCATTTCTACTAAAAAAATGTAAATATTAATTATATTCTATTTGAAACTAACTTTATAACAAAGAGGAAAATAACAAGAAAATTTCAATGACACAAAAGATGTATTTGGTAATAATAAATTGTTTGTATAAAATGAAGCTGCAGACGATTCACAAGAAGTTCTTATATCAGTAGAAGTTATATTTGCACTATCAAAATTGAGTATGAAATACATCATTACTTCTCTTATTCATATTAGCTCAGAGATTCTGATTGAACTAAATCAGGATTGTAAAGAATTATACTCTCTTTTGCAAAATGCTAAAATAGAAACAAACAAGTATTCAGATTACATATTACGGAAAGGTTATTTATAACTCTTTCTGAAAAATTATAAGACATCAAATTATAAAACTATATAGTAAAGGGACATTTAGCCGAGAGGAATGTCGAAGGCTAATAAGCAAGATAATTCTATTAGCCAAAATGTTACAAGGAAGTAGAGACATTTCCCAATTTGTAGGAAGAGGAAATGATTCGAAGAACGTTACAGTAACTTTAATTTCTACATCTTCCGATATATTCTAAAATATTAATGGCGTTGGTTCATTACATACATATGAGTAAAAAAGAATGCATTATCACTGTTTTCTGTATGTCTTCAAAACATAGCGTTGTAACTGTAAAAGACTCTTCATCGACAGTAGTAGATGCACTATCGCAAATGTTAAAACGCATTGGTTCTTCTAAATGTATTCAAACTGCTCAAAGAATTTCCTTTTGATGAGGATTTCTTAAAAAGAGTAGAATTTACGTTTGTGAAAATATTTATTGACCATCCACAAAGTATCCAGTGGAACGTTTAAATAGCACTTTGAAAAGAAAACTCAAAGTTGGGAGTTTTGAAAGATTTGCAAATTTGCTTCAGAATTGAAAAATTAATAATCAACCTGTTCTGTTCCCCCTAAGAACACTTACACATAAATTTACAATTATCACTCCGTCAGAACTAGTACATGGTAAGGTACTGCAGACACCAATTACCTTATTTCCTGAAAAATGGCAAGAATATATGGAAAAAAATGAAATTGTAAGATATGTCTTTCAATGGATCAATCGCATTAAAATATATCAAAAAATAGTTGTTGAGAATATGAAAGAAAGAGAGCTAATAAGAAAGAAGTATCATGAGAGAACTAGAACTACTGTGATAAGCGAAATTTCTCCTGGTTATTTAGTATTAATTCAAGCCATTTATCACCGGAGAAAAACTTGCTCTTCATTGGAAAATACCAGGGAAAACTCAAGAATACCTGATGAATTTAAAGTACAGATCATTTAGGAATATTGGACTCCAAATACAAAACCCTAAATAAAAGCCTTTTTGGAATTCTTAGGATACAACAGATAATATATACTAATGTTTCCAATAATTGCTTACTTCCTTACAGATGTTCCTAAAGTACCTAATAGAAAAAAAATATTTAGAATATTGATTCTTGTAATATTTTTTCCAGAAACTGATTGAACTGGTATTAAGTAAACCAATATTATATATTCTTGATTTCAGACGAAAATTTATCATCCAAACTGATGCTTCTGATCATTTAATAATTTTAATTAATTTTTGTGTTAAATAGAGCCAATCATTTCAAAAGTCTTAAGTTTCACAATAATATATGTATTTATCCTTATACATAGAAAAAAAAGTATGCTGTCCATTTAGAGTCTTTTAAATTAATTTCTTTTAGTGAACTAAATCAACACAAATAATTTTCTAGGGAAAATGTCAAGTCATTATATTTCTTTATTATCATCAAAATTATACTATTCATTTTCATTATATGAGTGACGCATTTCATTTACTTGTAAATATTTATTTCACATTTTATCGGCAATTATAATTACATTGTTTGGTTTTATTTCATATATATGCTATTGTGTTTCTTCTAGCTATTATAAGATTTAATTTTAAAATGAAATGTCAATATGTTTTCGTTAAAATACTTTTAATAATGGATGTTAAAATACTTTAATAGATTTAAATAATATTTGGAAATAACTATATTTAAAGAAAAAATCTTTGTTGAAAAAGATATTAAAAGAATCAGATCGTTTAATAAAAATTCTGGCTTAAAATATTCATTTTCATAAAAAGAACAAGCTATGTCTTTTTGAACTTGAATGCTATTATCTGATTAATTACAGTTGTCTTGGAAATTTTTTTTGTTATGTATGTCTTGGATATTATTAAATTAATAATGACGTTGATGACGTTTTTATTGCTGGCTAAAGTTATCAGGGGTAATTAATATTTTCGATCAAAATAATTACATTATTTATTGTAAAGATGAATCTGTACATTTATCATTAAATGTGATTGTGAAATTTTGAATTGAGAGATCATTCACTTGATATGGGAGTCTCATAGTGAAATTTGAGTACTAAACCCAAAAATTGTACAAATAATATTTTATCAGTGTTTCAATGAATGCTTTATTTAATTAGTTATTTTATGTAAATAATAATTTTTTGTAATTGTTTCATTTACTTTTATGTGATGTCATCTGAATATTCAAGAACCATGATTTTTTTATATTTCTAAATTTCTTTCAAGCGGTATAACAGATCCAATGACCTGGCAAATTGTATGAATACCACTCTTGTAAAGATGGTCCATTGTTAGCTTTAAAATGTTAAAAAATTATTTCATTAAAATTACTATTCATTTTAGAGACAAACATATTATTTACTTCGATTTTTGGAGTAAAAATATTTTCTAATAATAAAATTACAAGTGAAAAAGCAAACATCAAAGCTATTTAAAAGATATTTTCTTGAGTGTAAACTAGAAATTTATAAAAGAGTATTAAATTTTTTCCTTGAACTGGTGGAGTTAACTGATTTTAAATTATAAATTTCTCATTGAATGTTTAGAGTTGCTGTTTACTAGAACTATGGTACTTTATGCACATTTTTGATTATTGTTACTCTTAATTTTATGGGTTTATTTACAACATACGAATTATGATTACAGCATTTTTTTATTTGGAAATAGTTTTAAGCTGTATCATGCATCCAATGTCTTGACAGAATATGACAGTATAACTTTTACTGAGACTTCATTGTTCGCTTTTAATGACAAAAATTTATTCCGTTAAAATGCTTGTGCATTCTAACTTTACAGTTAAGCATATTATTTACTTTGAAATCTAAAACATAAATCCTTTATGAAAAGTAGATAAAAGTATTTTTAATTGTAATACATGTAAAATAAAAAGTAAAGTTATTTGAATCATTTTATTTGAGTGAAAATTAGAATACTACAAGCATTTTATATACCTAGAATTAAAGTCGATTAAAAGTCTTGCTTGACATAATAAATTAAACAACCTCGTTTAATGAAGAATAGTTCTTTGAGTACGTAATACGAATTTAAATTACCCAAAGAATTTCATTTGTATTTATCATCTAATTATTGCTTTCAATGTGTACATAAAGTCAGGAAACAGCTTAGACATAAAATTACAAAACAAACAAATTAGTCATACAAAACCAGTAAGAGTAAAATTTTAAGTTAAATATACTTTTTAATTTTGAATGATTGCAAGAGTGTAATATTCTCGAATATACGTAATGTTTAGGATATAAATGATAATTTTAAATATTTATTGACAATACATCATACTAGTAACAGAATCTGGAAGCAAAATAGAATGTCATTTATCTGTAAAATTTAAATACAATAAATTGAAATTATTTGAAAAGCAATTTATTGTGTATATAATAACTAAGCAATTTTGATCTAAAAATAAAACGTTCCGACATTAACTCATGTAATAAATAAATTATTTTTTCCTGTCCTAACAATGTGTTTATCAGTTTATCATGCGTAAACAAAATAGATATAAGAGCCTCTTTCACTATATTAACTACTGAACGGATTTTGATAAAATTTTGTAATCATTTATAATATGGGCCAACTTAAAAGATAGAAGTTTTATCTTAATTATTGATCTCAATATTTATTATTGCAAATTAAATCTTTATTATACGACATTAGTGTTTATTTATCGGTTAGTTCTATAAATTCTAAATAGATGGCGGTTTAGCATCTAAGTTGCACATGTATTCAGCAGATAGCGTCGTGTTTATATTTCTAGGTTATACAATCATCGAGAATTAACGTGCGCGCGCAAGCGCGTGTTTGAATATAGAATTTACATATATTTTCATGATGTATTTGACCAATCATATCACGAACAGTTTGGATTCCTATATTTTTCATTTGAATTACAGTATTTGTTTGATTCCAAGACATTTTCGCTTATCTTCTCAACATAACCATACGTCATTTTCATTCATATTCTCAACATAATCATACTGTAACAATTTTTCGTGAATCATTTTCATAATTATACTTTGTATTGTGTTATTATTGTGCAGTGTTCAGTTTGAATATTTTTAATGTTATAAATAATAAAATAAAATTTTATTTATTGCTGTTTTTCTCTACTAATTTTCATACCACCTCAAAAACATGTAAGTATTTCTTGATAGTCTTTTATTTTTTTTAATTTTTATTTTATAATTTGATAATTATGAATTTTTTATAATTTGATAAGTATTAATTTATTCAGCCGTACATTTTGATTGAATTTATTTTTTCAAATGATAAATTCTTTTAGTTTTTTTTTATTTCAGTATAATGCCGCGGAAAAAATCAAACCTTAACAATCAGTATAATAAAAATGCACGATGTATGCGTGCTAATAGAGCTCATGAATCCGAAGAACAAATTGCAGCAAGAAACGCAGCTCAACGAATCAGAACAGCAGAAATTCGCAGTTAAGAGTCTCGAGAATTGTGTGATGAACGTCTACGACAAAATATATTGAGAATAAGATCGGCGTGAGAACGGCACATAGCCACATTTTGAGAACGCAACAGAGAGCGACAACAAACCAACCGTGAATTAACCTGTGCATCATTCGTTCGCCTTGCGTTTGAATATGCACCAAACATCAATTACTCTGCACATCCTAAAATTATAATTGGTGCAGTGGATAAAATATGCCAATATTGTCTAGCGTTAAAATTCCGCAATGAAACGACCAGTATGTGTTGTGCATCTGGAAAAGTTGTACTAGCACCTCTTCCTATTCCACCGGAACCTTTAACCGACTCAGCGGCTTAGAAAATCTCAAGAATCTGCGAAAAATATTTCCTCTTTAAAACCAAATGTACTACTTTTACCCACGTCCCTAAACTATACAAAAATCGTTGACTGTTTCCCATTCTCATTGGGAACATTTCCTACCCCCTGAAAACTGTCACATCGCTCAATTTAGAGGGAGGGGATGTCAGTTACTACTAACTACCCTATCTAGGGTTGTATGTATTTGCCAGAAAGAATTGTACATCCCAATAAAAGTGGTTAAAACGAAAACGTATATCTTTTTTTGTATAAAACTTAAAAAGCAAAAATTATTAATAAATAACTGTTTTTTGTGTAATTGAAAATGATTGAAGATATTCCTCAGTATTTTTAGGTTGACTTGGTAAATAATATGAAATTCAAAGAAAAACGGTATCTACAAATTATGATGTTTTAGATTTCTTACGCAGTTTAATTAAGAAAGTTGCTTGTCACATTTTCTTGTATATTTATTATTTTCTGTATAATGGAAATTTCTCTTT
The DNA here is from genome assembly GCA_037975125.1 of Latrodectus hesperus. Classification (NCBI taxonomy): domain Eukaryota; kingdom Metazoa; phylum Arthropoda; class Arachnida; order Araneae; family Theridiidae; genus Latrodectus; species Latrodectus hesperus. Next base: position 71,921,997 of record CM075857.1, on the reverse strand, counting down.
TTGAATGAGACACAGAAGCTTTTCAAATTTTTATTACAGTAAGATAAAATAATGTTAGTAAAAATACATTTTCTCACATTATATTTTTCTTAACACAAACAAATTTTTACTTTATATGAATTCATCTATGTAGTAATTAGTGTGGTGTTTATATGAAAATAAAAGGCTTAATTATTTTTCAATTTTTATAATGTTATTTTCAAAAACATTAATTAAAGCTTTTCAATTTATTCATCTTTAAATGTTTTGAGTTTAAACAATTAAACATAACATTAGAAAATTTGCATAACATTGTGAATAAATGTGTGTAATGTTCTTGGTTTATACTATATCTGAAAAATTACTTTCACTTTATATTTAAATATTTGGAAAAGTTTTTTAGCCCAAAAAAAATTAAATATTTACAAAAAAAGGATTAATTTTCATTTCTGCCAAATTGTATATGAAAATAAAATTATTTAATGCAAAATACATGTAGATAAACTTGCATTAAAATTGTTCTGTATAAGAAATTTTAACACATTATATTTGCTGATTGTGTACTTTCTTAATTATGATATTTCTTATATATTTACATTCTAAAACAATATTATAAAATCATTTATTAGTTTTACAATTTTTTTCTTTCATATTAAAAAAACATTATTTAGATATTTTTAACAAGATATTTATTACAAATTAAAGTTGTATTTTAATCGAAAAGAATTCCAAGTGATGGACGAAAAATAAATTGCTTAAAACACATTTGTTAAGTATTCAATATACTTATTCTCATTAACTCAAAATAATATTCAATTATTATGAAGCAATCTGGTGAAATAGAAAATGAATTTGAAACTCAAAAGAATTTAAATTAAATTTTTTCAATATATGTGACAACCTTTTTTTAAGAAAGCTTTTCCTAAGCACTTTAAATTATTTGAGAGAGGAAGAGAGAGAGATTATTGTGTGCCGTCCTTATTATATATTTACTTTCATCTGGAAATACATTTTTCTCAATTCTTGAAGTTAAGCACTTTGGTAGACCTCATAGTGATTTGAAATATATATACTGCTATTTAGTAATTTATACTAATAGAAGAGTTGGTGTGTTGCCTATAAGCTCAGAGGATATGTAACATGAAAGCGAACAATTGATATCATTGAACGATAAAAAAAGTTAGCAATGTACTTCAAGCAACGTTATGAAGTCTCATTTATTCCATTTTAAAAGTTACAGAAGTTTTTTTTTTTTTTTATTTTTTTTATTATTTTTTTTTATCCTACGCCCGACCTTGGTTTTTCAACCATCAGTCTCTGTCGGGCAGCCCAATACAATCTTGAGGTGAATGAAAAGTCATCTTCCGCAGAATTTCTAACTGCGACGTCCGAAAGTCCAGGGCAAGTGAAAAGGTGGTCACCAGTCATGTCCTCTAGTCCACAAAAAGGGCAGATTGGAGAGTCCTTCAAACCCAAACGGTGAAGGTGTTTAGTTACAGAAGTAGAAACTTTATAATTATTTAATGCAAGTAAATAAATATTTTTCAAACCCTTTCACAATATTATAATACTTTCAGCACACATAGCAAGGCTGATTTAGATTATTTATACGTTTCTATAATTCAACAGTCTAAATGAATTAGAAATATATTAAAATTATTAATTTACTTAATTTTTTAGCAGAACTAAAAATATATATTACTTATGCTCTTTTTTCATAGATAAATTTTGTTTTTTTATTTAAAAGCGTTAAAGCCCAAATTTATTAGCTAAATTAATTTTTTCTACTCGTAACTGAACAACCTTAGATAAAATATCACTTGTAACAATACATGAAAATTAACTTCATTTGTCAATCTGAATTGAAATATATATCAGTGCATGTACTAATAAGAAGCTTAAACTGTTACATTTAATTTATTTCAATGTAAATGGAATATTTGGTTTCACAAGTGTTTACTCGAGTTATTTTTTAAATATTAATCTAGCGTTTATGAACTGAACTTTATGTATAATTATAAATAAAAACAAAAGAATCTTTACAACTTAATTTGGCAAAATTACGGTTCGAAAGAAACTTAAAATTTTATAACGAGTTTCTATTGGCTTATATTTAACTTTACATAATATAATATGTAATAAAATGCTAAGAGGCTATTATTACTCCCTTATAAAAATATTTTTATGAAAAGTTCTTGCATTGGTAATATTTTATTGTATTACAAGTTGCAAAACCTTTATATAATTATCATATATCTCTACTATATAAAGTTTCCTAATTAAAGAGACTTTATCTATAATTGAGAATTGTTAAGATTGAGAGGAATGAAACAAGGTGAAAAAAGCAGTTTCTCATATGTCTACTTCAACTAGAGTAATCGATAAAATTCCCTTTCATTCCATCTGTAACTAAATGGAAACATCCTTAACCACACAGGAAGCCACATGTGCAATGAATTATCTTCCTTGAAACGAAGTCTTGACGTATATACAGGGGATATATGGGAGAAGCTGTTTGAAACAATACTGTTAATAGTCGAATACTTGTAAAAATTGTAGAGAAAATAAATTTAACACCTTATCCTTTAGTATTCAACTATCTGTGATAAAAAAACTACGCAAGGTTTTAAGGAAAGGAAATAATTAAGTGAAAAATGTTTGAATACTATAGGAGCTATTTATAACTACTGCTGCATAACAAAAAATATAGTAGTATTAATATGATAGAAACAAAATGATACAAAACAAATTTTGCTTATCAAATCATGAAAGATTACAGGAATCCTATAAAAATTTTCAACTTTATATTCTCTTTTTTTATATAAGTAAGGTAGAATTTTGGATAGAAAATTTCCAAACAGCAATTTATTTTAAATTTTAAAAACTCTGAAAACAGAAAATTTCAAAAATTGCGTTAATAATTCAAATTTAATATCCTTGATTTCATTTCAACTACATTTTATTTTTTGAAAGAATAATTTTATTTTAGTTTTTGTTATTTTGTATTGTTAACATTAACATTAATAAACGATTTAATGACTTAACAGATAAATACCTAAATCCGAAGTTAAGTCTGAAAATTTGAATTTAATCATATAGTTCCTTTTTAAAAAATTATCTCAAATGTTTTCAAAATTCAAATGAATTTTTACGTATAAAAAATGCTAGCATTCTTTTTTATATTGTAAGGTCGTTGAAATGGGAGCAGGCGTACAAAAAAATTTATATAAAATGTGCTAAAACAGTATTATGCTTTCAATATAATGAATATCACAAAGTTATATATCAAGAATAAAAATCGAAAAATATTATCAAAATTGAAAAAGTAATCATTATTTAAATTGACAGAGGATATATTCTTAAGACTTGAAAAGGTAAACAACAAAAATTTTTATAAGCATTTATTTTTCTATTCTTAATATTTATCTATTACTAGTTTAGAAAAACATTAATGTTTTAGATTATCACAAATTTACTTAAGGCGAAAAAGTTATGTTTGGTATCGAAAGATTACTTTTTTATTTATTTATTTATTTTATAAATTCAGAGCAAGCATTTAATTCTAAATTTATCAGTTTTATGAACGTTAATGAATATTCAATAATGAATCTTTTTTTATAATTATATATTTTTAGATCATCATATAACTAATGTACTATAAGTTTGCCCTGAATTTGTTAACTTTCTTTAATATGGTTTATTTTTACTCAAATAAATAACACCATATTCCTATAAAAAAGAGCTAGCAATTTAAATATTGTATTAATATATTATATTTTATAATAAACAATGATTTTTTGCGAGCTAAAATTCACATGTATTTTAAGAAAATAAATATTTTTTTTCATAATTTGAACAGCTAATTAATTTATTTCTAAGCCACAATATCTCATTTTGAACTTCATTTTATTTCTGTAATCAATTTTGTCCCTTTAATATAATTAATCGTATTTATGTCATCTATATCTTGTTATCGTTAATTCAGATTGTAACAACACAACTAAATTTAAACATTCTATGATTTCTATAGTCATATAACTTTAGCATACTATTTCATTTAGATTTTTCAAAGTGAATTTTCTTTGTTTTCAAAACTTTAATTTTTTAAAAAAGAAGTTTATTTGAAATACATAATGCGTTTATTATATTTTTAAATTTAAATAACACAATCAATCGTATATGGAATATACCATTTTATGTTTCAAAGATAAACCAGAAAAATTAATTTTTAATTCAAATAAGAAGAGTAAAGTAAATATATAACCACATTTTACAACAAGAAATTCTCTGGTTAAGATTATTATATTTAAAAATTTCTTTTATACCTAATATGGATCACGTTAAAAGATAATTATTTGTAAAACTAACGTATTAATAATTTGCTTATTTTAAAAATAAATTTTGTAAAAAAATAATTATTTTCTGTAGGTTAAAAATTTAATTGCTTAAATGGTAGCATTTCCATTTACGAAATTTATTTGTTTATTTCAGTCATAACTAGTCGATAAAAAATGCCGTCAAAAACAATAAAAACTGAATTAAATTAAGTAAGATGTAAGAAATAATTAGCATAAGCAGGAAAATTATTAAAATTTAACTTAGAAAAGAAAGCAAGCTCGTTAGTAATTTAAAAGTACATATGGATTTAAAATTTTTGTGTAATAAAATCGTCTAATTCAATTAGGAACTAACTTTAGAACTTAGGAACTAAAATGAAAAATAATAATGTATAAACATGCATTTTATTTCTAAAGCAACAAATTTATAGATTATTAAATTTTAAAGTTGAATCTTGGCGAAAAAATAATCAGTATTTTAGATATTTGGCGTAAAACTCAGGCTGAGTAGTAGTTTTCAAAGAAAAGTCTCCAAGGAGTGTGGTTTGAGTGATTAAGACCGATCAATCAAACCACCGATTAGGGGGAAAGCAAAAATAAGTGGTTTCTACTATGCGAAAATATACGTCGCGGCCGCTTTCGGTGCAAACTCTGCGACGTATCTATGCCGTCGCAGGCCGCTTTCGAGCAGGAAAGTTTCGACGTATCCATGCCGTCATGAACCGCTTTTCGACCAGTTTATTGCGACGTAACAGATACGTCGCGGACGCTGAGTCGGTTAAAATCCTTTTCTTGCTGGCGAATCAGACGATTCGAAATTATTTTTATGTAAGATACGCAAATTCAATTCTTGCTTCCAAATGACGTCCTTTGGCGCAACTAAAATTTGCGATCTCACATCTGATGGAATTAATTTTGAAACTACATTCAAAATCCAAGGCCAAGTGTACCACAAGATTGGGTCATTAATGCCACTGCCTAATGACGATCCAAAGTTTCTCCAAATGTCTTTGTGAGCAGTTGTGAGGAACATGTGACAACTCGGTGCCTGCATAATTTCATCGAACAAGCAGAAGAGAGAGCAATTGTGGAATCTTTGGAAAACTTTTTTGAAAATTATAATTAACTTATCTAATTATTTAAAAGAGTATCGCCTCAATTAAGAAATGATAATTATCAAATCGTCATCAAAGCCGACAACGTACCACCAGGAGAACACGCTGGCAGGTTCAATGCGCCAACCGTAGATGAAGTTGCTGTTACTATGGTTGATGATCCACTTAACTACAGAGACCTCAAAATCATGCGTCGAGACAGCATTGTTCATAGAATTTCAGACCTTCATCGTTCGTATGACGCACTAAAGTATCCCCTAATATTCTGGCAAGGGCAGGATGAATATCACATCAACATAAAACAGCGTGATCCAATCACTGGTACGTTTAATAATCTATACTATTTAATTCCTTATTTTGGTGATTTTAATTTCTTACTCTTAATTTTTCTAACCATTTAATAACTCATTTTTTTACGCAATGAAATCAATAAAAAAGTTAGTTCATTGAACTACTACGCCCATCGATTGATGATTAGACTTAATCAAGATAATTATATCTTTCGATATCGTCAACTATTCCATCAATACGTTGTGGATATGTTCGCTAAGATCGAAAGTGAACGTTTACGGTATATTAGATAATACCAGGCTAAATTAAGATCAGAGGAATACATCCATTTACGAGATGCTATCATCGGAAACATCGATGAATATTTAAACGCTAATGACATCGGAACTGCATGTATTTTACCTTCAAGCTACATCGGCAGTCCACGGAGTATGCAGGAATACATACAAGATGCAATGACTTATGTACGTCATTACGGTCGACCTGATTTGTTTATTACATTTATATGTAATCCAAATTAGGAAGAAATAAAAATTTGTTATTGCCAGGCCAACAATCAATACATCGTTACGATATCGTTGCACTTGTGTTCAAACAAAAGTTCTTTAATTGATGATTTTTAAATCTTTAATTGGTTTAATCGTAAAATATTCAGTTTTTGGTAACATACGTTGGTGGCTTTATTCTATTGAGGGGCAAAACTGAGGTTCGCCTTAGTCTCATATTTTGGTTTGGCTTGAAGATAAAATCCGTCCAGACTTAGAATTGTTTGATATTGTTACCAGTCGCATGATCCACGGACCGTGCGGTGCTTTTAACATCACATCACCATGCATGGAAGAAGGAAGGTGTAAGAAACGTTTCTCGAAACCCTGTACCAATGATACTATTATGGATATCAATGGTTATCCATTGTATCGCCGCAGAGAACTTGAGAATGGTGGTCACACATTTACAATGCGAATGTCGAATTCTAGAAATGAAGTTGAAATTGATAATCGGTGGGTAGTTCCATAATCACCATAGCTGTCTAAAGCGAGGCTCATATTAATGTCGAGTTTTGCAGTTCCGTCAAATCCATTAAGTACATTTGAAAATATGTTAATAAATGTAGTGATTTGGCCGTATTTGAAGTACAAAATATAAGCAAAAATGACGAAATAGCAAGATACCAGATGGGTAGATATATGAGCAGCAGCGAAGCTATCTGGCGTCTTTTTAGTTTTTCCATACAGGAAAGAGAACCTTCTGTCCAGCATCTTGCAGAACATCTTGAAAACGGTCAACGAGTATATTTTACCGAAGAAAATATTCTCCAAAGAGCATTTCAGATTTATATATTTTAATTTCAAATTTGCCACTTAGTCATTATGGAATGTCATCACCTGATCGCACGGCTGCCGATTTAGTTAACACTGATTTTCAACGAGAAAATCAGTACAATGACGTTGACATAGCTACAGTTATTGCGAATAATGAACCATTACTGACAGCTAAACAAAAAATATTTATAATTGGATAATGCTGACTAAGGTGGGTTTTTTCCTTAGATGCACCAGGTGGAACCGGTAACACATTCTTATTATCATTAATTGTTGCAAAGATACGATCCCAACAGAAAATTACTTTGGCAATTGCATCGTCAGGCATTGCTGCAACTTTGTTAGATGGTTAGACATTCAGCATTGAAGTTGCCATTAGACATTCATAACAAACCAAACGCAATGTGTAACATTAAAAAAAGTGGAATGACTACAGTGTTGCAAAAGAGTGCAATTATATTTTTGAATGAGTGTACTATGACTCATAAACATTCACTTGAAGCATTTCATAGAACTATGCAAGATTTGAAAGGCAACAATAAACTTTTCGGTGTCACTGTTTTACTACTGTCTGGTGATTTCCTGCAGACTTTACCAGTTATTCATCACTCTACTTTTGCCGATGAGATTAATGCATACTGAAAACAATCGTTTTTATGGACAAGTGTTGAGACACTTCTATTGACTATCAATAAGGGAGTACAATTGCAAAATGATCCATCGGCACAAGTATTTTCTAACCCATTGCTGGATATTGGAAATGGTGAAATTGAGTTGCGTCAAAATACACAATACATAAAATTACCAGATAATTTCTGCACTGTTGTTGAAACGAGAAATGAATTAATTGAGAGAGTCTTTCCAGATATATTGAATAATTATTTAGATCACAATTGGCTCTGTAACCGTGCTATTTTGGCAGCAAGAAACGTTGATGTGAACGAAATTAACTTCCATATACAACAGATGTTGCCCGGTGATTTGGTGCCTTTTAAATCAATCGACATAGTTCTTGATAAAAACGAAGCCGTAAACTTTCCAACTGCATTTTTGAATTCTCTGGATATGCCAAGAATGCCACCACACAATCTTCAATTGAAAATTGATTCACCAATTATTCTTCTACGTAATTTAAACCCACCTCAATTATGTAACGGTACACGTTTAGTCATAAAAAATGACTAAAAATATTCTCGAAGCAACAATTTTGACGGGAAAATTTAAAGGAGATATCGTCCTGTTGCCACGTATTCCACTGATAGCGTCAATATCTCCAATACCGTTTAAATGGCTCCAATTTCCGATTTGCTTAGCTTTTGCGATGACCATAAATAAATCTCATGGCCAAACAATGTCTATTTATGGTTTGGATTTGGAAAACACATGTTTCTCACATGGTCAGCTATATGTTGCCTGCTCACGTGTAGGAAAACCATCAAATCTCTTCGTGTTAGCGAAAGATTGGTTAACCAGTAATGTTGTACACAAAGTAGTATTTAGATAATTTTTAGTTTTAATAATTTAAAATTGAAAAACTAATAATTCGATGTCAATGTTATCAACCTCATTTATAACAATTTATTTTTATATGATTTTAATTTATTTAGTATATTTTGTAAGTAAGCCACTGATTACAAACTATAATTTAATATAAGATTAATAAAATGTAAATTCAGAAAGCATATGTTCGTTTGTGCTTAATTTCAAAATTTCCATACTTTACCTACTAGTTTTAAATTTTGGCGAAACGTTTAATTTACAATCTCATTTGAATGAATCCATTTTAAATTTTTTTAGAAAATATTAATTTGATTGTACTAAAGAAGTACACTGCTCAAAACAGTTAAAGAATATTGCAGTTTTAGGTGGATCTTGTGGCTGGGAAACTTTTTAGCTGATTGATACGTGGTCGACAGACGTAGTAGGTTATATGAGAATAAATTAATTAATATTTAAATTGTTATGTTGATTTGAGAACATTCACTTTCCTTTTTATTGTTTTTTTTACTTCATCTCTATTCCTTACAGTGGTAAACTATATATTTTGATGGAAGTAAATTTAAAACTTTAAGATAAACAAATTATCTTCAAATGTGTTAAAGCATATAAAATTGCGTAACTTTCACTTTTTTAAATGTTCATCTACATCCTATTTTTATAAATATTTGAAATATAAATATATTTATCTTGTTTTCTTCTTACATTTAAGAGTTATATTCAAGAAATTTTTTTCATTGACTTTGGTCTTCTATAAAAGTTTTCCAATAACTTCATGTTAAGAAATATTCCCAAGAAATAGTTGTTATCAACAAAATTATCAAAAACTAAAAAAAAATTGATTTCATCACAAAAATTTAATACTTCAAAATAATTTAATTTGCAATCACTCTCCTATTTACAGAAGTGTCTAATGAAATCAATGTTGTATGAATTTACGTGTTTCTCAAAACAATGATTTATGCAAAAATTAGTATTTTTGAAATACTCTGCCTATTGGCAGTATTATAGGCAAGCAAAATATTTAAAAGATTATTATGCGGACATAAAATATTAGTCAGTTTTAAATGCATACTGTTCATGGGAAATTTTACAATCGCTTGATAATATTTTTAAATCAATACAATTTAAAATGAATTTCTCCAAAATAATATATCAATAATTATAATGAAACACTTTTAAGAATTATAAAATTCTTTGTTAAATCTCATATTATTTATTTTATTTAATATTTGGATATGTTGTAAGATAATTTATAAAATATATTACTACGTGTATTTAAAGATTAACATAGATAGGCATTAAACTGTGGTAATAATTAACCATATAATTTAGTCTGATATAAGCTACCCTTATTATGTAATAATCACCCTAAATGAACTTGCCAATAATATGTTTCATCTAACAAATACTTTGAAATGGGATTACTACAGAACAAATTGTACTTCAACGAAATAAATTGTTTAATCATATGACAGAAATGGCTAAATATTTTTTCCAATACATATTACTCCAGATTCATACGCAGCCTTCCATGAAGCTACCTAATATTCATCTGAATTAGTGCATGAATATCATAATTAGCCAAAACGTTTTAGTATATTGAAATTTAAAATTTGCATTCCAAACTTAAATGCAAACTTCTCACTCATAATATTTACATTCTAAGACTAAAAAATCCTATATATATATACATATATATATATATATATATATATATATATATATATATATATATATATATATATATATATATATATATATATATATATATATATATATATATATATATATATATATATATTTATATATATATATATATATATATATATATATATATATATATATATATATATATATATATATATATATATATATATATATATATATAATATATATATATATATATATATATATATATAATATATATATATATATATATATATATATATATATATATATATATATATATATATATATATATATATATATATATATATAATATATATATATATATATATATATATATATATAATATATATATATATATATATATATATATATATATATATATATATATATATATATATATATATATATATATATATATATATATATATATATATATATATATATATATATATATATATATATATATATATATATATATATATATATATATATATATATATATATATATATATATATATATATATATATATGTTGCAAATTAAATTTTTATTGAAATCAGGGACATAAAAAATCATACCAAAAATGTGGAGTACTGACTTCATACTTTTTGTATATCAAAAGCGAAAACCTGTTCTTAGTATTGTTTCGTTTTCATTGTTCTATCACAGATGATCTTTCAGTAACATAAGACTGAACATTGTCATTTTGTATAGTGTCAGTTTATTAAATATAGATTTATGCTTTAATTAGAAATATTGCTTTTTCGCCATGTGATTATACATATGTTTTCAAGTTACTTAAGATTTTTTGCGCGTCTTTTAAACATGTTTCATTGATAATATGATTGTATATTCAATGTCTATTTTTTAAATATATTTACATTTTGTAAAATTATAGAAACTGGAACACAAGTTTTAAAACATTATTTTTTAATCAATAATGTTCTTCTTAGATAGTGTTTTTTGTCAGTCTTTAATATTCGTGATTGATATGCATGAATTATTAATAATAATTTTTCGCTATCTAATTCTGTAAAAATTTTCAATTACAAAATTGCGACAGTCAAATTTAATTATTTATTAAATGATGAACATATTTTATATTACTATATTATTCTTGAATTAAAGTTTTTATGTGTTATATGGTTTTAATAACTTCATAGCTATAATTACTATTCTTAGGATGATATACATAGTAATAAATTCCTTTAAACTATAAAGTTTTTATCATATAACATTTTCAGCTCTTATTATCCAATAATCTTAAACTTTAATACTCATAATATCATTTGAAAGAGAAACCTCTCAAATGCATGTAGAGTTATCAGTCTTTATGGCTGACAGATTATTACAAAAAATATATGTAAAAGCTCTAATTCTCAATATCAATTTCAAACTTATGTTTGACCAAACTAACCATATACTTGTTCTGCTTATATAATAAAATTCAAAAATACAAATTTAAGTATTTTCGATGCTTTTAGTGTGCTTGGAATTTCTTTGCTTTTAAATGCTTTCGTGTATAAAAAGATATTTATGAAATACTTAGAGTGGATTGAAAAATTTCTTATTCCCTCAATTACCAATTATTAATTACTACCATGTCTAAAATCAAAATATTTAATCTGTATTTAATAATGACATCCTTAATTGTGTTTATTTTCCCTCCCTTATTAAATGCAACTAACTTATCATTTCAAAAAGATCTTAACTGCATTTCAATTTCAGAGACGAATATTTTTACGAATATTATGAAAATCATTTTATTTTAAAGTATTTATACGTTATTTCTGCTTGTAATTAGCCTTTTTATTTTATTTATATACATGAGCTTTATATAAAAAAAACCCAATGAATTTAAATTCATTTATGTTTTTACAAAGTCAATTTTTATTTTTATACACTACGTTTGAGAAAATTATAAAAAGATAACTAAAATGAAACTTAGTAGCATTAAGGAATAATTTTTTCTATTTAAATAATATAACAACTAATAATATAACAAGATTCATTAATAAAATGTAAAAATTGCTCATTATAATTTACAAAATTACAAAAATTACCTCATTTAGGATAATTAGACTAAAAATCAAGAAGTTTTTACTTTGAAACTATGGAAGTTTAAAATTTAATTATTAAAATAAAAAAAATAGATTGAATGAACAATATTTGAAAAAAGTTTAAGTGCTAGATCTCGCACTTCACATAAGTATTAGATATAAATTTAATGGGGATTTAATATTTCAGTTCATTTTTAGGCAGAGTATTAAAATAGAATATATTATATTTCATTTGTTTTTACTCGCGTATTGCCCTTCATAAATTTTATTAACCATATAATTTATTCAACCATATTAATCCTTGAAACAGTCAAATTATATTTACTTATAATATTATTGAAATAAAAAACAAATTATCAAATCGATTTCTGATTTGATTACAGCATATATATATTTAAATCTGACAAAGCATATTATTCTTTTTCAAATATCTCGCAATTCACATCAAATGAGTGAGAAGCAAATGTATCATATCATGGTTGATTCACAGGATATTTCCCATAGTTTGATTCAGCTATTATACGATTAGGTTGCAATCATGTATTAAAGACAAAATTTGTAACGATCCACCGAGTTCACTAAAGGCTTGTAATGATTTATCTTATTAAATATATCACTGTCTTTCAGTTGTCGTAAATTATTAGGTAGAATATATTTTGTTATTTTTGACCTCCATTATATATATATATATATATATATATATATATATATATATATATATATATATATATATATATATACATATACATATACAAAGCAAGATGAAAGAAGTATCATAGGCGAAAATTGAAAAGTGCAAGAATAGATATAACACTTATGTTTAGTAATACATTCAGCGCTAAAGCAGCTAAAATAGAATTACTAAAGTATAATACACTGTAAATTTCTATAAAATAAATCAAAAACCAAATGGATAACTAAATGTTAATAAAGTTCATTGGAATGTTATTATAAGTTAGAATATTTTCCAGTCTTTTTATTAGTTTATTGAAAATATTCTACTTTAAAATATTCTTACTTAAAATAATATTTCAATTCATTTTATTTAACACTACTTGGCCAGTAGATCATTGTTTATACGAGTGAAGTAAGGCATAGTTATAAACTACAGAAGGGTCCCCCAAGCCTTGAAGGTCTTATAAGAAGCTTTAAATGCCAATAGTGTTTACACTTAGTCTTTAAATTTACATATTTATTTGGTTTACATGCAATATTTGGTGCGGTTCTTGCCGATTTGCATCTGTATTTTATTTTGATTACTATAAATTAAATCTATTTTGGCAACATTGGATTTAATATTATATTTTGGCTTGACTTTTACTTTTTTTTATTCTGGTTTGATATTTTGGTTTGACATTTTTGGTGTAGCTATGGAATGTATTGGCTTAATTTTAAAACTATGTCTTAGGCCAACGCAGAAAAAATATACTTTGAACCAATGTGGTCAACATCCCCTGAAGAAGCTGGTCATGTTGGTACTTCGTTCCATTTTCCATTATTCTATTTTCTTTGAAAATGTAAACTACATAATGAACATTTTTCCATTTGTTTACTATATTTCGTATTTTCAATGTATTATTCTCCATCTAGTATTTGATTAATTTTACAGAAATTTACTATTAATTATATATATATATATATATATATATATATATATATATATATATATATATATATATATATATATATATATATATATATATATATATATATATATATATATATATATATATATATATATATATGTATATATATGTATGTAATTATCATAAAATTAATAATTTCATAAAAATTTAAAAGCTAATATTCAAGTATTATAAAGGAAATAACTAATTACGTAAGATAATGAATATTACACATCTAGAAATTTAAATTAGTTAAAGAACATTAGTACAATATAAGAAGAAAACATTTCAAATTTATAAACATTTGCAATAAGTTGAAGTAAAATTTGAAAATAGAGAAGTTGACATATTATTCTTTCATTGTAGACATTATTTTATTCTTTGAAATTCAAGTTTTTTATTCCACGAATATCAAAATAACGTAAAAGAGAGATTGAGAATAGAAAAGAGATAAGGTTGAATTTTTAATACATGAGACTGCAGACAAACTATTATATTTACCTCTAACTGCGAGTTCTAAAAATAATATATTGTTCTGAGAACTCGTAACGGAACTCAGTGTTGTGCATTGACTGAAACTTGATAATAAATGTATAATAAAAATAAAATGACTGAAATTAAAAAAATTTAAATCCTGAAAGAGATTGTATTTTAAATTGTCATGCAAATTCCCATATTTACATGAGGTCTAAGATGAGGCATTTTTTTTAAAAAACGGAAAAACGGAAATATGATATTTCGAAGTATAAAAATAACCTGATTTGCTTAAGATATCTCAAAAACGTCTTGAAGAAAAGTATTTTCTACGATAAACATTTATTCAAATAATAATTTGATTAAGCTATATTTAAAACCAGAGAAATGTAACTCTTAAAAAAGTGATTTTCATAAACATAGAAACTAACAGCACAGCCAATTTAAACCAAAACAACTGAGTTCCAAACATTAAAAATGCTTTCTTTTAAATATCAAATTTACTATTCTATATATTTCTTTAATTGATACTTTCTGATTTTAATTACACAAAATAACCTTACAAACTTAATCTGGCATATTTAGAAACATAACCATCCATAAGTTAGAAGTAAAAATTACAACCTTAAATTTTTTAATCATCTTATTGGATTAGCTTCAATTTAGTTAATTTTAGTTAAATTAAATGTAAAATTTAAATTCACTTACATGGTAGGCAATTTATTGGTACGGCACTTTTATAGAAAATGAATACCATTATTGCAGCAGAAATTGAGATATATTGAATCAAAAAAGTAAAATAAATTTCTCGAGTCAAAATATTTCAAGAATTGCTCATAATTATATCAGAAACATTATTTAGCAACTGTAAAACCTTTTACTAATTTTTATTCAATTCTTTTAAGTCATTTTTGATTCGTGTTTCCTTATTTTTATCATCACGCTCACCATATATAATAATGTATTTAACTAGAATATGATTATTCAATGAAAGTAGTGTTGGAAGAATAATATTTCCATTACAAGTTTATGCTTTGAAAATTATGTAATTAACACATGTATACTATTCACTGAAGCTATCTTGAGAATGTAGTGACATTCTATGTTAATCAATTATCTAATTATTGTTCCTTTGATATTAAGCACATTTAAAAAATAGTAAGTATTCGTAATATTCAGTTAACTTACACGCGAGTTTTTAAAAATTTCTTTTATAGTCATAACAAGACATTCGAATAATAATATCCTTTAAAATACTTATACCTAGAAATTACTTTCATTTATAAATAAACAACATGCATTTATCCTCACATACCTCTATTTAATTAAATGTGGAAACTTGTTATAGTAAGGTAGTATTATCACCAACTTCTTATTAGCATTTTTCTTCAAAAAATATCATTTATTTCTTATGACATTATAAAATTTACTGATTATCTACAGGTAAGACTCTTACTAACTGACATTTACTTAAGGCGTCAACTTAAGTCGTCAGTTGGTAGAATTTACTTAAGTCGTCAAACGTAAGTCAATTGTATTTCAATTTATAATAATAAGTAATCGTTATTCAATTTTAAAATCCTTTTACTAAAAACCACCTTAGAGATATCATTAATGTTTATATATAAATCACATTATGCATTTATATTTCCTTCTCAGCACTTAATACTGATTCTATGATGACTTTTTCTTCTTTAGAAATTGAGAAAGTTAACTAGAACAAAAGCAAGTTTTAAAGACTAGTCTCACTGTACAATTATTAATCATTTTGTCAGGGGTAATTTCCATTGCTACACATGGCATATCCATTTATCTTCCTTATCTCCTATTACAACACATATGTATGAATACTATGTGGCATAAAACCGTTTTTGTATACAATAAATAACTGGATATTATAATTTCACTGACTGATACTTTGTTTCTTAACGCTTAAAACTGCTGATAAAACTTGGAAAAAACCAAAATTAAAAATATCAGGTTGTATATATATTTTTATGATTATTGTTTTGCCAAACGTATTGAATTGCAATAAATTGTTAAATATATCAATAAAAATGTATATATTTTTATGCTTATTTAAAAATGCTATTAATTTAAAAATATAACTGTATAATAATGAAAAAATATCCATAATATTTTTAGTTATTGAAATAACTTGATGAAGATAATTACTTGAATAATTTTATCACTTTAAATCTTAGAAAATACGGTACTTACTTATTGTCGCAACCATATTGGGGGCATTATATAAAACCAGGCTAATTTTAAAAATGGATAACACTGATGGGACATGGAACTCGTAGTTGAAAAGTACAATGTAATAGAAACAGTATGAAAGAAAATAATAAATAATATATGAAGAAAAATAATAAGTAATTTTTATCTGTATAATTCTTGCCTTTATTTGACGATATATCAATTACGTTTTGGTGGAAAACATTACAAAATGGTTTTTAGAACAGAATCAAAACAATTTTTAATCCTTTTCTTGGTCTTGTAGCTATATGAATTCTGCCAAGTAAGACCCAAGATGGTGTCTTGCTGAACACCGTTGTCTCTTGTTCCTCCATTTCGCGGAACACTACATTTTTTCGATTGTTTGGGAATGCACACCCGTTTTGGGGTTGACAAAATTATATTTATGATTTATTCTTAAATGATTATATCCAGCGATTGGCAATTGATCAGTCTGATACGCTCTCCAACTGTCAGAATAAAGTGTACTTCCTTCCTCAAAGTTTTCGACAAGTTTCTGGAAAAGCTGGTTGCAGTCTATCAGGAACGGATTTTAAAAATGCTTGTTTGGTCTCTCGACAGACGCCACCAAAAGTCCATTACTTTGCCAATATTAGACCAGAATTATTGTTCTTTTTCGTGAACAAGCTTTTATCTATTTCCCCAATGCGGCCAGGTCCACCTATTTTGATTCTGTATTTGCTTTCTATATGGAGAACATAAATCTCTCTTATATAATTATTCCCGTCTATGACTATTTTGTCAGCTAAGATAAGTTCTTCGTCATGAAATTTGACTGCTGTTAATTCTTTGCTCCAGCAGTATGTGAATCTTACTGCTGCTAATAACGGTATACGGTTTCCATCAAACCCATTACCATTTCTTATTCCCGCTTATTGACTACAGGTTGCAACGTTTCACTTCCAAAAAAATATCTGCTTTCCAAAATAAAGCTTCATCGGATGAGAATTGGTACATTTCCTATTGTCTGGTAAAATGTCATATTTTTGGGAAAGTGTAACGGCATCTTTTTCAGAATTCGGTAAATCCCAGATTCATATTTTAGTATTCGAGCTTGCTATTTTCAGCGAACGGTTAGGCTGAGAAAGGTGGCAAGCGGATAAATTTAAAAAGAATCATGTGGTTGCCAATTCAGTGCCTTAGATGCATGCAACATTGGGGTTGCCAATTTGGCAAGTTATCCTGGAGGTTCACATGGTTGCGATAATATGTAAGTACCAAAAATGCTTATAACTTTTAAGCTGAGTTTTTCTTAAAATTAATACTTAAGTAAATAATATATCGATGCATAAAGACGCATTTTTATATATAATGTCTTCGACTGTTACGGATTCATAAAGCATAGTAAATTGGGCACCTTGTGTCTTTTCATTCAAATCTGAACGGTATTCTAATAATCTAAACAAACAAAATTATGTTTTTATAATAATTAAGACAGTCATCAATCTACATGAAAAATAACTAATTTATTAAAAAAGCAATTATAAATATCAATCAAATATATATGTTGTGAGGAAATCAGAAATAATGCACAATATTCTTCCTTATAACGTGCTTTTCAAATTGAATAAACCTAGTTTATTACGGGAACTATCTCCAGAGTCTAACGAATTTAATTTCATACGTATCTATAATTATCTTAACAAATATCTGCAAGAAAATATGTAATTAAGGCCTTAAGTTATAAATATTTTAAAAACGCAAACAAGAATAGATAAATTCATCACAGCAGATGCTTGTTTTTACTGAACTCATTTGGATCTGTAAAATTGTTATTAAAATTAAAACGTAAAATTAAAATACACTTAACATCATAAAAGTATTTTTTTTTCATTAAACAGCGTTTACTTATAAATGCAGTGCAATTCGAAATAATTACTTCGTACGTACTGTCTAAAAACATTTGGAAAGAAAATTATCACTTAATTTTCTACTTCAAAACTTTACTTTAAAAAATACATTATTGCCGGGTAGAAAAGAATTTTATCGGTTATTTCCAAAAAATGTACCTAAATATTTTAACAATTCATTAATTTTTTAATGTTGATCAAAGCACTACATTATTTTGTTCTTATTTTATTACACAAAAAAGAAAAAAAACTTTTTGCCATTTATTATAATTTCATAATTTAGCTAACCGATAGTTCTTGCGTACAGATTACATCTGATTCCAAGGTTTAAAAATTTTGAATGGAAATTTCGAGCAAAAGGGCTTTTTTGTTGAAGTTCGTGAATGATTTACTCACATTAACTTAAGTTTTCTGATGGACTTTCGTCTAAGCAAAGATTGATAAGTGAATTACTTCTACAATGTCAATTTCACAAGGTAATTTCAAGAGATAATTATACTTTTTAAAGTTGTTTTACAATATTTGTCTCTTACCCACCTGATAATAGTCTGATGCAAATGCTGTAAAGCTTGAATTACATTATGTAGAAACAATTTCATACGAACTACTTAAAATTTCTGGTACTTTATATAAATATTGAATAAAATTTCCTACATTTTGAAAAAAGTATGTCTGTTAAGTAAAATGGTACACCATGTTTTTAAACTGTAAATCTAATATTTTAAACTGTAAAACTAATGTTTTTTAATATAATAATATTTGAAAAAGATTATAAAAATAAATGCAAATATAAATTGCAAATACATTTTTTTCAAAAATTTAATCCTTATATATAAGTGGGTATTAAAATATTATTCCATCCATGAGACAACAATATATAATTATATATTATATGTACTTAAATTAGATTTGATATGTATGTATGTATTCTCTCACATCACAAATATATATACCCTCATAAATCCTATTCTGTAACTTCAAGGTGGTGGTGTGACGGTGAAAACAGATAGCACAGGTTATTCATACATTAAAGATCAATTGGTTTTAAGTTTCTGGTAAGGTCATTCATATCTTGAAGGCTCTGCAAATATACTTGGCTAATAAAGAAAGGTAACTCCAATCCAAGGTGTTAGACTCCATGCCGATGTATTAATGCCATTAAGTTTATGGTGTGTCTAATGGACTCCCCAGAGACTATGGCAAAACCTTGTTGTATGTTTGGCTTCTACATGTACGAGAAGATTATGCAAATGATGACCGTTATACTTCTCCCAATTCTACGGCCAACTTATGTCTGACGAAAATAAAAATTATAAAATCGATAAAAAAAAATTTGGTTGCACTTTCTAGTGTTAACCAATAAACCGGTGAAATGGTTTCAAAGAAACAGATTACAGTACCAAGAAGATCATTGGCAGTCTTACTGTTAATGTACTAGCCACTAGGCAGCACACATATACTACTCTTGGTGAGCCGAGAGTTTTCACAAAAACTCAAAGACGCAATTTAAACGCTGAAATAAAGCAAAAAAAAAAAAAAAAACAGGTGGGAACTTTTCAGATGGTTGGAGGTATCCACTTGCTCCTCTGACCTAAAAGACTTAAGTTTAAATTCACAAAACCTTCTCCAGTAGCATTATGACCAAAAAGCCCAGGGAGGACCATCAACCTGGAAATTTTGAGCAGGCTGTTAAATGTAATAAATCAACCATTGTAAATGATCAATTAAACATAACAAGGAGGATGTTTACTCCATACTGCTGGAAATCCTTGCAGAGACAGATGAGGTGCCTATAGAAAATCCTATGTCTTAGGTTCGTAGTTTCAGCTTAGTATCTGGAGCACTGATCCCAGATTGAGATGTTCTTAAAACTGTGAAATTGATTAAAAAAAATATTCCATAATCGGGTAAAAGTTACCTTCAAGATGAAGGATACTCACAGAAAGGATACTGCCATCCATCTGAAACGGTTTAGTATATTCTATCCGGAGTTGAAGTCTTTAGAATGGCGCATTCTGCAGAAATCTACAGAGGCACATTCTGTTAGATGTACCATCCAGTTTAATACTGAAACCACATAAGCCATCAAGAAGGCAAATTATTATTCTTATATTAGTTTAGAAAGGGGGATTTGTTTAAATTCTCTGGGATCCAAACCTGAAGGAATCTCATAATATTAAAAAGCTGGAAGAAGTGCCAGAAAATCAGACTATATCCTCTCAAGTTGGTAAATCCTCTCTTACTTGTATTTCTAGTTACAATGTTAGTTACCTAACACTAAAGAACTGGAACTGAACTGATTCTCATACAACTCTGCAGCCTATCTCTCCTATATTTGAGATTGAGTTAGAACAGGCTTTGCAGGAAATTCAAGTAAGTGACTCTCTTACTTGGGGTTACATGAGTTTAATTGCTTGCTTCTACTTATTTTCTTTAAACGCCATAATGATAAGCAACATCAAAGTAGCACATATCAACCTTCATCATAATAGATAAGGAAGAAGAGGAATAGAGAGGAGGTTATATTATATTATTGTTTTAATTCATGAACAAATCATTTGCATTGGTTCTGTTTTGCGCCAACATGTTTAGAGTTTTAACATATTTTATGATAGATGTATTTTGAGATCAAGAGTATGTATTGTTGTTGGCAAACAAATATATCCTTATTCTGGTTAATTACTTAATTATGGGTAATGTTGCTGTAAAATTATCTCGTTTATTGCAAGGAACTCTGAAGATGAAATCATCTTTATATCTTCATATCTTCACTTATAAGATAAAGATATATTCAATATGCAAATTTTTAATCTTTTAGATAAGAATTTGAGTAAGAAATTTATCATAAGATGTGATGCAAATGCTCACCATACTATGTGGGGAAGTAGTGATTACAACAAATTTGGCGAGGATCTTTTAGAACACATTTTGTATTATAATCCATTTATTCTCTTTATAAAGTACTGTACCTACTTTTATTGCTTTATAAAGAAGAAATCCATTGATCTTATTTTATTAAACAGTCAGAATGTTGAATTTAAGGATTGAAAAATGTCTGGTGAAATAACCTTATTTGAACACCAATACATTAGCTTTTCTGTTTTAGAGGCAAGCAGACTAGATGTGGTCAGTGGGAATCCAAAAAATAACAACTACTATTCCTAAAAAATATCTAAAAGTCCTGATCAAGGAAGGCGACTTCGGTAAGATATTTTCGGTAGCAAATTTGAACTTGGCAAATAATCATATGTAACATGTCATTCTCCAAGCATAATATCAAAATTGTAGGTTCACCAATACTTGTTTCTTGGTGGTCAAAAAGGTTAAGCAAATTACAAAGACAATGTAAAAAGCTCTTTAATAGACCTAAAAAGAATGGTGAGTGTGTGGCAGAAATATAATATAGCAACCAGAAATTCTAAAAGAAATTCCTGGCAAAATAAATGTACTGACATTAAGACTGTGTCTGCTATTGCAAGTCTTGTTAAAATAATTTCTAAAGACAAAAACTACTTCCTAAAGACACTTAAAAAACAGAACGATAAATTTTCAAAATCTGAAAGGGAGACCCTGATTGAAATTTTTAAAGTTCTCTTTATTCTTCTTCTTCAGTTTGGGTTTGTAAGTCATTGGCACCTCTGCTTTAATCAGCATTATATACCATTAACTCCAAATCCAATGTTTTCTAGTTCCAGTTACTCGGGTCACCCACTTTATTAATATAGTCCGATAATTCTTTAATGGAATCTTGGTGTAACTCTCTAGTATAGATGATGCCTAAAGAAGTTAATCTAGGGAAGGCAAGAGCCTCGCATTCGTAAATGATATGCTTGGCCGTTTCCTCTTGCGTATGACATTTCCAGCAGATAGGGTCTTGCTGAAACAGTCCCATTTTGTGGAGGTGTTTTCTGAAATAGTATTGCCCAGTTATAAAGCCTACGATTAAACGTATCTTCTGCCTAAATTATCTTAGAATTTCAGAGGAAATCCTCGCTGATTATCTACAGATCATACTTTTAGCGTGGGTTTGACCAGGAGATTTGAGCCAAGCTTCATACATCTTCCGTTTTTCCCATCTAAGAACATTGGTTTTTGCGGTTTTCAAATTGATCCCACAAAAAGGTTCTAGACCAATGGGAACAAAAGACGATGCTTGTTTAGCAAGCTCATCAGCCCTTTCCCTAGTTCGCTTTTCAGGCTCCAAAGAAATAATTGAAACTACTACCTGTACAATCTTTACATCAAATTGTGGTTGATGTAAATGGAATGTTGCCAAAACAATCGAAACTCACAATAGAACAAAATAAGTTAGAATATCCTTTAATGGATTTAATAGGTACCTTATCAAAGGCACTTTAAATATCTAAGAAAACAACTACCACAAGTTCCTTAGCCTTAAGGTTCTTCTCCAAAAAGAAAGACAGATTGTAGATAGCACTAACGGTAGATTTATCAGGTTAATATGCATATTGTGAGTAAGAAAGTATTATATGCACTAAAAGCAAACTTATCTAATATATATCTGCATCAGCCTTTTAAATGGCTTAAGAAAAAAAAGCTGTTTAGCTGCAAATGGTTACTTAGTAATTATCTTTTCCTACTTCAGGGATAAAAATTAGTATGCCTATAAGCAATAGGTATACGGCCAAAGCCTGTACTTAGCTACACAGAGCATTCTTTGAAATTTCGTTAATTCTGCCTTAGAAGTTTCCTTTATAATTTTAGATCACCAAACAACTAACATATTGGGATGTCGGGATAAATGTTGGGACAAATGGTCCTGGAATAAATGCAATCAATAACTTTGGAGTTCAGGCTCCTAGTTTTTCCAAATGTATTTCTACATGACCAGAGAAAGCATTTCTCAATGCAAAAACTGAAATATTTGTTCCAACTTAATTTTATATCAAAAATACTCCTAAGATTATTTTACATAAATTACTCTTAAGATTTTTATTATATAATATTAAATAAATAAATATTATGATTTTCTCTAATTAAAACTATTCCTAAGAATTTGACTATTTCGGAGCAAGTTAATTATTGACTAAAAACAGTTATACTTTTATGCTTAAGATTTTTTCTTTGTGAATGCAATCATATGAGATTTTTAAAGATTCATAGAAAAGCCTTCTAAATTACACCAATCTCAACTTGTTTGAGGACATTGGACATGATGTTGCAGATCCTTTCGCCAAATTTACCACTGATGATAATAACTAAATCATTTGTAAACTCAATGGTAATTGTGCCTGTTTTTTGACTCCTCTTGAAGTTAATCAACAACACAGTACAAGAGAGACGAAAGTACTCCTCCCTGTGGGCAGCCAGCTTTGGCTTGGATCACCATGTTTTATCCCAGGCACTGACAAATCTTTTGATTGTATTAAAGCAACTTCTACACTTGAGCTTTTACTCGGTATGCATCCTCTTTATATACGTACTGAAGCAGAAGCAATAATTTACATGAAAGGGTCAATTGAAAAAGCTTAAAAATACAGGTCAATGGAAGGACTACTTCAGGTTTTTATCTTGCAAAACCCTTAATGATGACTTAATTAATCATAGTTTTGTAAGTATGCTTGCTGATTACACAATTGTTTAGTATGCTTTTGGTAAGTTTTATACAGTCAAAGTACCCTTGCGAGAAAACTAGTAGAATATTGTCATCTATGAAGCTGTATTTACTGGTACATTGATGGCTCTAACACTAGGGCTGGTATTTGTTTTTCAGTTGATGGTATGAATTCGTCGTTCCTTTTTGGTAAACATACAGTTGTATTCGAAGCAGAAATATCTGTCATTATCATATGCAGTAGAACATGCTTGGGCAGAAACTATTCTGGTATAATAATAATTATTTGTTCATACAAACCAGCTGCATTATTAATTTTACAGAAGTCTATTATAACTTTTGTTCTTCTCCAGGACTGCTACCTTAATCTGTGTAGATTGGCTAATAATAACTCCCTTACTTTAATGTGGGTGCTAGGGCAGTCTGGTGTTGCTGTCATTAATATATATATATATAGTTTTGTTCATATCTTAAATGCAATACATGAAGAACAGCATTATTCAGATTCGAACCCTAAATTTGTCATTGTTATCTCTACATTTTTATTGTTTAAATTTCTCATGACAATTTCATTAAACATACATTAAAGTAATTTCTGTTTTAATTGATTTGGAAAATATTTTTACTAATAAACTGTCTACAATTTTTGGATTGCAAAATTCATACAATACAGATCAATTATCTGGACGGCATAAAACTAAAATGATTTTTTAAGCTATGCGAAAGTTAGTGATTAAAATACTTGTTAACTACCAGTCAATATACTATTAAAATATATCACTGAATTGATTTCAGTATCATATTTCACCATATTTTTGTGAAAGAAACATTTATAAGACGCTCTAAATAACTTCAATAAAATATGTCAGTTTATTCATTCCAAAAATATTAAACCAACGAAGAATCTAAAATCAAATTGCTTCTTCGAAAAAATAACATAACATAGTAGTCAAAATTGCTAAGAAATATTTGTTTCATTTTAAATTGAAATTTATATGAGGGTTAAATTTATAAAATGTCACTGAATGAATAAGAAACTAAAGGTAAGGAATAAAAATTTGACATTTATAAGTCAAATAAAAACCTATGAACCATATGTAATTTATATAAAGTTTTTGCATTACTATTTTTACTTGGCATATAAAATTTAAAAATTTACTATATGTTCTATCTATCTATCTATCTATCTATCTATCTATCTATCTATCTATCTATCTATATATATATATATATATATATATATATATATATATATATATATATATATATATATATATATATATATATATATATATATATATATATATATATCGGGGGAATTAAAAAAATTAATTTTTGACACTAAAACATATTAAAAATTTTTTCGTAATTTGCAGTAAGAGTGGAAATTAATATTTTTTCAATTAAATTCAAATCCATACTCTTAGATAAAATGCTACATAGTTCTATTCCATGTTATTTAATATAAGCAAATATTTTTGTTTTATGTCAGTATATTTATTTCAATAGCTCCAATACTAAACTGCTATATTAATTTATTTACATATCGAAAATGCTCTGGTATAATTGAAATTAATTATTTTAAAGAGATAAAATGAAAACATAAATTGCTTTAGAGAAGAAATGCTAGGATTCTCTTAAGAGATCGTTTTCAAAATGCATAGATTGAATTTGGAAATTAAAGGCGTTAATATGAGCATGTAAATTTAAGCATGTAGGAAAATACAGTATAGATAAGAACTAGACCCCATTGAGTAAAAGTTATCACTCTGTCAATCCAACTTTCTACATTTCTCTTTAAAAAACAGCTATTAGTTTGATTATTTGAACTGTTACAGACACACTTCATTTTATTGATTATTATACTCGTTGAAAAGTAGTTCGTGTTTTGATGACATTGAAATATTCTGGTGCCACGACTGACTTCACTAGAAAAAAATATTTCGGCAAGAATAGAAACGGTTAGAGCTATGTTCTCTTCAATACACAAATTTAATTTTCATATAAACCTGACAAGGATATTATTTTTAAATGGAAACGTCTAAACATATGAATCTACAATGCATTCTGAAATGAAAATGCAATATGAGAAATTAGGAATTATAGTTTGCTCTCTATCTTAATAAATGACTCCAATTGATATTTCATGAAAACAATGTTGACAATTTTAAGGTATTATCTTCATAACTATTATAGTTATTTACACTGAAGAAATTTTGGTAGTTCCATTGCAGACATTTCTGCAATTCAGGACACTAGATTTGCTAGGTTTATGTAATAGATTTTCATTTAGATGAAGCAAGTATTTGATGGGATCAGCTAGTATTTGGGAAAATCACAACTGACTAACATTTTCAAATAATATTCATGCCCTGAAAACAGTTTTCGGTCATTTATAAGCTCTAGAAGTAGTTCTGATATCATGACTTCTAATGAATGGAAGTGTGGTGTGTGAGTGTGTTTCTGGAGAAAATTCTCTATAAAAATAACAATTCACCCAACATAATTTTATCTTGAATGCATCTCAAAGGTCATTAACATTAAAAATACTAACTTATTTTCTAAAGCATAACATTATTAATCAAAGAAAGTATTACGGATAAATTAAGCATTCATCAAAAGCTTTTAATAAAATAAAATGTAAGGAAAAGTAGGCAAACATCTGTTAAAATTTAATGCTGAGTTCTTTAATTGTAAGAAAGTCATAAGCAAAATATTTTAAAATATTTATATGTGCATGCATCATTAAATACTTATGTTTTTAATGTTGCAAAACATCATAATTTAATGAATATTTTTATTAAATATCATTTAATTAAAATTAATTAAACATAACTATAAAAAATATTATATTTTCCATAAATCATTTATTCATATTATAAAGTTTCTAATTATTTGAAACCACGTCATAAAATATTAATACTTATTTCAAAATAAAAAGGAAAAAAAAACTAATTATATTATAAAGAAAATTGGAAAAATTAATTAAATCCAATAACACAACAAATTATAGCTTTAAGAAATGTTAAAATAGTCTAGGAAAAAAGTCTACGGTGTTTTTAGTAGTTAATTACATTTAATTTCAGATTTGATATGTCCATAAATTTTTACTTAAGCAAAAAATTAATCTTCCTGAAGTAACATTTTTTCCCATTCTTTCTGATTATTAATCTTAATTCTTATAAAGCTCCGAAATTTTGTATTACATGCAAATGCAAATTTTGCAACATTTTCACTTAATGAATTTAATGATCTAATTTCCTTATTATTTACGGTAAATAAATTTAAGCACTCGCATTTATAAACTATTTTTGTTTAATTATCCCTTTGTGCAGCAGTATAATATTTTATAATTTTAAATATAAAATATAAAAAATATTAAGTTAAAATCAGCTTATTTATTTAAAACACATGCTTAAATTCAGCAATAAAAAGTTAAAAAGGAATAAAATTACTTTTCTCGGAAATGATTAAAAGATATTTTGTTTACATACATTTCAATTATCTTCAATTGATCCAAATTAAATTTTTATTTAAATAGCGATATATCTATATTCATATGGCTTAAATAATGTTTTAAGTAAAATAGAAAAAATACAAATTTCAATTTCAAGCTTATTTTTTATTTGCTTTCTCAATTTTATAATTAACAAAAGTATTCAAGATTTTAAGTTATCTTTAATGAGTTAAAGGTGTTTCTGTTTATTTATAAAAGTGCCAGAATGTGTTAATTTGTTTATCTTTATTAAGGTGAATAAAAATCTTTAAATGATAATTGAAAACTTAAATTTATCTATTGTCATGAAATACTTTGAATATCTTTAGACTGACGGAAGTATGAAGCTGATTCTCTAGACCAGTGATTCTCAACCTGTGGGGCGCGCCCCCTAGGGGCTAATGGGGGGCGCTCTAATAGGGAAGCACGAGCATATACAAGAGAAAATGTTATTTAAAAAAATTGATTAAGTTACTGAAAGGAAAGAACACACATACAAAACAAAATACATTTCGACATATTTACTAATTAACTTATTAAATTAAAACAACTTACTAAATTAAAAACAAATTTAATAAATATTAGTAACTTTCTTGGGCCTGTCTTTCAGAGCAAAGTATTTCGAAGACAGGTTTAATATAGAAATAGACACTCTCAGTTCTTTTTTCTATATTTAGCTGAGATCTATATTTTGTCTTCAAAGAAGCCACCGCAGAAAATCCAGTTTCACAAAGGTAAGATGTTGAAAATGGTAGTAGAATGCGAAATGCCCTTGTTTTTAGTGCAGAAAACTCATCATCTACTCCTGCCCAAAATTTAAAGAGTGACTTATTACTCAATTGTATTTTGGTTTCGCCGCTTGCCATGAAGTCTATGAAGGGAGTCCTTGAGAGTCCTTGGGGGACTATTTTGAAATGGATACCTCACCCACTTGTAACTTGATATCAGTTTGTCGTCACCAAGATAGTACTTTTTAAAATTCTTTGCTACCATTGCTAAATGATTTTCAATGTTTACAAAAACAACTTTTACATGTTGTTGTTCAGCCTTGTATGTTTTAATACAATCAATCATTCAAATTTGCAAACATTGTTAAGTTTTCTTGCTTTAAATTTCTGCTTCACAATTCCAATTTCCTACAAAAAGCATCAACTTTATCACTCGTATCCAATATATGTGTATTTGCTCCTTGCAGTTGAAGATTCAAGTTATTTAATTTCTCGAATATGTTGACCATGTAGCTCAATTTCATCACAAATAAACGATCGCGAAAATTCTCAGCTTCCAATCTGTTTTCCGCTTCTGGAAAAAAAGCGAATTCTTCGTCGGTTGAAAAAATTTCCCTCGTGATATATTCCCATTTGATTCCGTGATATATTCCGTTATATTACCATCTTGCCTCGCAATAAAATAGTAAAGCTGAATGTACTGCACCCGTGTCTTTACAAAGTGCGGAAAAGATTCTTAATTTCAGGGGTCACATTTTTATATAATTTACTACGTTTACAACCGTAGTTAACACAAAATTCAAACCAGGATTCATTTCTTTGGAAGCCAAAGCTTCTCTGTGGATCATGCAATGTCTCCAGACGCACTGTGGTGGTTTTTGTTTCACAAGTGCTTGAATACTTTGGAATCTTCCGGACATAGAACGAGCGCCATTGGTACATATTCGTAAGCAATTTTTTCTATTCTATTTTTGCCTCGTCCTAAAATCATTTAAAATAGCAAATAATGCGAGTGTTGTTGCTTTGAGTTCTATTGGTTTGCAGAAAAGTAATTCTTCTACTACTGACAAATCATCACAAAATCTAACATAGACAATGAAATGAGCATCTTTATTACTATCTGTTGCTTCATCGAGTTGTATTGAAAACAATTTGCCACGCAACTTCGACAAAAGCTGACATTCTATATCTTCAGCTACACCAGCAATTCGACGTGCAACAGTATCATTTGAAAGAGGTATAGACTGCAATTGTTTTGCAAAATTATCTCCAAACATAATTTCTACAATCTCAACTGCCTCTAGCAAAATAAGCTCTTCACCAATGGTGAGAGGCTTTTTACATTTGGCTATTTTATATGAAACTTGTAGGAGGCAATTAAAGTTTTTTCATTCACATACGAAGATTTTTTAAACAATGATTTTTGCTTTTCATATGATTTTAATTTTAATTTGAAGAATTCTCTGGGTTTGTTTGCGTACTCATTATGAAACGTTTCCAAATGTCGTTCAAGTTTATGAGGTTTCATGCTGTCTGCCGCCAATATTTTTGAGCAAATGATACACAGGGACCTTTCTTCTTCATTTACTTCAGTACTAGTGAACCCAAAATTCAAGTATTCTTGAGAACATTTTCTTGATTTTATTTTCAGAACCACGTTTGTCTGTGTACTTGTTGATGCTTATCTATCATCTAATGCTCGCTTACGCCCAATTAAAAATTTATCCATGATTCTGCATAAGTCTACTGCCGTGAATATTTAATACAGTGAATTGCAATTACACGAAAATATCTATAACATACACATTCATAATAGATACAATAGTGATAGAAGGATCGACTCGAATGAGATTGTCTGGAATTGAAATTTACGTCATAGAATTTTCTCCTTCTCCCGATGAGAAAACATTTTTTCAAATCTGTGCAAGCTCCTAACATAACTTTTAAGCTGATTCCAGACAGATTCCAGACAAATCAAAACTTCTCACGAAACCGAGAGAATGCCCGACATGGCGGGACGCAAGAGCAAAAAAAAGTCATAGGATTCTTGTTTTTTCAATGCTGAGGATTGGTGTTGCAAATATTCAATACATTTCCGTATTCTTGGTAATTTGTAAAGTTTAAAATTAAGGTTGTAGTGTAGGTTTAGCGCCAAAATACTCAAAATACATTATTATTGTATACATTTTATTATATTCGTTGGATGGGGGGCGTGAAGAAAATTATGATTGAAAATTGAGCCGTGAATATTAAAAGTTTGAGAAACACTGCTCTAGACGAAGAAAATTATTATAAAACTCATGATAATGAAAAAAAGCATTTTATTTTCGTCACAAGTGCTTATTTTAATAATTTGTTAAGCAGTTTTTATCGAATTATGGGTATAAAAACTCCGTATTCTGTTTAAATAAAGAAATCAAATATGATTCCTTGAAAAGATTTTTTTTGTGTATTTAAGTAACTAAAACTCTTTATAGTAAATTTGAAATGAAATTTTACATTTTTAGACAGAACTATTCTTAATTAAAAATGCCACAAGTAATTTGATGAAAATTTTGAAAGTAAAAGTAAATCTGAACTTTATTTGTTAAATATTATAAATATATTAGCTATCATATTTTTAATTTATTTATAATTTTATTGTCTTTTATTTCGCCATGTCACAATACTTTTACATATTTATTAATATATACACACTTATAAACACTTTTATCTAGAAAATTACATAACTCTAATATTTCGAAATTAAAGAGTTATGTAATTTTCTAACGATACAAAGTGTATTATAAGCGTGTATATATTAATAAATTATTGTAAAAGTAAATTGTGACATGGTGAAATAAAAGATAATAAAATAGCATGAATAAATTAAGAATATGATAGCTAATATATGTATTATATTTAATAAATAAAGTTCCAGATTTACTTTTAAAATCTTAATTATTTTGTGAATTTTTCTTTTTATAACATATTAATTTATTAACATTATTTTTTTTTTCAAAATCTGTCATAAATTTAAGCAAATATTTATAAGTAATATTCATTTGTTATAGGACATTTATTTGAATTTAATTTAAAGCATGTATTTATTTTATTTCTTCAGAAAATATGAAATTTTCTTTATTTTATGGGAAACTTGTAAAAAGAAATTGTGCTGGAAATGTGGATATAGTGCAGGGTACCATGCAGAATATCCAACATGACTTGCTAACAATTACAAAATAATTTTGTAGTGTACATGATCACTTTCCCGCTAATGGAGACAATTTCAAATTTCTAACAAGATTAGTATG
Source organism: Latrodectus hesperus (assembly GCA_037975125.1). Lineage (NCBI taxonomy): Eukaryota > Metazoa > Arthropoda > Arachnida > Araneae > Theridiidae > Latrodectus > Latrodectus hesperus. Next base: position 71,890,405 of record CM075857.1, on the reverse strand, counting down.
AAATATATTGTTTTGATAAAAATTTTACTAAGCCAGTTTATATTTATTATTTTTTTTACTGAAACCTTTAATTTAATTTTAGACTTCTTTTAACTTATGCCATGTCAAGCGTATATTAATGCATTTAATTAGAGTATATTCATGGTATTTTACATTATATTCTAAATTTAAGGTATATATATTGAAAAAGTATTCAATTTTTTTTAAACCTTAAATGCATACATATTTAATGATTTTAAACAATGATACATGCATATAGAAAGTGATATGCTCATCATAAAATTTCATTATTAAGAAAGAAAAAAGTGAAATTTTAATTTACATTTCAATTTAATAAAATGACGAAATTGCTTCATTTTCATCAGCTACATTGTCTTACATTAAAAGATTTTTTTGCAACAGAATAAACAATTGCCTTTTATAATTTACATCCATAGTATACATTTAGCAAAGCAAATATGCAAGTTAAGATAACGAAAATTAACATCTTCTGTATGTTATCCGTGATAATATCCTATACTTTCTTGCCTTAATAATAATGTTAAATATTAAAAAATCGATTTAAAAATCTTAAAAATATATTCAAAACTACTTGAGTTATGTCAAATGCAAAAGATTAAGTATATATAGTCATCAGTCGAAAATCAGAATAATTGTTAAGAGTTTAAATACAAAATAAATGTAATTAGTGATAAAATAACAAAATCTGTTTCATGTTTCTAAATTTTTCACATTAAGTTTTGAAATATTTATTGATAAGATACATTATATTAAAATATTAAATATATTCTCACAATTTTGTCAGGACAGAAAGATTTCTGTAGGAATTAATTTCTATTTTGCAGAAGAATAAGAAATATTTCATTCTCTTTCTTGACACGAAAATAACTAGAAATCATATTTTAAGTAATCCTATAACTGAATTTTCAAACAATATCCCAACAATCTTGCTAAGTATGATTTATTTTGCTTCAAGAAGTGTTCTGAGAAAATCAAATATTCTGTGAGCTTCAAGATCTATTCTATTATACAAATAGAATCATTAGTATCGTAATCTTAATAAGTATTTTGATGACAAGAGCCCCATACTTGAGCAGAAATTACTTAGATATTTGATTTAGTTTGTACTGAAATAGAATTCTTTTCAAACTATATTATCTGAATATTACTTTTACTGAGAAAGCTGATAAATATACACGTGATGAAAACTCTGAGTTTAATTTATAATTTATCGTATTAATTATATATTACAGTTACTAAAAAGTAAAGAAATGTCAAATTTTTTCTGTATTATGGAAATCTCTTTACAATACATATTTTTTTAAAAAAATATATTATATAACATTACTTAAGAAATTTATAAAATAATACCATGCAGAGGAAACAAATGAAATTCAAAAGCTTATACTACACTGAGATCATTAATTAATATATTAACGTTTCATGGAACATATATATATATATATATATATATATATATATATATAAATATATATATATATATATATATATATATATATATATATATATATATATATATATATATATATATATATATATATATATATATATCATACATATGTATGTATATATACATATATATATATATATATATATATATACATATGTATGTATATATACATATATATATATATATATATATATATATATATATATATATATATATATATATATATATATATATATATATATATATATATATATATATATATATATATATATATATATATATATATATATATATACATATATATATATATATATATATATATATATATATATATATATATATATATATATATATATATATATATATATATATATTAATGTCATATGAAATTGCATTTAAAAAACTGAATTACTTATGGAACTACTTACTTATGTTTCTGAATCATTCTTTTAACATAGGAGCATATTTCTCCTACTAACACCAAGTATCACACAATCTAAAAAGTAAATAAACTCAATAAGGATAACTTTAAATCTTATCTTTGTTAATAGAACAATAAACATAAATAAAAACACACGCAGGTGATAATTACAAAATAAATGATGAAAAATCATAAAATAAAAAAGCTATTAAGTAATGAAAATTTTTAATTTTGGTTTAAGCAAGTGTTCAGTCTCATGATTTAAACGAGATTTTTTATAAATATTGAAATTACTAATTTAAAATTCTATTTAATAAAATTTCCAATTTTTAAATCATTCATACCGGCTTAATATAATCCTAAAATATATGTTCTGTTTTGTTATTTTCATTTTGCTTTTTTTCTGTTCTTTTGTCAACGTGTTAATTGCTTGAATCAATTGGAATCGGCTTCTCAAACCAATGTTTTTGTCCTTATATAAAATATCATTTTATTAACAAAAATAACTTTGACAATATTCTCAAATATTCATTGTTGAACTTCGTTTTGTTTGCTGCCGTTCGAAGAATGCGATTTAAAGGCATAAAACAAATTCCTTGACAAGTCCGATTTACCTCGCCGTCGAAATACGATGTCAGTATTAATTATGTGTGATTTTTATGAAACTTTATATGACGTCATAGATATTTTAATTTAAGGAGAATTGTAAAGTGCCGTAATTAGGATTTTATCTGGATAGAAAGAAACAGCTACTTTAGGGTTAATAAAAGTCTTAAAATTTAATATACATAATTACAAAAAAATACAAATATAATATTATTAAATAAAGAAAAATAAATATTTTAAAACAGTACATATTGAATTCTACCTTATTTTTAAATGCTGTTTTATAAATACTAAAATACTTTTTGTTCAAAAAAAGTTTGCATTTAAATAACGTTAGAAAAATAAAAGAATATATTATGACTTATAATTGGCAAAACACTACATTTTAAAAAGATTCTACTAAGCATTCTATTCAAAACTTTTACAAAAAAAATTCCTTTTTGTTTCGTATTGTTTTACTCAAAATTTATAAGGAACATATTCAGGAAAAAAACATTATGCATTTGAAGGTTTATAAACCATATTTGTTTAAGGATTGTCAATTATTTTAAGGGGTGATATAAATGATAATTTGAGAATATTTTTATCTGAAATATAAATGGCTCCTGTTGATATTTCCTTTGGAATTTACATATTTCCTTATATAAATTTCACGGAAAACTGCATTTAGAATATATAAAGAATTTACATTAATTACATTAGAATTTTCATTATTTTTAAAAATTCATATTACTTTAAAATATCGGCAATGAGTACATTATAAACGTATTTTAATTTATCTATAAATGAGTAAACTTTTATTTGCAATGTTTTCAACAAAAAATCAAAGGGAAATAGTAATCTATAATATAAGTATACTTTTATAGCAACAATTTCCTAACTTTCCCCTTAACATAGCATTTGTATGCTATTTCTACGCAGATTTAGAAAACTTCTTTAACTCTTATATGTTATTAATCTGTTCGCGCGCGCAAAAAAGAATATATAACATATATCTTACAAAATGACCATACAAAGAAATGCCATGTCTTATAAAATGATCAGCAGAACATATTTTTGTTATAGCTAACATACAACTATAATAAAAATTCTGTTTTCGGCTCTCTGGCATTAGTTGATGAGTAGCAAAATAAAGTGATGATAAAGCGGAAACAAATTAAAATTTGGATCAAATATAATAAAAAAAAAACTCTTAAATAACATGGTGTCCGACTTAATCGCCAATTATATCTCCATGGTGGCACAGAGAGAAGTAACCTGAATACTTAACACCAATTGAAAAAATGATGCAAATGCATCTGCAATTAAACATACTCAATAAGCAAACGAAAACAAACAATTCCAACTTATAAAAACAGAAGGTTAAAGCTTCCCCTATTTTTGTTGAGCAAGATTTTCTACTTTCTAACCAGAACTGCATCACAAAGCAAGGAAGCTCTATTAATTTTTAACTTACTTTAAATGATTATTTTGATGTTTCACAAATGTAAAGGGAGTTCAGGTTTTGACATAAGAAATTCAGTTTTAGCTATCCTATCAGTCTGCATATTATTACATATATATGGTATAATTTTGGATCAGGTCTTGACATAAGAAATCCAGTTTTAGCTATCCTATCAGTCTGCATATTATTACATAAATATGGAATAATTTTGTAATTTAGTTTTTTCATACAAATGGTATTATGGTATTAAATTGCTATTTTTAAGGAAATTATAATAATAAAACACATTAACATGTAAACTAACTATTCATTCCTATAATAAGTATGTATTTTAATTAAAATAAATGCATCTTATTTTAGAAATTTACTTTAAACCGGGAAATTTCATATTACAAATTTATATTCGAATAAACTTGAAATTTAATTTTGATCATTTCTTTTCTGGAAATTAGTTCCAAATTTTTGTAGATTCTGTTAATAATAGTAATTAGTGAAAGTAGAAAATGAAAAGAAGGAACTTTCCTGTTCAAAGCAAAAAATGTCTTCATTGTTTTTTCATTGCTTCATGGTAGTGCATGCAAAAACCAAGAATACATTTCATGCTAAATTAACTATATTTTCCATAATATTCTGTAATAATTTGCAAGAAACAAAAAAACAACAAAAAATTGCTTTAAAATTCTTGTAATGTTTAGTTCACATTATATTTACTTAATAATAATACTATAATAACTTAAGTAATAATACTACAAATTATGATTATTTAAAAATAATGTATAAGTATTAGAAGCGCATACTTTAAAAATTAAACTTGACACGTTTCTGCTTCCTCTCCAACAGCTCCTGAATTCACAGAATGTACGCCAGGTAAGTTTCTGAAGTATATTTCTAATTTATATAAAGTCTCAAACACAAATATAACAAAAAATTATTTTGAAACTTAAACTATATAAATAAAGTATTTATTATTGTGTTTCTAGCCGAACATATTATGTGGAGTGTTTACAAATGAGGCATTAAATATTCGGAAATGTGAAACAATTGTAATAAATATTTAAACAAAATCATTCCAGTGATGATAACATGTTTAAATCCTTCAAATGATGATTACAACCATTCAAATATTGATTGCATGTTTTTATTCACTATATGATTATATTTAAAATTTGAAAACAATTGATGGTTTATTGATAACTTCATAAACTATTTTGATATTTTGATCAAATTTGTGTAGATAAAACTCCTAGCTATAATTTTGTTATTGTAAAATAATTCAATGTTATAAATGTTTACTTATTTTCAAAAATTAGGTGATTTTTAAACAATTGTAGACATAGCTTGTCGTGTAGCAAAAACATATATTTAGTGGATGTTTGTCATTAATATATAAATAAAAACATTGACACATTTCGGAATTTTTTTCTGAATCATAAATAATATCATTATTTTTTTGAGATACTTTTTAAATTTTAAATCGGATTATAAAATAAAAAAATAAAATCATTTTAATTCCATGTATTAAATTTACAAATATATTTGAACATTACATTTGGTTATTAAAATAAAACGAAATATATGACTAAAAGAGAAACCTTAGTTTATAATATTTTGAAGTATATAACTTAAATAATTCATTCTATAGTAATAGCAAGTAATTTCAGATAAATAAATATTCATAATATATATATATATATATATATATATATATATATATATATATATATATATATATATATATATATATATATATATATATATATATATATATATATATATATATATATATATATATATACATATATATATATATATATATATATACATATATACATATATACATATATATATATATATATATATATATATATATATATATATATATATATATATATATATATATATATATATATATATATATATATATATATATATATATATCAGTGTTTGTGTGTGTGTGCGTGTTTATCAAAATAAAGGAAACACCTAAGATTTCTAAAGAATTTGATATTAATCTTAGTTGTAGGACCGCCTTTGGCATTTTTCAAGGAATATATTACAGTTGATTAAGATTACAACATTTTTCATGGAGTTATTGTGAAGATTCTGAAACAGATGACTGTGAATGATACTTTTTTCTTAATGAACTTTCTGAAATAAACCATAAAGATTTAATTAGATTTAGGTCAAGTAACTGTGGAGACCAAGGTAAGTGCTTAATCGTCGTGTTTATCAAACGATGATTGGGCAAACACAGCTTCGTTGATTGGTGTACTATTAATCTGGATATTTCTGTCTGCTGCAGAAAAATAATTTGTATAAAAGAAGGCATTCGGTCAGCTAAAATATCTTCAAATTTCTTACCTGGGATTTTTGATTTTATGTGAAGGATTAATCTAACAAAACCACGATACTGCAGCCTATATCATGACAGATCTACTTACACTGGTGATCAAAATTAAAGTATTTGCATATTTTGTCCAATTTGTTGAAAAAAGAGCTTAACAAATCATAAAACCCTTACTTCTATACTAAGATGCAAATCATATACGTCGATTAACTATGCGTAAATGTATGCATGGATGTGTCCTTAGAGAAGCATGTCTTATAAATTATTAAACTTATAAATATATTTTTCGCTCACTAGGACACCTCATCGAATTTGTTGCTGTTTTCATGCAGCACTCGATTGAATTCAAATTGTAATAGTAACAATAACTGACGTTTAAGTGATGGAATGAAGTGGCGAATTTTGAAATGGCTCAAATCCATATTTTAAAGAGCTCAATTTAACACTCACGATATGTGCCAAATGTGTAAACAGTTTCTAATGATCGGATCTATTAATAGAAAGCATGTGCATGGTCATCCAAGGTCTTCCATACATGCACACATCCAGTTGTAGAAAAAAATATGATAGACGATTCATCAGACCATATTACTGTCTTCCACCTGTCATTTTACCAGATTTTGTGTGACATCTGAAACAAATGACCTTAGAATTCCAGTTTTATCGAAAATGTTCTGCTTATGGAGGTTACTTCTAACTGCAATCATTGACAACGGATAACTCGTGTTTTGATTGAGGTCTAAAATTATTATGGTTACAGTTGCACTCTTGCTTTGATTGTCTTGTCACTGTGTAGTAATACAACAGTTCGTGGATTCGAAACCCACCTTGGGCATGGATGTTTGTAGTGGTTCGGAATCCACTTTAAACCGTAGGTCCCGGTCTAATTAGCCCTCTTGTGCAAACCAAATTAAATCTGTGTAGTAATATGTCATACTTTAAATATCGTGACTTAAGCAATCGTTTAAAGTGGGACGGTCACACTTGCTTCAGCTATACGGTTCCTTACAATCAGGCCTCTTTGAAAATCCAAGAATCTTAACATTTTAAGCTTTTAGATAATTCAATATTTATGGAGCTTTTACAAATTGACAACATTCTTTCCGAATATATACATTACTATTTATAGGAAAACAAGTAGTTCTTATATTCCAATGCTTATGAATTGCGTTAAAATATTTCACATTAATTCACAGATGTTTTCATTAGTTTGTTAACCATCTTATGATTTTTTAACTTCGTTTTATATATGATTTCCTTCACTTGAAGAATATTTACAATATTTTACTGAGAAAATTTAGGTTGCGAAGTTTTTCAATCAGGACTAAATCAGCAATTTAAAGTTAATTTTAGTCTTTTATATAAGTCGTCTTATTATTATATTAACTTATTATCCTATTTTAGTTTCATACAAATTATAATTAAGCAAAGTATGAGAAGAAATATGACTTCATATTCTCTTTTATATTTCATAGCAATCATTCTAATTTTTTTAAAGTCATAATAAAAATTATAATTACTGTTTATAAAATAAAAATTATATTTGTAGAAATAATTTAAAATAAATACAGTAATCACACGAGCAATATATTATTTCCCCGTTTTTATATTTATTTTCTAATTGCTTGTGCAGTTATTATTTTTAATATTATAAGTTTTGTAATCAAATGCTTAGTGTTTTGGTGAGATTCGGAAATTTTAGAAGAATTCCGAGGAAACTCAGATTCATTTTTTAAATAATTGAACGACAGAGATAAATTCAAAACAAAAATACAATAAAACTTAATTTATTTTAGTACTTAATTACAAGAGAAATGTACATTTACAATCAAAACATTCTTGATTAAATAATTGAGATTCTAACATAATTATTAGTTTTATGACAATTACACATTAATATATCATAACTGAGTATGACCAGACGGAAAAGGAACGTGAGATCAGACTCACCCCTTTTAGAAGTAGCAGTGTGATGTTTCCTAACATCTATGGCATTACCGGCTCAGGATCTCGCTTGGCTTGCTCATTGCTCATGAGCTTTCTCTCTTTTCTCTGCTATCTCACCTCAGACTTTACCGTCTCTTCTTCTTCTGTTCATTTATTTGTCGGACATCTGTAGCTCCATTCAGGAAAATCGTGGCAGGTCTCCTACTGGACAGGGCAGTTATACTCCATTTACAACTAACATCGTTTTAGCTTCTCATTATGCTCAATGAGTACCCAGTCCTCAATTGTGCACTCCTTTTCTATGTCGAGCTTCTCTGGGGCTTCTATGTCTCTTCTCTGTTTTTGGATGCAGTTTTTAACTCTTCATATTTCTCATCTTAGCTTCTCCTCTTTACACCACTGGTTTTCGAAAGTTCTGTAATTACTTCTATACTTCTATGGGATAGGTCAGAAATCTCTCCCCCCTCAATCCCGACAGGTCAGATTTACAAATAAAACATATCATAAAACATATACGTTCCTTGCAATTTTCTCCAGATCACCCATCTATTCCAAAAGGAAGAATTTATTCATTTATTGCACTTGTCTCATTGTGCCAATTTTTATTACATCTTTTCCTTAATATTATTACAGCTTAGCTTGAAAGGAAAGAGGAAACTCTTAAATTTAAAGTGCAATAAAAATACACACATTTATTTTCTCAGGGTTTGGTTATGTTGTTTTACACAAGGACACTTAGTCATGTTATTTTGCTAACAATTTTAAACACTATAGTCAATTTTTTTTTTAAATTTTGCAAATCACATTTAATCTTGCAAAGAAAAACATATACATAAAAGTCTGCTTAGTTTGCAATCATATGCATTTTTATTAAAATAAAATTTTCTTAACGGAATTGATATATTAAAATATTATTATAAACCATTTCTGATTTATAAAACATTAAAATACCATTAAAAGCTAAAATGTCTGTTTTGGCACAAAGTGAAAATAAATAGCTTAATTTAATTTATTGCATTAAATCTATTACATTATTTTATAATTTTATTTTTGTATAATAACAATATTTACTGTGAATCACAAAGTTTATAACAGCATGCTTGCATAATTTTCAAATTAGTAAATGAATATATAAAGTATAAATATATTAAAAATAATTAGCTTTCCTTTATTTTAAATTTAGGACAGAATATTTGATGCACAATTTGATTTTTTTTATAAAAATAATGTTTGTATATTTTGTAATTTTGTATTTTTTCCATTTCATTAACGTATATATATATATATATATATATATATATATATATATATATATATATATATATATATATATATATATATATATATATATATATATATATATATATATATATATATATATATATATATATATATATATATATATATATATATATATATATATATATATATACATATATATATATATATATATATATATATATATATAGTTAATAGTATAATTTATAAAATATGCAATGAATATAATGAAACAAAATACAATGAAAAATGCCAAATGGAAAATAGTACATTGAAAAATTAAATGCCAAAAGTAGAATATCAAATGGAATGACAACACATTGAAATATTAAAGCATTGAAATATTAAATGGAAAACAATATATTGAAATATCAAATGGAAAATAACACATTGAAAAGAATACAATGAAAAGAATTACATTGAAAACACTTTAAAGAAAGATAAATATAAAATGAATAAATGGAATAAAGTACCAATATGGCCAGCTTCATCAGGGGGTGTTGACCACATTGACATAATTATGGCTTTTCTGCAATGGCCCAAGACATAATTATTAAAAAAGCCATCACACCCCAAAGCCATACCAAAAATTCAAACCAAAGCATCAAACAAGAATAAAAGAAGTAAAACCCAATCCAAAATATGCAAGTAGAATTCAATCCAAAATATACAAGTCAAAATCCAATGCCGCCAAAATACAATGTTGCCAAAATACACTCAATACATAATAATCACTTGATTTAAATCACATCCAATTACATATCCAAATCTGCAAGAACCTCACCAAAAACATAAATTAGTGACTAAGTGTAAACACTTTTCTGCTTCACTCTTATAAGCAATGCTCTACTAGCCAAATAGTGTTTAATAAATTTAGTTGGAATGTCATTATGATGCATATTTTGCATATTTTGGATTGGGTTTTGCTTCTTTTATTCTTGTTTGATGCTTTGATTTGATTTTTTGGTATGGCTTTGGGGTGTAATGGCTTTTTTAAGACTATGTCTTGGGCCATTGCAGAAAAGCCATAATTGTGCCAATGTGGTCAACACCCCCTGATGAAGCTGGCCATATTGGTACTTTATTCCATTTATTCATTTTATATTTATCTTTCTTTAAATTGTTTTCAATGTAATTCTTTTCATTGTATTCTTTTCAATGTGTTATTTTCCATTTGATATTTCAATATATTGTTTTCCATTTAATATTTCAATGCTTTAATATTTCAATGTGTTGTCTTCCATTTGATATTCTACTTTTGGCATTTAATTTTTCAATGTACTATTTTCCATTTGGCATTTCATTGTATTTTGTTTCATTATATTCATTGCATATTTTATAAATTATACTATTAACTATATCTTAGTAATACTATTCCAGCTGCTTTTGCGCTAAATGTACTGCTAAACTTAAAACTTAAAATTTTATATATTCTTGTGCTTTTGGTTATATGTCTAACTTTACATTTATATCTTTATATATTCTTGTGCTTTTGGTCTATACATCTAATTTTGCATTTATATATATATATATATATATATATATATATATATATATATATATATATATATATATATATATATATATATATATATATATATATATATATATATATATATATATATATATATATATACCATATTATTGATATTTCAATAAAATTAATTTCTCAAAAGTATATACCTTACAATATATTAAATTAATATGCTTATTAACTTTAAATCAAAGGAACACTTTACATTCCTATCATTTTAATTCATAAATAGCAAATTTCTTAAAAATGCAATATGTTGTTCACCTATTTATGTATTTCTATCATTCGAAAATATGAAAGCAAACAATTTCAACAATAATATCTAACCTAAAGATTATGAAAACAAATAAAGTCTTCTTAATATTTTTTATACCTTACAAATAAATGCATAAAAGCTTCTTTCCTATAAATTGCCAAAATATGAAGTTAAAAGCAAATGTATTCCAAAATAAGACACATTCTGAGTTGGTAGATTGTGTAGACAATTCATTTTTGTTTATACAGTGAAATATAAGCCTTTCAATAATTTCTTATGAATATTTTCCATAAATATTTCTAAGGAATTTTAAAAAATTATTTGCATATGTGTATATAATATATAGTGCGATTGTATGTATTTTTATATATGCGTCTGTATGTTTGTAATATTTTCACGTTTAATAATATCCTATTGTTTTAAAAATGTCTTATGTTGAAAGTAAAATTATTCATCTTAAAATATTTTAAGAATGTTATGGAAGTAATAATATTTTTCTTTTGATAAAATTATACATTTACAAAATCTCCATTAAGTGGCATTTTATTGTAGGTTTGGTTTGTTTGTCGCTCAACGGTCATTTTTTGCACACGAGGGCTTATAGACCTGGACATACGGCTTAAAGTGGATTCCGAAACACTACAAACATCCATGCCGAAGGTGTGATTCGAACCCACGAACTTTTGAACATAAGGCAAGAGCGCTAAACATTCGGCTTCCAACTTGGCCTTATTGTACGAACATAAATAAAAATTATAAGTAACTGTTATTCACCAACTGTTTTAAGTCTAAAGAAATTACATCTAGAATGGTTTTAAAACGTTATTGATACTCAAGATGTTTATAACTTTACGATACAGTTTTCTATTGACAAAATTATTTTCATCTGAATCAAAACTTAATAATTTTTGTAAGCAACAGTAATTTTAATGAAAAAAATTCTTTTTATTTTGTTTTTACAAGCAACCTTTTTCTGAATTTTATGAATGGAATAAATAATTGCCACTAATTATCTCAGAAAAATAATTCTTCATTGAGTTAGGCATAAATTTCTCAAATTTTTTATAATTTGTTCCATACTTAGGCTTATCACAAAATGTTTTATTATAATTCTGAACTCATGCTGTTAGTTGAAAGGTTGGCATTCTTACCTTCAATTCAACAGTTTATATGCTCAAATCTCACCTCAGGCTTGGATGTGTGTGTGTGTGTTTTACTAGTTTGGAATCAACTTTAAAGTGTAGGTCTTTGTCTTATTAGTTCTCGTATACAATTAATGGCCGTTGAGTGATGAACAAGGAATCTCATATTTTCTATGATACAGAAAAGGTTTTTGAATTGTTTGGAGTAAGAAAATTTGAAATGTGAAATAACAAATTTAAAAAAGAAAATATAAATCAAATGAGGAAAACTTACAATAACTTGTTTTTGGATAAAGCTATATACATTTGAGAGAGCATTCATTCTCATTTCACATTCTTGAACACATATCAGTTTCACATTTTCTATGAAACGGCATTTATAATGAAAACAGGAAATGTATATTTAGCATTGAGTTTTGCACATTATTACTTAAAAAATATCTAATTATGCAATTATGAATACATTAAAGTTTTGGCAATATTTTTTGAATTTCAAATTTCTGTATTGCGAACGTTGAAACTATTGTGAACTTTTATGACTTCCCTTTCTCTATTTTCCGCTTTACTTAAGATCAAATTGAAAAAGCAAATGATAGTTAATATGTAAAGTATATTTTTAAGAAATATTTTTCAGTAAACTTGATAGTTAAAGCAATCGCAATGTTATCTGCAGATAATGAAAATATGATTTTAGCGTGTTTTAATTATGAATCTTTTTCACTTAAAATTGAGCAAATATTACTAATAAAATGGAGTAAAATGTTTCAAATTTAAAATGTTTCAAAAATGCTACATATACCTCAAAAAGTTAATGAACAGCCAATTTTTAGCTTAATTTTTCAAGTAAATGAATATAGAAATGCAAAATTTCATGACAAATACACACAAGTATATGTTAATTGCAACATAGAAGTTTACAAAAGAAAAACACATTTATAGCAAAAAAACAATCTCTCTGGAAACTACTATTCTTGGAAAAAATGATCACAGTTTTACATAGTCAGAGAAGTACAACAAAAAGGAGTTTTAACTAGGGACATGTCCACCCTTAGTTTGAATGCATTGGCAGTCTCAGCTTTCCATGCTATCCATAAAGTTGTCGGCTTTTGAAATGAAAGCAAAGACAATATACGGAGGATTCTGTTTTCCATTTCTCCTATATACCGACCTTGGATCAGGACTTAAAGCTGCAGCCAGTCTATCAAGATAGTTCCTCAAATGTTCTATGGGATTCACGTCTAGAGATCAAGCTGGCCATTCCATTCACTCTAATCCAAGTCTATGTAAGAGATCTTGTGTTAGCATCCAGCAGAATGAAATTTTTGTCAATCACACCAAGATATGGGGAAACATACGAGTCAAGAAACTCGTCCTGATTTATCACATCATTCACAGTTCTTCTCTGAAACAAATTTAGGTCCATTTGACCACTGAGTGAGATAAATGTCTAAGACATTATTCCATTATGGTAGTAACTGTGTCTTTCTACAGTGTTGGATTGATGGCACCTGGTTCTTTATTCGCAGATACTATCAATCCAACACTGAAGAAGTACACAGTTACCGTGTTACGTCCAGATCAGTAGGCATCCTGAATCGTTCTCCTGTTTGAACTCGTCTTTAAAAAAGATCTGGACTCGTCTTTAAAATGCAGAGAAACCCATAGCTGTCTTGTCATGGAAACGCATTCTTTTGCGCAAGCAAAGCGGATCCTTCTCTTGCGCTCGGCGATGGTCATACGCAACTGATTACTTATCATAGATACTTGCATAGCGAAGATCTTCTAGCAAATATTCTTGTTTCTGATGTTACAGAGTATTCTGCAACAAGTTGAGGCATAGATATGCTTCTTCTTTCTCAGGGCGGAAAATCTATATAATGTTCTTCTGCAGATGTTGTAACTCTTAATTGGCCAGGAGCATGTCTTCTAGACACAGAAGCTTTGGTTTGATATTGGTTCCAGAGAAGATAGACCCCATTGCGGGAAACGCGTTCTTAAGGCAAGTAATAACGTCAGCCTATGACGTTCCTAGTGGGGATCACTTGCATCTATTGGATCTCACCACCTTAAAGAATCAGGCAAAATTCCTTTTCCAGCCATTGCAGAATAGTACGGACAATTTTCAACGAAACTGAAAACAAAAATTAAAAACCAACAGAAATTACATGTGTGGTTATGAAGGTCTGATATTTGCACATTTTTCTCTCACTGATATATACATGTTTATTCTAACAAAATATGGTAGCTAGAGTTTTTGCATGAACTTATATAAGTTCGTTTTTATCATATATATAAACTATAACTTTTACCGTTACTTTTCTTTATTATGATCAGCATCAAACGTATGTTTTTCTTATCCTTTTAAAATCAGAATAGTAATATTAGTCGCAAAAATGTTTCTTCATAAAAAGAATTAAAAATTTTCTTTACAACAAATTTTAAAAAAACCAAAGAAAATAGAAATTTAAGGTAACTTACAATATGTTGGTATGAGAAAATGCCTTATGTACATTTATTTTTAATCCCATTTTATATACGTTTTGAAAAAATAAAACGAATATTTAATTCATTTAGATGTGCACGACTTCTTTCAAAATAACTATTTATTTTATGTGGTTTTTGAAAGAATGTATTAAATATTTAATTAAATTTAAAATATTTATCATTGTATATTTTTGATAAATTTAATTTTTGAAACTATTAAATAAGAAAACAATTTGATAAACTTTAAACAATTATTTTCCACTTAAATTATAAGTACATATAATACATAATATTTGGCTCTAATTTACTAAATGTGATATTATATTCAATAATCTATTTAAGCAAATACTCATGCTAAAATATTTTGAATTTGATGGTATAATTTTCAAAAATAAAAGTGAACATTTACGAACCATTTGTTTCTTATTCAGAAGAATAATTTTTAAGTTAAATTATTAAAGTATAAAAATGCTTTTAAATTTTTTCTTTATTAAATGTAACATCAGATAAATTTAAGAATGATATTCATAACATCATTGTGCAAAAATATGTCTTTATACTTTGGGGAAAAAATATAAAATTAAAGTTTAAACTTTTTTACTAAAATTATTATTTCCTTTATTCATTTCTCTACTCTATCTTTTTTAATAAATATTTTCACATGAATTCGTAGAACATATACGCTCAACATACCCTCCTTAAATATACTCGAATCATCAGGGAGTTTCAAAATCTTTAATGTATTTCTAAAGCATATTTATTTACAACATTTTTAGAAAATTGTCTAATAATAAATATAAAATATATGAATATTTTTTATACCTTTAATAAAAATAATAACTATTTTATTTTGATTGCATTAAGCATATTAAGCCAAAGAAGTGTGTACTTTATCGAAAAATATTTTTATTTAAATTCTTTGGAAATATACTTTTTGCCCAAAAGTGTTTTATCGTGTCAAAATATTAAGTTCATCCTCTTATGTGCAATTATGTGTCGTTTAAATATCTATCCATTTAAAAAACTGTAACTATGTTTACTAAATATCTTACAATGTTAGATACGACAGTATTTTTTGCAAGAATGTTTAAATTTGTCGATATGTAAATGATTTAAAATTACTTCAAATTAAAAAATTCATAAATTTACATAGCAATAAAATATTTGGCCTACATAAGTATTTATCTTGGTGGCTATATTCTAAATCAACTGTAAAATCTTCGTTTAATAATTTTAAATCTGTGTAAAATAATTATATGAACAATACTTTTGATACTGTTGCTTACAAAACCAAATTTTTCAGTTTAATCACAACAAAAAAGTTGTTGTTGTTACTTATGACACTTGGACAAGCTAAGCTCGCTAGGCTTGGCAATACGAATTTAAGTCAATTGGGAGCGTCTTTCGTTTAATCAGAGCACCATAAAGGTGCAAGTACGACATTTGCTCTTCAAATCCTCCGATAGATGACAGCACCAGAGGATTTACTCTCAATTTTGGTTTTGATCTGAAGGTGAGTAAATTTCTCTAGACCATTGTAATCAGTGGTAACTGCTCAACGACCGACCACAGGACTTTCGATTTCACAGATTTAACGAGCACGTATATCGCATGTACTCGGTGGGTCTTTTGGCGGCATTGGGAATCGAGTATTCAAAAGAACTTGAGTTGCTATAAGTAAGTGTAACTTGAGTTGCTAATAGTATATATATATATATATATATATATATATATATATATATATATATATATATATATATAACAGTTTTAGCAACTCAAGTTAAGTGTTTAATACATAATTTGAGTTTGCACTTTCAAAAAACGAAAATAATCTCATATTAGCTTTTTGACACATGCCTGACATTGCTTAGGAGTTAGGCATTATTTAAGTTTACATTTTTCCTTCTCATGAAATTCAACAACATCTAGAAGAATCTTTAGCATATATATGCTATTGGTTTAAACTATGATATAGATCATTCAAAAAAACAATAACTGGAAGTATTAGCCTGTAAGAAAGAAATGAATTTATTAAATTATAAAGTCTCTTCACAAACTTTGAGTCAAGAGAGAGAGAGAGAGAGATGTTTGCATTATATACAAAAATATGTACGAAGAATGCAAGAGGGTTTATAAAATAAAATTCTCTGAGAATTGTATTTACATCTTTGGCTACATTTTATACGGCATGATGCGAAGAAAATCATTTTAAATATATTACCAGCAATGACAAGGATATAAAAGATTTTATATACCAAAAGTTAAGCATTATAAGATATACACCAATTGTTAAGCATATACAAATGTATAATTTAACACAGTGATATTGATTCAATAACTTTCGTTAACTCAGTACTACTTGATAAATGTATCTATTACATTTAATTAATCTGATAATTTAAGGAATAACCAATTCTAATGTGAAGTGTCAAAAATACTGTATCTATCTTATATTCGAGAAATCCTTAATGCTAGATTTCAACAACTGGATGCAAAATCGTATCTGAACAATTTAACCTTAACCTTTATAAATATAGAACATATGAGTATACTACCTGGACTGGCATATCATAATTATCCGAATGATTGTAAGCTTCGATCTAATATTAATTCAGTGCTTAACGCACTACACAAATTATGCTTCTGTGGATAAATTGAGAGTGATTATTAAATTAATAAAAACAAGCAAAATATTTAATTCATTTTTTAAAAATTTACTTTTACGTTTTAAAGATATATTTACAAATACATTTTAATAAGCTATATTACTTTAAATATTATTTTAAAATACACATTATTCAATTATCAAAAATAGTTATTAAAAACTATTTCAAAATATTTTTATGTTAATCCCATGAAAATACGAGTTGTTACTTTCTTTATCAACATATAAAGTAATTTATTTTGCCACTAATTTCAAAGCTATGTATAATATTTTAAAGTATGTATAATATTTATCTATATATAATAACTATATTGAATAATTTTAAAGTTTAATTGTAATGAATTTGCAATTTTTGCTGGAAAATTAAATTTATTAATTAATATAGAAGATTCAATAATTTATCTGATATAGTGATTGTAAGTTTCTTAAGCCCTGATAATTAAAAAGAATTGTTAATACACAAGCAATTACAGTTTATTGGAATATATGTTATGAAACTTAATGATTTTCGATTATAGTCTTTATGAACTTATATATCAGTTAGTTGATTTATACATCTTAATGCCACAAAGACCGACCATAAATTATGTGTCTAGAATTTTAATTGTGAAAAAAAATAAAATATATTAAATAAATTCATTAATTACAATAATTTTAGAAAAAATATTTATTTCAAACTAATAAGTAAATTTGAATAATTTTATACGAATGTAAATAATAAAATATATAAAGGATTAAGAAGATTAGCACTTAACTCAAAACTTCTTTCCAAGCTTCATTAAGGATCTTCTGAGAACATTTACCACTTCTATTGCTTCTTTTTGAGATAATGAAAGTATTTTTGAAAATTTAAAATTTTTTGATTATATTATGAACTTTGAAAAGTCCATTAAATTTATTTTATTTATTAGAAAAAATTATGTTTCTTTTATAAATCATACAAAAATTGTAACACAAATATTAATTAATATTTCAATTTATGTGTACAATAATGCACATCATGTCTAACTTAAATAAAATGTGGACTTAAAAAATAAGTGAACTTATTTGACATAAAAATTTACTAAGATATTGCTTAAAGTATTATGCAAGTTAAAAAAGACACAGTTTTGTTATAACCATATTAATATTTGGTATCTCAAAATGACAGAGAAAGCTAACGTGGTTACTAACAAGCAAAAAAACTCCAATGAAAAAAATAATAAAAATCTGAAAAGAGTATACCAAATGTATTTCTACTCAAATTTGAACAATGCATTTTTATTTTAATGTTCTTTCCTTGCCATTAATAACCTATTTATATATTTGTATATTCTTAATCAGAAACTTCTATGTTACATTTTTCTTAATATGAAATGAAAGCTTGCAGTAAAATGGTAAGGAAAAATACAAAGCGTCGAAAAATTCTTTCCCATGTGAATAAAAGACACAAATCATTCTAAAGACAGGAAAAATTAATCAGAATGTTTATAATAATAATGCTTATAGATATTAACAAGAAAATGTAAAATATGGTGGTTTTATATATTTCATCACATTTATATACATATATATATATGCATTATATATGTGTGTGTGTGTGTGTGTGTTGTTGTGTGTGTGTGTGTTGTGTGTGTGTGTGTGTGTGTGTGTGTGTGTGTGTGTGTGTGTGTGTGTGTGTGTGTGTGTGTGTGTGTGTGTGTGTGTGTGTGTGTGTGTGTGTGTGTGTGTGTGTGTGTGTGTGTATTAACAAATCCTATAAAACTCTTTATTAATTCTAATTAAAGTAAATTTGTATACTTAAGGTATAAAACAAATGCCTGTGTGCGTGTATTATAAATATTTCTTGTGGAACAAAATTATTTTAAACATTTTTTTCATCCCTTACGATACTTTTTGATTAAAAAATTATTGAAATTGTTTAAATACCAAAACTGAAGTAATACGTTTTCTACAAATTTTCTCAAAACAGCTTGTTATTGTACGTGTTCTACAATTCATCAATACACTTAAACTATAAGAATTAGTTTTTAAATTAAAATCCTTAAATGTGTGAAAATCAGGAATCATAAATAGAAAATCTATAAATAAAAAGTTTTCTGCGTGAATAATACAATGATGAAATTTTACACAATACAGAAATAGCTTATATAATTCATTTAAGTCAATTGAATATTCAACACTCTTACTTACAAAAACATAAATTTAATGATGTTTTTTAATGATTGTCATATTTTTTCATAAATGTATCTTTAATAATTTAATATTTATTTTTACAATAATGGTCTTGCTATTCACTTGGGCTTATATGCATTAGCCTATCATAAAAAAATGATTTCTGTGATCTCATAAATGTCTTATTTTAATTATTTATTTATTACATTAATTTATTACTGAAATATTAAAATTTAGAAAGATTAGTTTTAAAATAAATATTCATTTCAATTATTTATTTGTTATTATGCTATTCTAATATATAAAACAAAATGCTATCACAATGCAAATTGTTCATTATATTGATTTAAGTCACATTGCGTCAACATTATTTATTACATTGACACAAGGGAATTAATATTTGCAATGTGATTTTCATTCATAGTGATTCTAAACACTTTGAAAGTTTCAAGAAGTTTTAAAATGAAAGCAAAATAAAGCCATTGTTTAATTTTTGTAAGCGATTGAGTTTAAATTTTCAGATTTTTTTTTATTTGGGTAAACACAAAAATATCTCCCTGTGCACCAAGGAATACCAAACAGGGCCCGAAGGTACAAAAAATATACTACATAACAAATCCACATAAATCATGTGATGAAAAAAAATAATAATAAAAGAAGGCAGAAAGAAAAAAAGAGATATAAAAATAAAAAAAGGAGTTAGATAACAGCATGGATAAATTTTTTAAAAAATACAAAATTCTATTTCTTCACTAGGATCACCAAAATTAGGGCTTATGTTTTATGAAAATAGAACTATAATAATTAATGCGGTATACCTGATGACTCATTTCAAAACCATTCTGAAAGCATACGTATGCAATACCTACTTTTTTTAGCCTTAATCCCATCTATAAAGTAAATAAGATCATAGTCTTCTTCCTTAATGCTAACAAATTCAGCAAGAGGAGCAGGAGATCTTGTCGATGGATGGGGTAGGGAAGAAAAGTTCAAATCACCATTAAGATGGTTAGAAAAAGAGTCTTAAGCATAACGATAAGCCTCATTTTGATGAAATATCACAACAACAAGAGGTGGAAGACCAGAGAGAATTAAAAGAGCCTCATAACTGATTTTCCTATATCCTCTAACAATCCTCAGCAGTTTTCTATGTATTTTCCTGATAAGTTTTCGGGTTATTTTTTGCGTCCCACTGTCTCTCTAAATTCGAGATGCATAAAGAATAATGGGTTGTTAATAAATCAATTTTAAAACCTCGAATTTAGTACCTTAACTGTTATTGCAAATTCTATACAATGCATTTGTAAGAATGCTAACCTTAGCTAAAATGTATTTCAAATGTTCCTTCCAGTGAAGTTTACTATCGACAACAACGCCCAGATATTTAATTTTATCTACAACTTCCAGATAATTGCTACCCATAGCAAGATTGATAGAGGCATCAATGTTGGCCTTTTTGTAAATCATCATTACTTTGCACTTCGTATGATTGAATTCCAGCTTGCAATGTTGAGCCCAATCATGAATAAAATCAAGAATGTCTTGAGCAGTACTGCATAAATCGGGAAAGTTTTTGTTCTGGACAATTACGAGTAAGTCATCTGCAAAAGCAATTTTCCAGCACTTAAATGCTTTCAATTTTTTCAGTAAATCATTCATAATTAGATTCCAAAGAAATGGGCCAGAAACAGAGCCTTTTGGACATCCTTTTTGGTTGTTAACGACTTTCGACTTATTGCCAAGAGTGAGAACAGCCGTTCTGTTGCTCCAAAAACTGCGAAAGAGCGTGAAAATATTTGAAGGTGTACAAGCCTCCTTCATTAAGAAAATGATAATGGGCCACCAAGTGTTATCAAATGCTCCTTTTATGTCCAATGAATAGAAAATAGTGAATGAATTCGGCTTTTTCCCTTCCTTTACAATGTGATAAAGTCGCAGAAGTGCATCCTCAGTAGATTTCTGCGGTGTAAATCCATATTGGTTTTTACTAGTATAGTTGCGATTGTTAAGATGCCATCTTAGTCTGTTTGTAAGAAGCTTTTCGATGTATTTTCCAATGCAAGATAATAAGCTAATACACCTAATATTCTTAAGGTGCAGTCGCTTTGAGTTCAAACACTATGGAATTAAGACAACTTCATAATTTTTCCAAAGAGCAGGGAAGAGATACAAATTGAATACTGGAAGAACAGAAGGAGAACACTGGTGAAAGTATTTAATCATCTTATTGGCAAGGGAATCCAAACTAGGAGGTTTTCCAGTGACCAAACCATGAATAACGGTATTAACCTCATTGACTGTAAAAGGTACATCTTCTACAAAGAAGGCCTTGTTAGATTGTTCTCGAATATTTTATTGAAAAGAATTATCGTTTGAAAGATTGTCATCTGGGAATGAAAAATTTGAGATATTACTGAGAGATTCTTCAAAAGAATATGTGAAATGATCTGAAGTGGTTTCAATGCCAATAATCTCGACACTTTTACTAAAGTTTCTCTTTATGCCTTTATAAATCTTCTTCCATACATTTGTAGGGGTAACATTAGAAAGAAAGTCTTTCCAGGAATTTAATTTAGATTTATTAACCAAATTCTTATATACACTTCTTTAACATGGAGGTAATTGATTTTAAGAATTTCCTTGACAATCGGGTTTTTGGCTCTTTGAAAGCGACGTCTTGAAGCATTTGATTTTTTACCCATGCATGCTATTTCAGATGTCCACCAAAGAACATTTCTTTTATCATAATGCTTAAAAGGAATAGGTATCCTTCCGGTAGAAATCATGACATTTTGAAACTCAGTTATTAGAATTTCCAGGCAAATATAGTCATTACAAGTAGGAAGCTGATCCTCAGAACTATAATTATTGATAGCCTCATAATATATAGACTGAAAACGAAACTAATTTGCTCTTCCACAGTCCAAGATTTGAAGCCTGTTTTGGTGTAAAGAGTTTGTAGTACTATCAGCCAAGACAATTTCAAAATAAATCATTGATTTCAAAATAAATCATATGATCAGAAAGCGAATCGTAGTCAGGAATAGACCAATTGATGACACCTTGCAATAATTTTCCCCAGCAACAGTAATATCAACGTAGCTAGAACCTTGAGTTGAATAGAAGGTAGGACCGAAATCCTCATTAACTACAAATAGTTGTTTGGTATTGAAGAAATCACATAGTTTATCTCCTCTAGCATCTGAATAAGGACTAAACCAAACATTACTTTTGCTATTAGAGTCCATTCCACAAATTAGTCGAGAAGAAATAATATTAGACATGAAAGAACCAATCTTTTGTAATTCAGCATCTATATTTCTGCCCGGCTCAAAGTAGTAAGAAAGCAGAATAAAATCTAAGTCATTTCAGTGATTTTTAACGGAGATCATGTTATAATCAGAGTAATTATGATAAACAAAGGTATAAATGTTATTCCAGCGAATGATGATCGCTGATTTTATAACATCTGATTGGGAATCAAAGAATACTTTGTAATGGCAAGGAAACCCGGGAAGATTCCCTTTGTAACAGTGAGGTTTTGAATCAATGTAACATCGATATTATCACCTTCCATATTTAGAATATGTTGCTGCGTAGCATTTTTAGACTTGTGTAGATTTAATTGGACAAAACGCAAAAGAGAACAATAACTATTATTCATAATCAATACCAGAGAATGATAGTTTCTTCATGAAAATTTCACTCGAGCAGCCACAAACATAATGTTTATGATGAATATTAACTCTTTTTGAATGATTTTTAGTTTTATTATTAAATCTAGCACATATGACACAAATTTAATGATTTAAATTAGAACACTCTGAGCTCTTACCTGAGCAGTTAAAACAAGCAAGGTGGTTTTTACAATCAATAGCCTTATGATTATAACCCAAACATTCGAAACATCAATGTATAATAGCAAAATCATCAACTTCACACACATACCAGTCAAGCTTGAGAGATCCTATTCTTAAAATTTCTTTACGGACATTAGGTGGAACACTAATAATAATATATCTTGAATCCCCAAATTACATTGTCGTAAAACAAACTTTAGACTCTGAAATTTCTTTCTCGGATACTGAAATATCAAAATTTTGCTCAAATAAGAGCTTTATGTGTTCATCATCATGTAGTGAGCTGGGAAAGTGTTCAATAATAATGGCAGAGAGAGGATATTTTCGTTTAGCAAGAGTTTAAGAACGAGAGATGCAATTTTCAGCCAGAACATCACGAAATTTTTGCCTGTCATCATCAAACACACATTCAACCAACAGTTTATCATTTGGAAGACTTGTTACGTTTTTGATACCAATTTTATTGGTTCTTGGATTAACTTGCATTTTTCTGATGTTTTTATTATCTTCAGCTTGAAGGGTTGCTTATTCACTTGCACAGATAATGAGACTTCATTTTTTTTCCATCGCTCATTTGTTTTTGAAAAGTTTCTGTAGCTGGCGCCACAACACTCGCGTTCGATCTCTTCTCGTGTATTTTCATTAACACATTTTCATGAGCAACACGTGATTGTACATTTTTAAATTTATTAAAATTTGAGTAAATAAGACAATGTAATTCACTCAAAGCATTCTTTGCATCTTCTTTCATCTGTTGATTCCGGTTTGATCTGGAACTTAGCGCATTTTCAACGGTTTTTAATTTATTTTCGCAAGAAGCAAAAATTTGTCAACAACACCAATGGCGTCTCTTCTAAAATTGGCACTCCTCTAAATTATTAGATGAGATGAATTTTAATGTCTTTGTAAATTTTACAAATGTATCACGAATTTTTTTCATGAAATATGTAGAAGTATCCTTCGCAATTTCTCTTCTGACTTATTTCTATGTATATGTAGATATCATTCCTGTATAATTTCTAGTAGTTGTTGTTGAAAATAAAACTTATTTTAAAATATATTGAAGTGACAATCACTTCATTTTTTGCCAAATGACCACACACTTTGGTGAAAATGCTAAAAGAGACATGCTAAATATCTTCAATCATTCATGGCATTCTGGCAAATTACCTAAATCCTGGAAGAATTCTGTTATTTTTCCCATCCAAAAGCCTAGAAAACCAACAACAAATTGTAAAAATTACAGACCTATCTCTCTAACCTGTATATTCTGCAAACTCATGTAGCTTATTATTCACACGAGACTGATGGATTGGATAATTGAGGAAAAAGTTTTACATCCATGCCAAACTGCATGCAGAGTCAAGCACAGTACTATTGACAAGGTTTTCTACATTCGCCCATCGATCAACGACGGATTTCAAAATAATTCACATATAAGAAAATTTCCATGGTCTTTTTAGCTCTCTATACCGCTTTCAACAGAGTCTGGAGGCAGAAATCGATCAGCATCCTGCATTATTTGAGCATAAAATCCAATGCACTGATATGGGTTAACTATTTTCTCAGGAAGAGAAATTACAAATTCAAGTTAATACACTTTCTCAGCTGTTTACCACACCTGGGCTGGAGTCCCTCAAGACTCTGTACTTAGCCCACTTATTTTTCGTTTATATATGAATACCATTGACTCTCATATTGATAAAGACGTGAAGTGGCCTGTTATACCGATGATATTAGTCTGGAACACCCACGCAAATCTAAAATTATCACAAAAAGCTCTAAATAAATGCATGCAAGTCATTGAAACCTATTCAAAAGAGCTGAATCTCTTTATAAATCCAGACAAAACAAACTTTTGTATTTTCTCAACAGATAGAAAGCATAGAAGCTCGTTTCAACCTATCATAAAGCTCTATGAGGTTCAAAAATTGAACAAACCTCTAACCCAAAGTACCTAGGTTTAACTTTAGACGCTAAACTAAGACTCTCAAAACACCTTCACTATGTTTCAAATAAAGCTTTAAAAAACTAAAGATTCTCGAGAGATTGTGTAATTGTTCCTGGGGATCAAAAACTCTTATGAACACCTATGCATCTATCGTGAGGCCTGTTCTGGAATATGCTGCACTTATTTGGGAATCAGCTAAGTTTGCCGTAAAAAAAAGTTTCTACAGGGCTTCTAAAATCTAATCTATGGAGGCTGTTTTATCAAAGAATATTATCAAAACTGAAAACGAATGCGGCCTTATTCCTTTGGAAAACAGAAGAAAATTATTCATTATTAAATTTACTAATGAAACCAAAAACCTAACTGATCATCACATCTAATGAAAAAAGTTTCAATGCGAGGAGTGGAAAGTGCAGATTAAAAAGATTTTCAACCCTGTAGTTTGATCAGGATATCAGAAAAGACATCAACTTCGGTTATGGGTCCCTGGAGATTTTCAAACAACCGTACCATGTCTTACGCCTTCCCATGCAAACTAGAATTAACTTAAATATTTTGCAAACCTGCACCAAGACAGAACCTGTAACTGAAATTAAAGTGAAAGGCTGCCACACAGTCAAAGAGCTCACAACCTCAACTCTAGGCCTAGCAATCGCCTATATGGATGGCTCCTCTTAATCTGATCTCGATATCGGTGAAACGGAAGTCCTCTGTTTCGGCCCAGATGGTGAGCAGGAGGGCCACAGTATTCCTAGTGGGAAAATTGCTTCCAACTATGTATGTAGTCATAAAGTGTGCTTTGGAGATTTACCTATCTAAAAACGACCAGGTATCTAACGGTATCATTATTTGTTCTGAAGCAAGATCCATTCTACAAGCTATACAAAGGGGTGTCTACTCAGTCATAAGATTATATAGCTAATCCACAAAATCATTGCTATCCAAAGATCCTGCACCTTACATTGGATACCGGTGCAAGTTGATATTCCTGGTAACGAGATAGCCGATGAGTTCGCTTAAGATGCCCGTACTTCTTCTCACTCATCCAAATGATTGACCCTCATTGACGCCAATGCTGGTGCCAGCCGAAAATTAATTTCCAAAAAAGTAAAAAAAATTTCCATTCCAAAATTATACAGTGACATAATCATTTCAACTATAATAGCCAGACTTAGAACAAAACACTTAAAAGGTGTGAGAACGTCTATAGATGGACAAAGGATTAGATCTGTAGATGGATCAGACATTGTCCTCACAGGCCGGATAACATACAACTCTCTCCACAACACATCTTCAGCTGTCCAGCAACGGTCGCCAAGCTTTTTAACATCAGCATAAGGGATCCTCTGATGCTTCTTCTTACAGGTAAAGCTGTAGAGATCATCAGCTTTTGTCTTTGACAGCTTTGGGGACATTTAGGGTTTTCTTACGTACTCCATATACACGACATCATCAATCACAATATATAGTCTCCCACTTATGGCTTTGCAGCAAAATGCTTTATTTTTTTTTAAACTTGTACATAAAATTTAAAACATATTTTTAAAACTACGTGTCAAACATATTTCAAATAAGAATTAAGGTATAAAAATTATTGTATTAAAAATAAAGGTAATTTATAAAAATATCTGTAAATTTGTTTGCTTTTTAAATAAGAGTTTTCGTTGTTATTTTTGGAACCAAATAATTCTAGTGACAATGATTTTCTTATGAAATCATCACTACTTATAGGTTGCCCATTATGCGTGTCAAATGAAAATACTTGTTTTTAATTTTGAGTTATTTATTCTCATTACAATAAAGTTGAAATTTCACCAATAGTAAGTATGCGTAGTTTTCATAAATCAACAAAATAAGAAAAGTATGAATTATGTATACAAATCAAAAATCATCATATCAACTAATAAAAATAATCATTAGAAGATTACCATATAAAATATAGCCTATATTTTTTAGCTGAACGAAACAACGCATGGAAGTCTTTATGAAGACAGATATTTCTGATGATCTATTTCTTATAAAATTTCATTACATTTTCCATAAAAAAGATCATCATTTTAAGGCAATATTTATTTATATTTTAAATGTGTTTAACATTTTTGTATTTATATATTTTCGATTCATATTTTATTGAAAAATATAATCATAAAGTTTTTTGGTTCCAAAAATTTAATTTGCATTCATACACAATGACTTTTTCTTGAAATCCAGATATTAAGGATATCAATACCAAAGAAGTTATTGTATAATTAGAATTGTATTTATTATAGGCAATTTTTTTATATCCCAAAGTAAAGTATTTTAATTTTCCAACACATATTAACGAATCATTATTTCATAATTTTTCAACGCCTTTATTTTTATTAAGTTATTATATTTAAAATGGGTATTTAAACATAATAATTTGGTATTTTCTGGGAAATTCGATACCATTTATTAATAAAATTGTAGTGTTAAATATAGAAATTTCACATATACACGTTTTAAAAGTTTTTTTGGTTGTATCATAATACTCGAAAATCATTCAAAACTATTATATAAAGCTTTTTAAAGCAGTATATGACAGAAAAGAACTATATTTTATTTATCATTAAAAATATAACTTTTAAATAATTAATAAAATGAAGTTTTTTGTATCAGATACTGTATGTTTTATTATAAAATGGTTCAAAACATTAGACCCATATAATAAATATTTATAAAATGTATTGAAATCATGTAGGATAAAGTGATTATTATATTTACAGAGGTTTCAATGCATGGAACTTCTATATCTTTATTAATAAGGATTGAACGAAATTTTTCATATTATCAAGTTTAAGAATCATAGATTTTTTTATGCTATTTATAGTGGTACATGATTTTCTTTATAATGCCTATTCAATATCACATTTTCTAAAATATAAATTTTACATGGTCTAACAAATAAATTTAATAAATATAATTTATCTGTTTTAACGAGTTTCAAAGGAACATCTCTTAATCATAGTTTAAATAATGAAAATATTGATTATTCTCAAAATTTTATTTATTAATTATTTATTCATTTCTTATTTTATTATTTCCTTACATTCGTTGTTTCACTGATATTACAGTTATTTCATCAGGGATAAAGGGAAATTAAAGGGTTACAAATAGTTATTTTTTAAAGATTTAAGAAATAGCTCAGTTACAGCATTTTTTGAGGTCACTAGTTTTTCTATCAATTTTAAACTTAAGTGGAAAATTATCTCAATTTATTAATTCTTTATAGAAATTCAAAAATTTATGTAATTTTTAAATTTTTCTTTCAGAGCATAAATTTTTAAACTAATATTATCAAAGATACGACTCTACTTTAAAGAAAGCCTGCTTATTTAATGTATAGTCGTATCGTTGATAATATTAGTTTAAAATAAAGTTTAATATTAATATATATAATAATAATATATAAAGTTTAATATTAATATATTTTCTCTTAAATTAATATCAATAAAAGGATGAATATGTTAGCTTAATATAATTTTAGACAATTTATTCTATCAATGATTTGAATAATTTTCTACAGATTACATGATATACTCTTAGTGATAGTAAAAATTATTATTTTTAAATAATATTTTTTTATCGTATATTTCTAATATGACTTTAAGCATCAACAAATCGGTAAGTTGGCTTATGCATTTTATCAAAGTTCTTCTAAGTCATTACAGACAGAATCTAAATAGGTATCTTTACTCCTAAATATACTATTTTTTTGGCCATCAAATTGTATTATTGTAAAGACTTAAATAACAGGTGGCCCCCGATTATGGTGGACCTAGTTAAGAAAGAGAATTTTGAATTTTTTGTAAAATTTATCCATGCTGTTATCTAATTCATTTTTCATTTTTATATCTCTTTTTTTTCTCTCTGCCTTCTTTTATTATTATTTTTTTTCATCTCATGTATTATTTGGATTTGTTTTGTAGTACATTTGTTGTACCTTCGGGCCCTGTGTGGTATTCCTTGGTGCACAGGGAGATATTTTTGTTTTCCCAAATAAAAAAAATATAAATAAATAAAATAAAAATAAAAATTGTATTATACTGCAATAGAAATTATTATTTTTTAAAATTATTTTTGGAATTTAAAAGAATATGTAACAAATTTTCCAGAATTTTAGTTATAATATAACTTTATATGACGTTAGTATTATGTTTCCACATTTTTAATTTTGGCTGTTTAACTACACTCATAGTTTACTTAATAACATTTTGACAATCTATATGTTTTCGCTTCAAGTTTTATAATATTATTTTAGTATATAAATTTTAAATACACAAGACTGTTACAGAAATTCTTATATGGGTGTCTAAATATAACATTTAAAGGATGAAATAAATTTGTAACATAGTATTGTTCCTAAATTCAACATATTTATGATTTTATTTATAATTTCGACAACAAATATTTTTATCTTTTCAATTAGTCAACTTAATATAATAAAAAATCATGATTTTTCCTCTTTCTCAAAATTTTCTGGGGATAATATATCATAACTGTTGAATTTTGAGTCATAATTTTCAAACAATCCTAATTTCTTTTCTTTATCTCTCATACAGCAGCACTAATCTTCAGCAAAAAAAAGAAAAAATTGACACTGAAACTACTAAGTTCAACTGCTATTAAAATGCAGTTCAATGATCATTGTAAATCATTTTGAAAGCATGGTCTCACAAAATGAATTTTGTGATCCCTAAATGGGACGCTCAACTAAATTGTAAGCTATGTTATTGCAATCGATAGAGAAGTATGTTTAAAAGCGCCATTTGTCCCTGCCAAAAAAGGATAGAATAAGCCATAGAAGTAATAATTGACAATAACTTATAATAAGGAAATAAGCAGGAATATTTTATGACCAGTTATATAAAGTTAATATGTGGTCGTTTGAAAGATCTAAAGTGGATTAAATGCGAAAATGTAGAATAATATATAATGAGTATAAAATTTCTTGTTACTTATAACAAAAACACATAAAAACAGTCTCGAATTTCCTTAGAATTAATTATATTGATATGGAATGAAATTAAATGAGCATAAATATACAAATAAGAAATAAATACATAAACTATGATGTACAAAAATAATAATTTATAAACAATGTGACTTTAGGATTTTTTAATATTTTGTTAAATATTTTTTCATTAAAAGAGGTAGCCATAGCTTATATTCGTGAAAATCTAAACATCATCCTCGTAAAATTCAATTTTAAGACTGCAGTCAAAAGTTAAATATTTTGCTAACTAAATGTAGTTATTTGAATATAATTTAAAGTTAATTTGAAACAATCTTTTTAAGTAACTTCAACCTTTCCTAATGCTTCTCATGAATTGTTATAAAAGTTAATTGTTTTAAATTGGAGACACTGACTAGATTGTTATTTATTTGATGCAATTTGTCAGTAAACCTAAGAATATCCTATGACTTATTGCTTCAAATTGTAAAATATTAATATTTATCGTGTAATATAACTGATTACAATGATATTTTATACCATTATAATTCTCATCATAAATGTAAATATATGAAATATTATAGCAATATTACTATAGAAAGAGAGATCAGTTCATGCAATTAATAACTACTCTAATTTTTCAAATAAATGTAAGCAAAGGAAAATTCATAAGTTTATGTTAAAATTATGCCAAAACATTTGCCATTGCTTTTCTTAGACGGATAATCAATTTGGATTACAAAAAACCGCATTTTTTTAAAAATTTAATTCCATACAGTCTTTAAATTTGAATAACATTTTGAAAACTCTGATGCATACGAAAAATTCTATACCGTCCCTATTCTACCGATATCATATAAAAGCTTTTTTGTTTCATTAAAAAAAATCATAAAATGCCACAATCACATAAGGATAGACAGAAATTTTATCAGTTATTCGTCTTGTTTTCACTGATAAATCTTTTAATTTTAAAATATGATTTAATATGCACACGTTTTTAAATGATTTATGACACAACGCTTTGTTTTCCAGGATAATTTTTTTAGTAGTTAAAATTTAAACAATACACTGGAACATTTATCTCTGTTAGAGCAACAATTTCAGAAAAAGAATTTTTTTTTACTTTTCATATTTTAGCTTATGTAAAAGCAAATTATATTTATTCCTATTTTATTTTGATATTTTTACATATTTATTTGTTATAAAAAATACTAAAATTATCCATTGCTAGACAGTGTAAAGTTTTTAAATGCAATTTCAAATATTGCCTTCATTTACTCGTCAAGTTAGTATTCGTGAAAGAAAAGTAGTAATAAAGATTTGCAGTTTAAAATCGACTTTTTGCTTCCAATAATATATGCGTTATTTTAAACAAATTACTAAATTCACAGACACGAGATTCTGTGGGTACTCGTAATGCTAAAGCATAACACAATAAATAAAATGCACATCCTCTACAAACAAAATTGGTTAAAATTAATCATTTCTAGATAAGAAACATCATTGTCACTGGAGAGAATTCATTATTGTTGATTCCATTACATAAATTCTAACTTGTCTGAACAGGGATCAGCGCAATAATCTAACATTTTCTAAAATATCAAAAAATTAAATTATTTTTAAAATATATCCTTTATTTAAGTATCTAAAACTATATATTGCGCATTTATTTGAATCTTAATTAGAAAAAATATCACAACTTATAAATAAAAGTTACGATAAATGATGCGAATCAAATTTTACAAACTTTTACTTCATATTTAAAATTTACTTTTGTAACGACACATCATGAGAAAAAATTTTTGTAAATCAATAATATCTAAAGTTGGAATATCATTGATAAACATATTGAGAAAATAAATTACATAGAATTGAAAATTCAGTAATTATAAAATCTAAGATATAAAAGCATATTTTTCTAAAAGAAAGAGATGAACTAAAGTTATTTAAAAGATTATTAAATTTAGCAAAAACTTTAAACAATCATAAAATCATTTATTAATCTTATTACCAATGCTTACACTTTCATTGTAGAGCAAATATTCGTTTAAACTGATATTTTTAGTATTTTATTTACTAAATTAGTCTTTTAATAACCAAATATATATTTCACTAAATAAATTTTATTTGCAGAAAAAAATTTATTTATAAATTTAATTTGTTGATAACACACACTTAAATTAATTAATCGATGGTAATGTATAAAAATATTTAATGTTACATTTTTCTTAAACTATACATACATGAATAATTATGGTTTCGCAAAATTCCTTAATTAATGGAGTTATATATCCTGACAAAAAATATTAAATGTTACCTATTTCTCATTTTAAATAATTTTTTCATTAAATAGCTGCAAAAATTAGGAACAATAATTATAATGTCTATAAAATTTCACATAAATTTTACTTTAATTATGATATATTTAATTTAAAGAATTGTGCAAATATGTGAAAAGTACTTATTAAAATTATCAATTTGATGTAATTATATTTTTAAAGATGCTTAATGTTAGAATCATGTATATGCGAAATAAATGTTTTAATATTCATTTAATATCGAAAAGGTTTTAATTTTATTTATTATACATAATATAATGCTTTTGCTTTCCAATATGCTTATAATTTAGATTTGTCAATATCGTTAACTATTATAAAAATATTTATTGCTCGTGCTCGTTATATATTAATGTATTGCATTTTTACTTCCACAAATGTAATTATGTTGTCTGTCAATATTCAATTTTGAATTATATATATATATATATATATATATATATATATATATATATATATATATATATATATATATATATATATATATATATATATATATATATATATATATATATATATATATATATATATATATATATATATATTATATATAATAGTTATTGAACTTAAAACTCCTCATGTTAAAAAAGTAAGCTTTGTAACTTGAAATTTAACATTTACATATGATAATTACTTTTATATAACTTTAGATATTTTACTAGTCTATTAAAAAGGTTTTTCATTTATCTAAATACTATTGCTTATTGTGCTATATGAAATAGATGATTATCTTTAAACAATATAAAATTTCATTTTTAAGCGATGCTATCAGATAATTTTAGGTAACTAAGAAAGCTTAAGGCAGATTTTAGTTGAGGTTTGGAAGTGTATAACTGTTCATAAAAATATTTGTAAGTTTTGCTCAACAACGATAGAAAGCATTCAAATTATCGTTTAATATACTAATATATCCTATTCAGTTTCATTCAATATTATGGCTTGTGTGGAATAACTTGAAAATAAATAAAAGAAATCTATTTAATAGTAATAATTGTAATTCCTAAAGAATTGCATAAAAAAACCATCAATGAATTTTGAATGTTTTGCTGTTTGATGCATGTAGATGGAATGCGGAAGAAATGATATAATGTAATATACTCTTCTGTTTTTTAACTACATTTTAATCTAATAATTGTTGCAACTCAATATTTAATATACTTTATTTTCAAGATCTCTTGCAGGATCTGACACATGTGAATATTATTAAATTACAATAAATATTATTAAACATACTTTGCAAAAAAACATTTAGTTAGAGAATTTCTCTCATTTAAATAATGGGCTTTTGTGATAAAAAATTGGACTAGTTTAAAAATATTAATGCTCAAAAAATGCAAATGTAAAGAAAGAATCCAATAAAAGTTTAAAATATAATCATCTGAAAAGGAATAATTGATAAAAACCAATATATGAATCTTCTTCTTCTTCTTCTTAGAATTGGGTTTGTGTGTCATTGGGCACCTCTGCTTTTATCAGCATTTTGTACCATGAATACTCATTTATAAAATGATGGTTAATTTGGTTTTCTTAAAATGTTGGTAAAACTATTAGTTTAGTAATGATGAAAAGCAGTTTTCCTAGAAAACATTTCTTTTATTTTAATATAATAACTCTTTCTGATTACTTAAAATGACTTATGTAGTAAGCAGCTAAGGGTGGTTTGTGCATTTTTTTAAAATAAAGAGCAAAATATCACATGAATTCCAAAAATGATTATCCATTTTTAAGGATTTACTTTACATCAGAAGAGAGAATCAAAGCATCTCTTTTACTAAGTTTGCCGCATAATATTTGGCCATAAAGATGAGTCTAAGTTTCTGTCTAGGATAAAATTTGAAACAATGTCTTCGCAAATGTTTTTTATTGCATGATATTGCACATAGGAAATTTTCTCTTCACAAACATTTTATCGATTATTATGTGCTTTGGGGCATAAAATGCTTTGAAACTCATAGTTATGATTACATTTTACGACATAATATTGAGTCAAAGACTTTAAAATTCAGCTCAAAAAATAGAGCAGACTTTTCTGCTTCAAATATATTAGAATTATGCACCTATTTTTTCTTTTATAATTAATCGATAGTGTTTTCGCTTTAGTAATAAACATTTAAGTTTTTATCGAGCTTAGTATAATTTAAAAAAAATAATTACAGATGGTAATCAACATAATAAGCAAATATTGTTAAATTTTAGGTTAAAGTGTAATTTAGATTTACATTCATTGATTTGATATCAAAACAATACTGAGTTGAAACATATTTTTTTAATATTTTTAAAAATATTTATCTTTCTTATACATTTTAAATTTTTTTAATTGTAAGAATAAAAGAATTTCTGAGATCACCAAACTAATAGATCAAATATAAAGGACTTAAAGAAAGAAGAAAATACTAAATTTCATCAAATTCTAGAAGTGAATAGTTTGTTTCGGCATCTTTTATAGTTTTACGAAAGATTTTGGAAAAAAAACGACTTTTTTACTGAGTTCTGAGTTTCAAATAAAATAGAAATGAAAAATATTTTTACTTAAGGCCTTAATTTATTATTTCATGTTTTTACCTTTTCCTCTTATATCTCATGAAATCTTTTTATCTTAAGTAGATAGTAAGTCTTTCAGGATTTTCATTTTCTATATATTTTCAATAATAAAAGCAGACATTCATTAGAAGAAAATTAGAAGAAGATTTATTTTATAAAAATTGTATCTTTTTTAAAGGATTGTTAATAAGATAATATTCTGTTTTCCTAATTATAAAAAGGATAAATTACAAATTAGTTTCCTAATAAAATTGCTTTTTACGCTTGAATAGACATAAGATTAAAAAATGTATAATCTAATTTTGGCTTTCTAGTATAAAAAAATGTTTTTGTTTCTATGAGATACATTCAAATACTTTCATGAGATACTTTCATGGAATTTGCTAAAATCAATTTTATATTT
Source organism: Latrodectus hesperus (assembly GCA_037975125.1). Taxonomy (NCBI): domain Eukaryota; kingdom Metazoa; phylum Arthropoda; class Arachnida; order Araneae; family Theridiidae; genus Latrodectus; species Latrodectus hesperus. The sequence goes on along the minus strand of CM075857.1, from coordinate 71,854,590 downwards.
TTAATTTCGGCATTTTAAATGCGTTATATAATTTAAAAAAATGGGATTCAAAATATTTTAATTTGTTCAAAGTCATTACTTAATAACATTAATTTTTAAAAAAAAATTCTTTAAATTAAAAATATATTGCATTATATTTATCATTACATTAGAAATTTACAATAAAAGAATTGTAGTGTTTTAAATAATTAAGATATACTAATCTCATAATTCTTATGACTTGTCTTATCCTGCATTTTTAATATTAAATTAATATTTTTAAATAGAAATGAATGAAAGATTTTATTTTGATTTTGAAATTGATATTACAGTGAAAGATCTGAAAATGAAAGAAATTATTCCAATTAAAATTAAAATTAAAAATTAATTTTCCTCAAAAGGAAATTTTTATAACTTACAATTGATATCCTTTTTTACCTCAGTTATCTTATATACCTCGTTATCTCCACGACTGTTTCGGAAAAACTTTTAAATAGTTATTGTATAAAAATATTATAGAAATAAAATATGTTAAAATATAATTAAATATGCAATTTATGAAAATTAATATACGCAAATGTATACTTCCTGTTCAATTTTTGATTAAATAAATATTTGTCACAAAAATAAGCTCCATATACTCTGTTTCCATATTTTTTTTTGTTCCAGTTTGAAATCCAAGGTTAGTTATCAATGCTCACCCAAACATAAAAACCTTTAAGAATTAAAGAATATAAAATTTCTTTTCCCATGCACTTCTAAAGCTATTTCCAAAATTATTATTGTAAAAATGCTAATGATTATTATTTTATAATGATTTTAAAAAAATACTATACAACATTTGGTTTGCTTTTAATTACGTCGCATTTCAATTTTGATTATCATTAGCATAATGAAAATATACGCAAATTACCTAATTTATATTCTAAAATAAATAAACTAATTACAAACTTAATGCACTTACATGTTTTAAAATATTAAGTTGTACTCATAAACCAAGGATCAACTAATTATTAGTTCCTATTCTCTGTGGAATAAAAAATATTAATTTTCATATTCCTTTAACTGTCAAGTCAAAACCCAATTTTTGTCACAATCATATTTTGAATATTTTTCAATCATTTTCTTGTGACAGTCATAATTTTTGTTCTATATATTTTTAATGCATATAAATTTAACTCTGTTAATTTAATGATAAAAATACACAATTGCAATGAATTTAATGCTTTATCTCTATCATTAAATTAAAGAGATATTCTTCCACCAATATAACAACTATCCAATACCTTTTCAATTAAAATTTGTCCAACAAAATATTTCATCAATCTGAAATCATCAGTACATAAATATATTCAAGCTGGCAAAAATATTATACTCTTCACTAATTTGATCAGCGTTCTATGTCATAATAAAAATATCTTTGAAATACTCTCATAATCACTGATAAATACACTTATGTCAAGATATTTTCAGAAAATATGTTAAACTGAATTCCTTAAATGTCTCATAAAATTAGAAAAAAATTTTAATTCATAAAGAATCAGAAATAGAGAGAAATCAGAAATCAGAGAAAAATAATTATTAGAGAAAAAACATAATAATAATTTTAATTACTTCATTATTTCTCTTCTCCAATCTTACATATTAATATTAAAAATATTACTTTGTAAACTTTCGAAAAAAGCTAATTCTACTAAATACTATTTTTGCAATTAACTTGTATGCTTAAATTATATTTATTTATGTATATATTCATGTTGTGGAAATGTATATATCAATCATTAGTGTTTTATTGAAATAGATGACCACTAATATAAATAAAAAACAGAGCAATTTTAATGCTTATCAAAAATGTCTGCAATTTACTTACTATTAACTTTTGCACATTTGATACTAAAATATATTTGATACTAACTAATTTTCAAGAGTAATTGTAAAAATTCAAATTGAAACCAAATTGAATGCAAATACAATCAAATTTTTACGGTATTTATTTATCTGACCATGATCACCAAAATTTAACTATAGCACATGTCAACTTTTCTTTGTATATTTTCTCCCCAAATTAAGAGTTCACATACACACACATACAATTCCCAGAAAACCAGAATTCAAATGAGAGGAGAGTAGTTTTAGCTTAAAATTAATGAAATAGTAGGAAAGTGAATCTATAAATAGAAAATTTCATTTCATGTGGAAATGTACAAACATTAACATACTTTTAAATCAAAATTAGAATACGCAAAATCTATTCAAATGAACAAGAGTTTACAGAAATAATATGTGAAAAATGTCAAAAAATGCATATTCCTACATTAATGCAAACGAAAAAACCAAATAGTTCTTTTTTTGCACATTTTATGATATCATTTTAATTTTAACCGGATATAAATTACATAGCTAAAATTAAGTATGTTGAAATAATTTATGTGGTAATATTGTCAATAGAATTCAAGTGTTTTTACAAAATATTTATGTACGTTGCATGTAACTGTTAAAATATATTTCAACTATCTATGAATGGATTTTTCTGTATCCTTTTCTCAAATTTCACAAAAGTACCAATCAAATGAAAGAAGCTTATTTTATAAATGCTTTGATATAAATTTAAATATAACTTACTAAATACATCAATACGAGCAAAAATATAACTTTTTAATGATAAATATTTTATCTATAGCATATACAGAATCTTAAAAATAACACGTTTCAGTCTTAAATAATTTTTCAAGCTCAATTATAAACCAAGTTAAATTAAATTTATTTCATCATTTATCATTTAAATCATTATTAAATCATTATTTCAATCATTTAAATTTTAACAATAAACATTAAATCTCAAAAGAGTGAATATTTTCTACGGAAACCCTATCAACAATTATGACTGGACATATTCTTAAAAATCCCTGAAATATATTTTAACTGTGCCTAATTCCAAACCAAATCTTTTTAAATGAGTAGCTTCCTTAAATTTTCTATTAAAATTTATAATAATTTTTTTATGAAAATTAATCCTAGACAGTTTTAAGAAATAGTGATGAGTTACAAATTGTACCATTCTGAAGCAATAATGAGCTTAAATTGGAAGAATATTAATTTGCGTTTTTCTTGTTTATAAATAATCTCTGAAACATCAGTACTTCTAATTTTTCTGCAGCTAATATTTTCCTTCTAATTATATTTATTTAGTCATCATGTTATTAATTAATAGTGGCTATGTTTTTCTATACTGCCCCTGACAGTCTAACATATAAACAAAATTGCTTAGAAACAGATGATAAAAATGAATATGTTTGTCATGATGCTTATAAATAGTTCATTAAGTATTACTGTTACAATATAAGTTCTAATTTTCAAAAGTAATAGCTTACTTTTTATTCATGTTTAAAATTTCTTATAAATCTCGTTATTTTTCCTTCTCCTCAACACATATTCATTCAAATTAAAATCTTACATGAATAATAATTTATGTATACTTCACAATATTTTTTTTTATCTTATTCTTATATTTCGTTAAAATTAATATTTCCATTTTTCAATTTGGCAACATTTAAAATAAGTCAGCTATTATATAAAAAAATTAGTTGCGAGTTAAAACGTATTAATTATTTTTATAATTTTTTTATTTTTCTAAAATCATTTGACGAGAAGATGTCAACATTTTCTAACTGTAATTATTTAAATGATATATTTCTCTAAAATTTTGATAAACGAATACAATCTTTTTTTTTCTTCTATTTGCATTATTTAGCCTTACTAACTATATTATTTTTCATTTAAAATATTTAATTCATTTTAAAACATTTGCATAAAATTAGTAAAAGTAATTATGTAACTACTTTTCAAGCTCTAAGCCACAAGAAAGGTTCATTTTTCTCCATTTTCCAAACATGTCAAATGCACGTGAGATGACAAACTTTCTTCTTTTGAGTTAAATTCTCATACAAATGTTACTGTAAATTTAATCAGTGGATTTCACTTCTCGTGCAAATTTTCATAAACTGTAAATTCTTTTTCCTTCAAAAAAACTTTTTTATTGCAAATCAAAAATTTAAGAAGCTTCTAACATTCAATTCACTGAAAGATTTTTTTGTGAGTTTCTGAAACAATTTCTTTCATGTGTCTGTTCACTTGATGTCTTTAAATCTTATATATATATATATATATATATATATATATATATATATATATATATATATATATATATATATATATATATATATATATATATATATATATATATATATATATATATACATGTATGTATGTATATATAAAGCCTGAAAAAAATTATTTTTACACCTTTTACACTTTTAACACAGAAATCTGCTCTATGTGTGTGTGCACTCACCTCTGCAAAATGTATGCCTTCAAACAATGATTATCTTTTCTGTGTTATTAAGATAATCCTTTACTATTTCATAAATCACTTTTTAATATTATTCTTAACTATATTCATGTCGTAGAATAAGATGAAGTATCTTCATAATAATTTGAAAGTAATTTTACATTTGCAAAATTCCTTTTCAAATTAGAATTAATAATATAAATTGCGTTATACGTTCTCCTTTGCATCATATTTCCTTGAAAAAAAAGGATGGATGTTTTTAAAAAATAGCAAGATCTCAGTAGGATCTAGAATAAACAAATACCTTTGATTTATGAAATATCATATTTAAACGAATGGATGAATGAATGAAAATACAAAAGGATCATGAAGAGAGATGTTATTTAAATTGTGACAGAATTGTTTTTGATTTTATCAAAAGCTTTATATTATGCACATTTAATAGCTATGAAAAGAACAAGATAATTTAAATACCTCGGATCTTCTGAATATTAAAATATGCAGAAGCAACGAAAGAAAGCTCTTGAAATTAACCTAGAAATTAGTTCTCTGACTAACACTACGAAGTTCACGAGAAAAAGCAAAGTTCATTTCGTCCAAAAAGGTAATCTAATATTATCTGAACACAACAATAAAGCAATCACCATATTTACTCAACAAGAAAAAGTATACGATTGAACTGAAAAACTTGAAATTTTGATAAGTTGAAAATTTAGTGAATAAGGAAACTGATTAACAGTGAAAGGTATGGAATTGTCAATTGCATTGTGAAAATATGACAAGATAAATTATTTATATATACATTAGCATATTTTGTATATTAGTTTTGTATTTTTTATAAAAATCATGATTTTCAAAAAAAAATCTTAGCAGCAAAACTTTTACTTCATAATTTGCGAATTAGTTACGATTTAATTGCAAAATCTTTGCTTTTATTTTATTCTTATTTACAATATGTCTTTCCCTGATTTCACTATTTGAAATAGCACTTGAAGAAAATCTTCCTTGAGATGATAAAAAACATTCTGTTAACTTTCCTTTTTTAGCTGGGAAAAATTAGGTTTAAAGGAAGATTTGAAGAAATATATTTAGCTTTTAAATAGCTTTATTTGTATTCCATTTATGCTGATTGAATACTAGGGTGTACCCGAACTTCTAAAATAATATCAGCATTCAATCTTGTACAAGAAAATTCACTTAGTAACGAACTTTTATGCTCTGTATAGTTAAATTATTTACTTAAATGCATGGTAATATATATATTAATAAGAACATTATGAAAACAATTTGTAATTACGAGATGAAAATAGTATCACTAAATACTGTATGCAGAAAATTTAATTACAATTTTAAATTTAAACCTAATTATATTTTATGTATATTTAAACCTAATTATATTTAAACATAATTCATTCATTCATTTCATTTATTAAATTACAATTTTTAATTTAAACCTAATTAAATTTTAACCTAATTATATTAAACCTAATTATAATTCCCTACAGTTTGCATTTCCATCATTGAGAATAAAAGAGTAAAAGTATTTGTTTAATACGAATATACACCTAATTTTATATTTGTGTTAAACTAATAATTTTACTCTTTAATTCTCTAAGATGGAAATGCAATCTGTAACGATTAGATGTTTTAGTATTCAAAGTTTTTATTAAATGATTTACGATTCGAATTCATTATCAATCTGAACATCCTTAAATTGCTTATATATAAGAAATGCTTTATGTAAATAGATAATCGGAAACCTTCTTTCATCAGATGCGAAGTCAACATCTCCCTTTTTATGATTAATATTCATTCTACAGTAAAAACTTTGTGTACAGTCATATGTTTGAATCCATTATGTTACAAATAAAGATTTTCTTACTTTCAAAATATTTTAAAGTAGTTGCATCATGAAAAATCATATTTACCAATTTTTAAAGGTGTTATATTTACTGAGGAAAAGAAAAGTGATCTAATACCAAAAAAACGTTGTTTAAGATAATTTCTGAAATTAAAATATGTAATAAAATTCCTTTCTATAATTAGATCTTAAAAAGGCTATAAAGTGTAATTATGCATCTGCAAATATGAAGTACATACAATTTATTGAATATTCTTTCTAAACTTTAATATAGTATTATATCTAAAAACCATTATTCATCAAACATATATAAATTTATCACATAAATTCAAGTTTCATTTAAATGAATCTGAAAAGTTAACATATAAATATTGATTAATTGTATAAAACAAAATTTTTTGAAACAACTGCACATAAGCAACTAAAAACAATAAAAAGGTTTCAAGCAACTTGACTCATTCTTATTCGTGAAAATAGCTTGTTTTTTCTGAAGGATTTCAGACAATAAACAAAACACATAAAGCTTACTTGGATTTAGGATCAACGAAGACTTTTATAGCCTAGACCTACGCTAATTTATTACGCCTTCCTAGAAAAATGTGAGACTTCCAGTGTTGGGTATGGCTGATTCTCAAGTGAATGTGACGAAGAGATCTATTGAACTTAAAGTACTTCTATCACATGACACAAATAAACAAGCTTCACTTACAGAATTTATGTGGATGAATTGGATGTATTCTTTTCCGGACAAATTTTAAAAAAGAAACGATATTCTAGTGGATAAATATTCCTCTTTTTGAGACTTATTTTAATATTTAAAAAAAATATTACTATTGTTACCAACTATATATTTTAAATTTTCTGTATAAGACAAATGAAAGTTTCCAAATCAGTATAATAAATTAAAATCTAAATTTTTAATTTTTAACATTTTAGTAAAATTACTAATTTTTACGTTCCACGTATGCAGATATAATTGGTGATTTTTGTTCGAAAATTGAAGAAATTTTAAGGGTAAAAATGCAGCATTAAAATATAAAAAGCAATTTTGCAGTTGTTGTTTTGGTACATTTTGTTTATATAATGGATTCTCAACAGGTAAGTTTCTCCTGTTGAGAATCCATTATATAAGACAACAGGATTCTCAACAACAAAAAATGTATTATATTTTGTTTCTGAAAATACAAAATACATTTTGGAATAATCGAATCATATAATCAGATATAAAATTTTAATTTCACACAAAATTAAATACACTGCCCGACACTGAAAATTTAACACCAATAAAAAGTTGCTAGAATGTGATTCGAAAAGCAGACAGAGACAGCAATAAACAATAAGTGATCTGTATTTCGAAATGATCTACGTAATACAGAGCGAGAACAGGATCCGGTCAGTAGGTTGTAAGACTAACTTTGACGGCTAAGCACACAATAACACGTTAATACACATAATCAAAGAAAGTATAGATGGCATGCTGAGGAATGCTATAATTCCCTGCCAACCATTTGACGAAGTGGGTCTTTGGAAGGAAACAGTGACAAGCTCTGCAAATAGCTCCCAATCATTACCCAAACCTGTATGATTGGGAAGAAATCTGGAAAGCGTAGTGGATAGGGAAGCAGTTGTGCAACTTCTTGATGCGACCAATGTGCGTTCAGGCGTTTCATAACTAACAAAAGCTATTGGCCATCCCCTGAAAGTAAGTAGAGTCACCTGCCGCAGCACATCCTCCATGCAATGTTGGGTTGTCATAGTGCCGTGAATATGAACTAGGGATGATCTAGAATCTTTCGCAATAGTATCCCAAATCATGATGTGACGTTGTCGCGCAGTGGGGCGTTCTACAATTGCTGCAGGATTGGATCTGTCTCCATGTTAATGCTGTACTCGCATGTAGAAACAGAAGCGTGACTCATCTGAGAAGACGATCCTATGCCACTCCAACGTCTACATATCTCTAATAGGGCACCATTCGATACATTGGTGTCTATACTGTGGGGTGAATGGCTGTCTTCTTAACTGGCGCCATGTGTTGGCCACTCGCGACCAATCGACGGCAAATGACTCTAATCAATACGGGAGCATCAATATGGGAGTCTTGCACATACTGCAGAATTTCGGTAGATGTGCTTTGAGGGACCACCACCACTCGCGTCAGAAGCATCGATCCACGCGTGCTGGTGTCACTTTAGCTTCATCGAAATAATAGTTATAAAATTTTTAAATATTTACAACACTGAAATACTTCTGAAATAGGGTTCAACAACTCTGACTGCATCGGCACCCCAAAAACGTTCCACAGTTCCTCGTTCCAACCAACTTCGTCACAGCCAGTACACTGTGGATGCGTCTAGTTGTCTGTCAACTGCAATTTTCCGTAAAGACCAGCCTACCCTTCTCAGTTCAATCACAATGCCCCTCGTAAACTCGATGACGGCCTTGCATTCTTTGCAATTACAGTCACCTTTTGCGACAAGAACGATCTTTCAATGATTGTTTTCCAAGCAGCAATAGCAGTGCGGATATTGCCCACTCTGCAGGTTTGTCACCTTATATCTTATGATATTGCGCGAGAGAGCTGCGCATTTCACATCAGTTGCATAACTCAGTAAGGTTTGCCTACCCTGAAATTTGCATAATTTTCTACCCAGTCTTTCTTGGTATTGCATTTTATATGTCAAGCAATGCATTAACATAATCTTTGTCCCAATATGTAATTTAAAAGTTTAGCCAACAAATAATAATAGTAAAAATCATAAATTTATAATAAGACTAAAAACTTAATTTTGGAAATATAATTGTTATTGCCTTGCATTGGAAAATGTCTCGAAAAGCTTCTTACAAACAGACTAAGATGGCATCTTAGCAATCGCAATTATACTAGTAAAGACCAATATGGATTCACACCACAGAAATCTACTGAGGATGCACTACTGCGACTTGTTCACATTGTAAAGGATGGGAAAAAGAAAAATTTGTTCACTATTCTCCTTTCATTGGACATAAAAGGAGCGTTTGATAACGCGTGGTGGCCCTTTATTATTTCCTTAATGAAGGAGGCTTATACTCCTTCAAATATTCTCAATCTCTTCCGCAGTTTCCTGAACAACAGAACGGCTGTTCTCACTCTTGGCAATAAGTCGAAAGTAGTTAACATCCAAAAATGATGTCCACAAGGGTCTGTTTCTGGCCCATTTCTTTGGAACCTAATTATGAATGATTTACTAAAAAAATTGAATGCATTTAAGTGCTGGAAAATTGCTTTTGCAGATGACTTACTCGTAACTGTCCAGAACAAAAACTTTCCCGATTTATGCAGTACTGCTCAAGATATTCTTGATTTTATTCATGATTGGGCTCAACATTGCAAGCTGGAATTCAATCATACGAAGTGCAAAGTAATGATGATTTACAAAAAGGCCAACATTGATGCCACTATCAATCTTGCTATGGGTAGCAATTATCTGGAAGTTGTAGATAAAATTAAATATCTGGGCGTTGTTGTCGATAGTAAACTTCACTGGAAGGAACATTTGAAATACATTTTAGCTAAGGCTAACATTCTTACTAATGCATTGTATAGAATTTGCAATAACAGTTACGGTATTAAATTCGAAGTTTCAAAATTGATTTATAAACAAGGCATTGTTCCTGTTATTCTTTATGCTTCACGAATTTGGGGAGACAGTTTGAGGAAAAAATAAACCGAAAACTTATCAGGAAAATACAAAGAAAGCTGCTCTTGAGAATTGTTAGAGGATATAGAACAATCAGTTATGATGCTCTTTTCATTCTCTCTGGTCTTCCACCTCTTGATGTTGTCATACTTCATCAAAATGAGGCTTATCGTTATGCTCAAGACTCTTTTTCTAACCATCTTGATGGTGATTTGGACTTTTCATCCCTACCTCATCCATATACAAGATCTCCTGCTCCTCTTGCTGCATTTGATAGCGTTAGGGAAGAAGACTATGATCTAATTTACTTTACAGATGGGAGTAAAGTTATTGAAAAAGTAGGTCTTGCATACGTATGCTTTCAGAATTGTTTTGAAGTGAGTCATCAGGTATACCACATTAATGATTACAGTTCTATTTTCCAAGCGGAGTTACTCTGCATTAATCTTGCTGTTAAATATGCCATAAGCAAGCCTTTCCAAAAATTTCTAATTTGCAGTGACTCGATGTCATCCCTACTGGCTCTACAAGATGTAACTAGTTTTGAAAGACTTACAGTAGAAGTCCAGACTTCAATTAATATGTGTGATATCAAAAATATTTCCTTCACTTTCTCCCATGTCAAGGGTCATAGTGGTGTGTATGGAAATGAGAGAGTGGATTTCCTGGCCAAATCTTCTCTTTCACTTCCAAATAAACTCAATACCAGCTTACCCAAGTCTTTTTTCAAAACCACTACCAAAAAGAAGATTATCACAGAATGGAACTCAGGTTTCATTTCCTCTCCTAATTGTAAGTGGACCAAATATTTTTTCCCTTCAGTTCAATGCAGAATTAAAAACTACTGGTTTTACACTGACTTTAAAATTACGCAATTCCTCACTGGACATGGGAAATTCAATAGTTACCTTCACCGTTTCCACATTAAAAACATTGAGGTGTGCAAGTGCAACTCTGGGAATGACAACACTTCTCACCGTTCTTCTTGAATGCCCATCTGTTTCAGAAGTAAGGAACGAGCTTTGTAAAGACTTAAATAACAGGTGGCCCCCAATCGTGGTGGACCTAGTTAAGAAAGAGAATTTTGAATTTTTTGTAAAATTTATCCATACTGTTATCTAATTCATTTTTCATTTTTATATCTCTTTTTTTTCTCTGCCTACTTTTATTATTATTTTTTTTTTCATCTCATGATTTATTTGGATTTGTTATGTAGTACATTTATTGTACCTTCGGGCCCTGTGTGGTATTCCTTGGTGCACAGGGAGATATTTTTGTTTTCCCAAATTTAAAATAAAATATATAATTGTTATCATATAGTTAAAGAATATCAAATAGTACAAAACATCAGAAAAATTAGATAATTTTAATAAGAAGAACCTCTTAAATTTATTCAATCTTTCAGTACAGTGCTTCTTATTAGATTGAGAAAGCATATTTTCAGTAAAAAGTAGCATTCAAATTTGAAAGAATATAATAGTTAATTTAAAAATTTAATTCGAATTAAAAAGCAGAAATTTTCTTGTAGTCAAGTTCATTAACAAGTTGCGTTCAATTGTAAATAAAAAAGAATGACCAAATAATATATGTATGTTTCCAACAATAATGATTCAATACACACACCAGTTTTTATATTTAAAGCCATACCAGTTATTAAATATATTTTGACTAAGTTTCCACCACACGCATTTAAAATGAGATAATAATTTTCTAATTCTATTAATTTTTTGCTGGAATTTTAAGAACATTCTTCTTAAAGTTCTTATTTTTTGAGATGATAATATTCAAATATCTAAAATACACACACACGTATGTATTTATAAACGTTATAATGTATTAAAGTACCATAAATCGTTAAGTTTAATCTCAAATTATTTTGCACATACATTCAGTTTTACTGCAAGTATGATTTCCTTTTTTGCTATATACATGAAAATCCTAATACTCTCACATCAGAAAATATTAATTTGCAATTACAATCATTAATGTTTATCACAGTCCCTCTTATCACAATTAAGGTGAAAATATCGTTAACTTTGTGAATTGCTTCAATATATATCTCACAATAGTTCAAAATATATCTCACTGTACAAATACAATCCGATTTGATTTTTCCATTCATTTATAATTAGTCTTTCATAAACTTTTTCAATAACTATCCATACACACACACACTGTGAAAAACTATCCTGGGGAAACACAGAGCAATAAAATTCTAAAAATAACTTTGAAATCTTTTGTTGTAAAACACAAAAATTACTTTAATTCTTTTTTCATAATAGATATAAACCATTTTTAATGCACAAAATTTCAGCAAATCTATATATTGAAATACAATTCACAATTTCATTTTGGATTCTAAATAAGCATTTTTATCAACTATTCTTTATTGAGAGGGAGGATAATTTTTATTACAATATGTTTTTGAGTATATAACTTAAGTAAACTTTTCTATACTTCATAATTTATTTACTTAAAATTGGACTCATTTTTTATTCTAGTCTCCATTTTATCTTTATATATAAGTTCCATTAAAATAACTTTTTATAAGGAAATGACACAAAAAATATAAATTCTCATTTTGAACAGAAAAGCATGATACAAGTAGACTAATATAAGTTAATATGCAACAGTAATGTTCGTTCTAAACTTCCCCCTTTCTAAGCTTCAGAAAATATTTCAAAAACAGATGAATATTTTTCTAAAGTTATGTTTTCATGCAAAAATTGCAAGATATCAGTTAAAATCATATAAACTTAGAAACATTTATGAATGAAAATAATTTAGAGTAAAATTTATCAGAGGATCAGATGGGAATTATATTTTTAAATTTATATTTTTAAAGTAAATTTATTTTCGAAACTTTAATTTTTCAATTAATATAATCGAAAAACCGATAAAATATCTAATATTATTCCCTGTAAAGAGAAAGAACATATTGAAATTATTATACTTTTCAATTTATGTTATTTAGAACTTAAATTATTGCACCATTTTCTTAAAGAAAAATATTATGCAAATTAATTATTCATCATTTACTATTTTTTCTTAATTCACTTTTTTATTAATCGTGGCAATTTTATGTTATTTATTGAGTATAAAATTTGATTAATACATAGTTCCTGAAAAAGTTTTATATAGTATGTTACACAATATATTATGTTATATAGTATGTCTTTATAGAAAAAATACATTTTTACCTATGCCGACTTGTAATTTATAGTTTGCGAAAAAGAAAATACCATTGAAATTTTTCATATTTGGAGTCTTATTGAAATGTAAAAAAGTTGTAGTTAATGGTGTTTTCTGTGCATAAGTTTTGTAATTTTAATAATAAAAATTTTAAAAATCGTTTATTTAGTGATGGGAAGATGAATAATAAATTCATTCCTGTATCCAATAATAATTTTCATTTACTCTCTAGTTTATAGCAAAAATTTCTTTTAATATATTTCATAATAAATTTACACAAAGGTTCTTCCTTTATAAAATATAATAAATGATACTGGAATTTCAAAACCTAACAAATTTAATGTTATTCAAATCAAACTTAATTTTTTAAATCATATACTTTATATAGAATATTTATTTAAGTTTCTGTAATTGCAGTTTTACCTGAAACATGCTTAAATAGCATTTTTAGTTAATAAAATTTTATATTAAAATAATTTTAACTGTTGCTCTGTACAAAAGTAAATTACATTATTTAAAATTATAGGACAGTTTACTTTTAAAAAATCATCCAATTTAAATAATAAAATTTTAATTACTTAAATTTTAATGTTATTTTTATAATATTACACACTAATCATACTAAACTTCTGTAAATAATCATTTGTTTGTTGATTGTTCAAATATTTCAAGCGATAATCCAAGTACAGTCAGGCATTGAAATGAACAGGCTGATATGTAATAATAGAATCGTTATTATATGTATTAGAAAAAAATATTTTCTTATACGTTAAAAATTTATTAACATAAATGATACATTTTTAATGAGATAAAACTCAACTTTTAAAACAATGCAAAAAATATTTCATTGATTATTACAATATCATTCAAAATAATGCTTACAATTAAATCGTATAATTAATGTATAAGATAGATGATTCTTACGAAATATCATTAATATGCAGAACAATCAAAAATTTTCATCCATTGCAAAAGATTTTTTCTCTGAATAAAGATAAATTCTAAATAATAATTGGTTGGAGAACAAGAAATCAGTTATTTTTATATGAAATTCAGGACTTTATTTAACATGCTTCAGTTTGTCCAATTTGGGACAAATATGCACCGTTTTGTGTATGATTTGTCGACATTTTAAAGGTAACTTCATAATGCCTCTCTCTTAGAAGTCTTGGTCTCTATTTGCAAAAAACTCTAGTAGTCGATTTTCACAATCTTCAATAGATGCCAATTTTTTATCACAAAAGAAGTTTTGCAATGCCAGAATAAGATGGTAATCGCTTGGTGCAAAGTCCGGCCTATAGGGTGGATTCATTTAAACTTCCCAACCAAGCTACCAAAGTTTCTGGAGAGTCACTGCAGACGTGTGTGGCCTAGCTTTGTCTTAGTGTAACATGACATCTCTCCTGTTGGCCAATTCTGGCCGTTTCTGGTCAATCGCTATCTTCAAACGCTCCAGTCGTTGACAGTAGAGTTCAGAATTTAGTGTTTGGCCACATGGAAGCAACTCATAATAAATAGTCCCCTTCCAGTTCCACCAAGTACACAGCAGAACCTTCCTGGCCGTTAGTTCTGGTTTGATCACCGTTTCAATTGATTCACCGCTCTTTGACCACGATCATTTTCAAACAGGGTTATCGTATGTGATCTATTTCTCATCTCCAGTCACCATTCGCTTAAGAAATAGGTTTATCTCATTCCGTTTGGCCAAGGCTTCGCAGATGGAAATTCGAACCGTTATGTTTTTTTTTTCTGTTAATCGGTGTGGCACCCAAACATAGAGCTTCTCTTTGAATCCAGCTTTGTGTAAATGGTTTAAAACTGTTTTATGGTCAATGTTTAGCTCGTGAGCGATGTTACGACTGCTAACATGCAGTTCAACTTAAATCATTTCTCCGATTTTACCAACATTTTCGACCTAACTGTCAGAAGTGTACCTTTAACACCAAAAAACCTTGAACGGAATCTACGAAAGTGAAATTGCACATAATTGGCTGTTACAATATCGTCACCATAAACACCATTCACAATTTTAGCAGTGTGGCTTGCATTTTTGACTTCGCCAAAGAAAAACTGTAAAATGTACCGAATTTTCTCTTTATTCACTTCCATTTTTAACACCCTGTAACTCACATCTAAATGAGCCAAACAAAAAACAGCAAAAGTATTCTTTTAGTGTAAAATGTTACCTTGATAACGAGCATAAATTTGAAATCTTTTGATCTGTATTTCACGAGATATTGATCACTACAGCCATCTACCAAAAAAATAATGAATTTCTTTTTCCCCAACTTATTATATATAAAGTAAACACGAAGGCTCTCACCGTTTTCACGTTATCATTGAATGAAATAGGAATAATTATGCAAATTATTGTATTCAGTAGTATTACCGGTTAGTCGAGAGTAGGAATATCACTCGTTATAAAATCAGATAAACCACTCATATTCATCAATCATAACTCGTAGAGTAGCTAAAGAAATGGACGCGTTGAAGGAGCTGGTTCGGTGTTGTTTTCTTTACGTTTTCAATGTGACCTTATCAGCAGCTACATCAAGTCGCCTAATATGCCAAGTGTTTGGAAATAGGGCTTTAAATGTACGTATGGTAAGGTATTGCTTTCTAATCACCAAGTTGTTCACTATAAGATTCTTTCAATGAGCCAGTCGCAGATTTCACTGTGAACCTCTACTCGCAGAAACTGGAGCCTGAGCAACAGATAATGCAACAAAAGGAGCCAACACTGGTCAATCACAAAGATACAGTGTCCTTGGCTGATAACGTCAAGTTGCATTTTGTGCGTGTGGTCAGAAATATCAAACGGGACCTTGGTTGGAACACATTGTGCAATCATCCTTATTCACTTGACCTCGCAACATTAGATTACAACCTCTTCCATTCCCTTAATAATCAGTCTTCATGAAAAATCCTTCACTATTGAAACAGACTTGCTCCAACCACTCACGGACATCTTTGCTTCTAACACTTCGAGATATATAGCAAGAGGATTTCACAACTGGAAACACCTTGCCAGCCGTTGCTGGATATCGATTGCGGTTACTTCAAGAACTAACAATAGACTACAATCTCTGTAAGTCATGTTCTTTTTGGTCATTGAAAACGGAAAAGTTTTATTGCTTACCCAATAATTGTTAGTAGATTTATGAAAATATGCTTATTTGCCATGATTCCTTTGATTGCATAGTTATGGATTATTATGACTAATTCTTTTTAAATGAATTACGCATTTAAAAACTATCTTCATTGCATAAAATTATTTTTGTATTTTAACAAATTTTATTTTTTTCATTCAGAGTAGATAAAATGGTGACCCTATTTTAAGGGAAGGACTAATTAACTCTAACACCTCATTTGAGAATTATAACCATAAGTATTCCGTTAAGTTCTATTTGAAATGGTATTGCCATGAACATCAATGAGACAAAATTTTAATTTCTATTGTTTGTAATACACAGCATTTAGTTTTAAAAAGCTCATAAATTGACAACATAAATCAAGAATATAAATTATACATAAAAAATAACAAAAATATACCTACATTTCTTTATATCTACTTTATGAAAGTAGTTGACATGATAATATTTATTTGATATTATAAAAATTGTCACTAAATACAACAAGAGGCGCTTAATTAAATAAAAATTTAATTTATAAAGTTTTTTTAATTAAATAAAATTTTAAATTATACTGCTGCTAGCAAAAATAATTACCACAAACTGTTTATCACGTGAAGCTTCAAAAATCTGATTCTTTGTTACCTTAATTGAAAAGAGCTAGCAAGTCCTGAAATTTTATAATCTAAATAATCCAAGCTATAGCATGCAATTCTTTTCTGCATAATCTCTTTATTTGCAATGATAATTTAAACATCTTTGAATCCTGGTTTTTTTGCCGATATTTTCATTCCATTTAACGCACTTTTATGTAAGAATCAAATTTTATTTTTTTAACCCCAAGTAAAAGAAGCTTTAATATAATTTATGCGTACTTAATCCGAATTGCTAAAACAATTAAACTTTCAATCATATAAACTCAGTGACATTTATTCCGAAAATCATTAAATATTTGTTCTAAGAATAATTACAGAAATCCATTTTAGATAAAAATAATTTTTAAGATATAACTTTATTATTCAATTGTGTTATTTTCTTAATCAATATTATTAAATTTCCTAAAAATCCTATTATAATTGAATTTCGAAAATAATTTAAGATATTATCTCAAATATTGAATATATTACACTAATTTAATTCCCATTTACTTCAATTATATTAAATGGTTAATTAGCAAATTTTGTTTAAATCTTATTCAAAATATATGATTGTACATAAATATTATTTAAGAAATAATGAATATTGTACAATCATTTATAATATAAATTAATAATTAAACTTTAAACAATTGAAAATTTTTGAGGAATCTGTTTGATGAATAAATTCCTAAAGTTAATTGCTAAAATATTTCTTTCTTTAAATTAAAATTATTTAAATAAAGAAATATTTTAGCTGTTTGCACTATTGAAACAAACAAAATGTCACTGAATTTGATGTGAATTACACATTGAGAGATCTTTTGCTCTGCAGTAGTCATCCCAAAGAAAGAAAAATTCTCTTTGTCATATTTTTTGATAATGCATTAATAAATGAAAAAAAAATTATCACAAATATCACTTTGAATAACCTGCTTTTATGGTGAAACAATTTATTTTCCAATTGCAATCAATACTTTAAATTTTATAAGTAATACAAATGTGTTAAAATTTTTAAAAGTAAAATTTTCAAATTTTTAAAAGATGTAGAAAGTAAATGGTGTTTTACGTTAAAAATAGAAGGAAACATGACATTATATTTTTAGAAAAAAATTTATCTTCAAGTCATATTTTTTAAATATTGTAACATAGAATTCTTTTTTTATTTGTAACTAAGAAAATTATATAAGTATTATTAAAATATGAACACATTTTATTTTCTAATTATTTATTTATTTATTTATTGTAATTACATACATTTTACTCTTCATGTTTGTAATCGTATTTTGTAAAATAATCCAGAAATAATGTGATCAGTATTTAGCTGGATAACACCAACATGTTTCGATATAAGTTAAAAAATTACACTCTATGAAGGTGTTAGAATTAAAATATTAAAAAGATAATTCAAATCAAAGCTGAAAAATTGATGTAGTTTAGCTATTTACGTACGTAAATATATCAATTTTTAACATTTTATTTAAGACATTTACTTCTTTTATTTATTTATTTAAAAAATAATAATAAAACTTAAAAGATAATAAAAATAGCTTATAAAAATATATTCATTTACGTTTCCAATTGGTTAAAATGGAAAGAAATTTTTTGAAATTTTGAGATCATATGTAGTTGTTAATAATACTTCTCTTATAAATTATTTGCACAGTATATGAATTTTATATTAACTATGCAATATAATTATATAATTGCATTATTTAAAAATATAGTTTACATCAATCGAAACATCAGTACAAATAATTAAACTATTGTAAAATGTTTGTTCAAGTGTGAATACAGAATAAAATCATTAACAGTAACAAAATATAATATATTTTATATATTTTATATTTCAACTAATAGGCGTACTTGTTTTTCTTAACAAACTATTTAAATAATTGAATTGGAGAATTCATAATTAAGGAATGAAATAAAGTACCACATTAAAATAAAAAATGGATAGGAAACTAAGAATATAATAAACATCTTATGAGATGCAACTATTCGTTGGAATAATTATTTAATTAATATGAAGTATTTCTTACAATCAGTAATTTAAATATCAGTAAAAAAATTGTGATTTTTGTATATACTCCTGTATGTTTCTAGATTGTTAAATATGACACATTCAGTGTACATTAAATTAGGTTATTTTCGAAAGAGTATTTCATTAATCAAGGGAGTTAATTTTCAAAAGTGTCTCGTCACATGTAAAAAAAGATTTAAATTGATGACTATTCAAAACAGTACTGTCATAAATCTACATTGTTACAATTTACCATTTGTTTACAATCTGTTTTTCCTTTTAAATCTTAAGTATAATATCATAGTTTATTCAGAAAATGTTTTATACAAGTAAGCATTCTTTCCAGTGATAAATTTTATTTCTATAATTTGGCATTTTATACTCTTTTTTAAATAAAAGATTTATCATCTTTCCTTATAGGGTTTGAAGCATACTTTCACTTATTTCTCTTGTGTATTGTGTTGTTATTATTTTAAAAATGATTTATTATTCTTTAAAAATAAGAATAAAGATAACATAACTTACTTATTTCACAATCATCTATTTTCATTTTAATTCATAAATACCAAATGCTAATTTTAAGGATATGTTTTCAGAAAGAAGTTCTTAGATATAAATTTTTTGTACATTTGAAAAATTATCATTAGTTAAAACCTCACTGAGTGATTTATTCTTATATTCATGTATAATTGTTATCAAATATTATTAATATGAAAATTTGATTTACAACTATTTTTGCAAAATAGTGATGTAATCTTGAAATAAGGAACATTAAAGCATGCAATTTTACCAAAAAAAGGAAAAAATATATGAAAGCAGCTTTTACAATTCACGGTCTTTTAAAAATTTTCCAAGTCGGAATTTACAATATTATACCAATAACCTTACGTATATTTTTCATTACATTCTACAAAGGCTATGTAAAAGTAAAGTATTTTCAGATTAATATTGTAGAAAACACTGTACAAACTTTGACATTAGACTTGTGGTTTATAGCTTTTTATTTCCCTTGTCCATTTTATACAACTGTCCAATTTAAAATATTGCTAAAAATAGCATGTGGGATGCACTATTTACTTGGTACGAATATTTTATCAGTAGGAGCATTTAAGGTTATATATTAGCTTCTGTTAGTGTGAGTCATGTCGAGACAGTATTACTTTTTATGGAGCTCCAGAACAAAAGTTCAATCTTCTGTAGGATAGGTGTACATGAAAAACTACTGTGTGAGTCATGTGTCTCACCCCCTCCTTCTTCCTCAGGCACTTTGTCTATTCATCACATTAGTTGGCGTGATTTCTATTATCTATTTTAGGTTACAGATTTCGTTATCAGTTTAATTTGAACACTCAGTTGGGTATTTTTTATATGAAAGTACTCTTCCGCTATCACCCTGGTGGCTAATCAAAGCTTTATTGTTAATAGGTACGTTTACCACATTATTTTTAACAGACCTCTAAATAGAAGGGCATCATGATAAGTAAGTAATCCATGCATTCTTTCTCTCTTTATAATTAACAATATGAAAAATAACTTGTCTTCTAGTATTTCATCCCCGCTGAGTTACATCAATGCAAGTTAGAAAAAGCATTGGAACTATTCAATTGTTGAGATTCTGATGAGAATGTCGTTGAAATTGTTGTATTACCACCAGATGCCAGTGAACTAATTGACGAAGATGAAAGTGGTGAGAATGGAGTAAATTCTAGTTAGATTATTGTAAACGGTATTTCTGGATCTCTGGAAGTTAAAACTGGGAACAGCTTCTAGCCTGAAATGTTGAAGAGCTCAAGTGTTTCCCCAACAAAGACCATAAAATATAATAAAAGACATCAGTTATCTAGGGTGTAGGATAAATTATTGAATATACAAAATGAGAAACACACATTGACTCAACTGCAAATGACTTGCTCAAGCATGTGAAAACTGCATTAAAGGATGAAGCTCCATCAAATCTTTTTGAGTAGTTTTATTCCAGTGAAGTCTACGATTTCATTATAAAAGAAACTGTGTAATATGCTACACATGTAAAAAATGAATATAATCTCTTGACCACTAATAACGAAATACGTGTTCTTATGAGAATTTTGCTTTTCCAATTGGTTATCATTTAAATACCAGTAAAATATTGGCATTACCTTGTTGAAAAAGTCATGTCACGAAATCACTTCCAAAAGTTGAAATCTTGTTAATATTCTGTGGATAATGAGACTATATATCAGAATACCTCCAACATCGAACCTTCAAAATAAAATCTTCGTTTGCCGTACTCAATAATAATTTTATTAAATTGAATTACTTTTCTGAAAATTTTAGCATTGATGAAGTATTAATCATGTATTATGGTAAGAATAATTAATTTATCCGACTTTTTGGATACAACCTTTGGAGTCTCTTGGGAAGTTAAGGATACTGTTATAAGTTTTCTCTCTATTGCGCCAAAGAATTTGATTCAAGAAATGATATCCTCCTTAGTACTCATGTTGTGATGAAACTAACAGAGAATATTGTGAATCATTTATTTGATGTGAAGAGATAAGTAAAAGGACACAAGAAAACTAATTCAAAGATGGTGAATTTGATTAAATCTTACAAGAAACATATAGGCGGTGTGGATCTGCACGACTGAAGGTTTGTAGTTTATTCCATAATAATTAGTGGAGAAAATAGTAGTGGGCACCATTTATATATCCAATGCATATAACTATGGTAAACGTCTAAAAAATTCACAAAACTTTCAGTAAAAATGGAATCATGAAGAGTGTTAACAATGGTATGTTAATTCGAAGAGTGTTAACAGTGGTATATTAATTCGAACAATGCTAACAATGGTCTGTTAATCCAAATAATGTTAGCAATGGTCTGTTATCCGAAAAATGTTAACAATTGTCTGTTAACAATTTTTAACATACTGATGCAGTAACATCAAAAATTTGTTTAAGAAATCTGTGATAAGAACAAAAGGTAAACCTAGAATCTCGAATATGCATTTGATTGCAAAAGAAGACATGTACAGTGTTGATTATTTTTCACTAAAGCAAGAAATACAGTGCCGTTGTGCCAGAGAAGACTGCAAAGAAAAACGAAAAACATACTGTGCCAAATGTGACAGAACACATTGTCAGGCTTGCTTTGGAATTTTCCACCAAAGTTCGAGAGAAATTCAACGAAAAATGAATTTTGTAAATAAGAAAGTATTAATAAAATAAAGTTTGCTCACACACACACAGATATTGCTTTTTATCACTGGAAAGAGCACTAAAACATGTAATAGCAAGTTTTATCCCCTTTATCTCAGTGTCTTATTTAGAGAAAAGGCTAAATTCCCTATTATTTTTTTTAAATTTTATTATATTTAGTTTATTGTGAATTAAAATTGCTTCCTTTCTCTTCTTAAAAAGTTATTTAACAACGTAATGAAAGCTTATGCTGTAAATAAAAATATATGGTTGTTCTATGCTAAGTTTTAGTGTGCATGTTGTATGTAATTATTAGAAACTAATATGTGTTTATACACAGCAGCATCCACTAGATATGGTTTTAATAAAAATTATCAAGATAACTTTATTCTTTTTTCAGAACATCTTTCATGGATCGTGAAATGTGTTATAATATAATTCTAGAAAAATCCCTATTTATATGATAAAACTCATAAATTAAAACAATTGATTATTAATAGTTTCATTAAATTGTTAATAGTTTCATTAATTTTTAATCAATTCTGAATCATAGTTTACAAACCTTACACATGCTTTAACGGATATTAAAAATTATAATTCAGGCTTTTCCATACAACCTGTATTTATAAGAGTTTAAATTTAATTTATTGAATATTAATTAAAATTTGAAGCAATAAATACAATTCAAAATACAACAATTCAAGAGTTATTTATATTTGCTTTATTCCTATTTCTTTGAACATATTTATTTAGCTATTGAATTATGATTTTTAAATTTTTTTGTTACAGACTTTTTTATTAAACTCTTTCAAATAATCACATTTAATTGGCAAAATATTAATAATTCTTTCTCCAAATAACTTTACAAATAAAGACTATTATTATTAAAAATACTATGTAGTTCATTATTCATTCATTTTAAAATGATTTTTATAATAACCTTTAATAAAATAAAAAAATTTAAGTTATGTGTGTGATCTCTGGAGCTTGTGATACTCCTTTAAATATCACTTTTCAAATATTTTTATTTTAACAATTTAACATTTTTTTAATCAACTAAACACAATAAAATGAAATAGTTTAAATGGAAGGAATTTTTTTAAACTTAATTTGCTCTTGAAAAGTGTGTTGATTGTAAAAAAAGTTGCAAAATGAACATTTACTTAAAACGCAATGAGTAGCATTTATTTATTATGTATTTCATTGCCGTTTAAATTTGCTTCGTTAAGAGTTTAAAACTTATTATTATGAAATTACTTATTATTATGAAATATTATTAAAACTTATTATTATGAAATGAAAAATCATTATGATTTTCATAATAAATTGTCATTTAAGCCCAAATGTACATGCATATTGCATCTAAATATACTACAATCGCACTGAATGAAATAAAATATCTCCAGTTTAATCCATTTTTTATTGCGCATTTTTATCAAATATACATGAGAAAGAACAACAAATAGACGTAGAGAACATCTATGGACGAGGATGATGGTTTCAAACATGAATAAGAGGGTTCACTGCTTTCTTTTGAAACGTGATATATTACAATCTGAAAATAAAACTTCTGTGCTCCAGTTTTACATCCAAGCCATATTCGAGATTCGAACCTGAGAACACTCGGTGAGAGCCGATGACTATGATCACCCTGCAGGATGGACGGCTGCTCCATTGTTAAACTACGGAAATGTATATTATTTTCAAACATTCTCGAATCAAGTTTTGTGTGACAGAATACTTTCAGGTTTCCTTCCCAGCGATACATAAACATAGTCCGGTACTTATAAAAACTCATCTAAAACATCAATCCAGTTGGGATAGCAAAGTACTTCCGTACAATCTGCAACTGTTAATCATGTCATATATTTGTTTAAAATTTGTTTACCACTATTATATATGTTAAAATATCATCCTTCATTGAAAATCAAAGTATTTAATTATTATATATATATATATAATATATATATATATATATATATATATATATATATATATATATATATATATATATATATATATATATATATATATATATATGAAATTATTGCTTATTGTTATCAAATCAACTTTCTATTTGAATTTCTATCATTAATAATTTTATTATCTCGCACATTATCAGTAATTTCTGTAAAATTTTCTTACATTCTGGTAAAATAAGTTACAAAATAATCTGAGCAAATTTTCCTAATATATTTAAGAAAAATAAATTTATGTTGTCTTCCATTAATCACAATCATATTATTTTAAAGAATATTCACTTAAAATATTGTAGATTATCTTGTGTAACATAAGAATTTCCAGAAATTGTATAAAAGTGAGTGTAAAACACTTTTTTATAAGCAATTTGTTTCAGTCTTCAAATATATCTCAATATTTTATGTAAAATTTAATATTTGTTTACAGAAATTAGAAATCAATTTTTAAATTGGTCCCATTTCTTATAGAAAATGATAAATGTATAGTTTGCACTTAAATATAGCATAAAACATTATATTTAATGAAACACAAAATCCTTAATAAACAATGCATGTGTTTTTAGTCCCTTAGAAACATGAGAGAAAATTAAAATATTGTTTTCAATAAAATTTCATTAAATGTCTTCCTCAGCAGAAAATATGTTTCACACATTAAAGTTTTGTTAAATAAAATACGCTTGAATAAATTTCCATTCCAGCAGTGACTGAATTGTAATAAATTTCAGTTCAGAACTTGACAAATTTTGTCGTTATTATTTCAAGCATAATCCTTCAAATAATGTTGTGGTTACATTATGCATATTAACGTTGAGTAATTTGTAACTGTGTAGGTTTGCAATTAATGAAACACTTAATAACGTTAATGTGACTCAAAGTGGCGAGAAATATTCCGTGAAATCATTCGGTAATTGCTATAGTTATGACACACTAACAAGTTTCTCTGTGCTGCCATCTGTTGAATAATAAACATGATTCGTGTCTATTTTTTAATACAATTAAATAAATTATTCGAGTAGATCAATTCAATACTTTTAAAGTATAGAAGTTTAACAAAAGTTCTAAAAAAAATTGTTATAAAAAGTAAATTTAGTAGAAACTTTTATATTTAAGATATAAATTTTTAAATAAATATTTTTTGATTTCTCAGATTATTCAAAGCGCAAGCATTTGAACAATAAATGTTAGTTATTTTCGAAGAGCTATTTTATTCAATCAGTAAGAAGTTGAAGTAAATTTATCAAGCTTCACACATTATTTATTAATGAAAGCATAAATTAAGATTATATCTTTTCCAAATGTTTTGAATGTTAATTTTAATCTAATTAAAGATTTTTAATAAAAATATTATTAATTTAAAAGGTCAATTAAATTACAAATTATATTTTAAAATAATTTATACTGTAAACTTAATAATACATACATTTCAAATTACTGAAACTTGAAGCTTAATATTAAAATGTTATTAAATATCGTGAAAATTTACTTATATCTTTAATAAAATGGATTATTTTTTCCCTGGACTTTCAGATTGCTTTCAGAATTATGCTTTGTGGTATGATAAAAACAAAAGCTTTATGTTAATTATTAGGAATACTCAACAAAAGCTTTATGTTAATTATTTGACTCAAGTTTTGGTACTTTAGCAGTTAAAATTTAAGCCTGTCCATAATTTGATTTTGTAAAAACTGTCAACTAATATTATAATAGATCAATAATTTTCATAAAACGTTATTCTTTTTTATTCCATAAAAATAATATTTTTCAGGAAAAAATATCATTGTAGACTGTTAAGAAGATTATTTGAATTAAATATGAGAATTCTATTTCCAGTTATGCTTCGACTCAAATTCAAACAATACGTTTGCCACTGAAAAATGAAAAGGCAATGAAATTTTATCTTCAATGTTGAAAATTAAATTAAGCTTTTGAATAAAATGGAAATTTACTTAGTTTCATATTTCGAGTAAAAAATGAAATACCACAATCTTTTTCATGAAATTTATTGTACTAAGATTTCATTTGAAAAATATCTTAAAAGCTAAAAGCAAATGTTGGACGACTTATGTCTTTAATCTATTTCTTTTTTTTTTAATTAGAAAAATGGTAGGAATAAAATGTGCATATTTTTATATAAAAATATATTGTTTCGTGAGATTGCCTTATGTCAGTAGTAATATTAAACTTAGTAGCAACTTTATTTTTAAAATCACACTCTTATAAGCTCTAAAATAGAGTTGAAAGAAACTCTAGAAGAATGGCATATTCCCATGGGCTTGTTGAATAAAGAGAATGTGAAAAGGAAGGCTAGTATAAAATGAAGCAGTCCTTAAAGTTTATATCGTGGTTCAGAATTGGCTTGAGAGACAAATTTTGTTAGACTGCATTGATTTTTGTCTTGTTTTGCAGGATTTCAAAGGAAGAGTTTGAATATTTTTGAAAATAAAACAAGAAGTCTTCCTTAGAATTAAGTTGCAAAGATTTTGGTACTCACAATAATAAGGTAGCAAATATTACAAAGATTTAATTTTTAAAAGTTGTTTATTCGCAATAGTTATAATCAGAAAGTATTTCTCCTAATTAATAATTAAACTGAAAAATATTTTAGCAACAATATCATTTTGGCATATTAAACACGTGTAACGCAAAAATAACAAGTCAAGAAGAATAAAATGATGAGTACAAATGTTTGTTTGGGCTACCTATTTTTTGTTCCAAAAGAAATGCCTGTGATCATTTTTATGCATTTCTAATGACAATTAAATTTTATTTTAAAAATACAATAATTTTCCATTCTCATCAGTTTGGATTAAATTTAAATATTTTAAATAGCACTGTATTTATTGGGAACAATACAAGATTTAGTTGTAAAAGGTCATTTATCTCAGTTTATATTATGTAATTCATTTTTTCATTTGTAATTTCTTACAGTTCTCCTTCTTATGCTGAAAATGATAACTTTTTGTAGTATAAATATATAATAAACATTGCGAATACACAAAATGAGAGCTATAAAAATGTCATATATATGTAAAATAAATTAAGTAATAAAACAAAAGCAAAAAGAGCTTTCTTCAATTAGAAATTATGCAAACAGTAAGTCGATTAGAGATTATGCAAACATGTAAAGAAAAAAAAACAGGAGCATGAGTGCATATTTCTTGTTGTTGGAAAGAAAAACGATATTAAAAAATGCACCATGAAAAAATTACAAACCAAGTGAAATTTGGAATCTACATATATTGTGATAAGATACATAATGTAATTTTAAGATAACTGATTATCATCTCATAGTAGAGGCATTTTTAAAATGTATAAAATAATTGAAATGTTTCGTCATTATATTTTACATACATGTGAAAAATAAAATTTAAATAAAAAATTTAAATGTTACTCACATAGTCATAGTCTAATTATACTTTAAATTATTTCGTATAAGAGATCAAGTATCACTCTAAGTTAAATCGGAAATACTTAAAGACAGGGTATTAAATAAGCAATTGTAATATTAAAATAGAAAATGCAAAGAATCTTTTTTAAATATAATCTGTGTCAATAAATTAAAATGGAAAGTTTTTTATTTGTTATGGTAATTACTTTTATCATTATTTTTGTCCTAAATTATAAATGCTAGAAATAAAATTAATTATTAATCTTAAAGTCTTGCATAGTTAATTATTTAAACATGAAGATTTTCTGATATTTATTTTTTTAGTGAATTGCTTTAAAATAATGAATATGTTGAATATTTTTTGAAATAAAAATGTTGAATATTTTTCAGTCATTGCTTAGCCATAAAATGGAGAATTGATAATTTAAAATTTTTGTGACAGGTATAACTAACTATTTATGTTAATTCTCTTACTATCAAATATAATAAAATAATTAATTTACATAGCTCATATTTATAGCATTTACTTCTACATTATTTTTAAAGAAGCTTAATTTATTTTATTTTATCATGAGATAACATTTATAGACACATTTTTTTTTATTTTTCTACTCATAAAATACAATTTTGTTGAACATAGAATATACTAATAATGCTATTTTAAAAATAAATCTTTTCATTCATTTAAATAAAAAGCATTATTTTCTTAGATTAATTTTTATTATTGATAAAATATTAAAGTTAGAATTTTAAAAGTTATTCATATAAATATTAAATATTAAAAACTTAGATATTTTCAATCAATTAATGAATATTTATTGCATAATGCATAACCTAAACCACATTTAATAATTTTTTATCAATTACTCTGGACACAGTTATAATAAAATATATACCTTCAATTTAGAACTAATGTTAAACTGGGCTTAAATTAACACAAATTTATCATTTCTTATGTGATAAAATTTTGATAAATAACCATTCTAACAAAATGGAATTTTTCAATATCTTATATTTATTGATGAATAAACTGTTAGTGATATCAAAAATGAATACATTGTTTTATAGTTTTTAGAAAAGTAAAAAAGACAAAATATATATTGTTATAGCAAAATTATTCTAAGGAATTTAGAAAAATTTTATTGATGAGAACAATATTTGGCACAGGTAAAAAAATTAATAGCTCAAATTCGAAACTTTTGGAAAATTCCAAACCAACCAACTTATTTCCCAAGATCTCGAAATTTATTTTACCCAAATAAATGCATAAATTTTAACGTAGCCTTCTTTGCATGAAATGACAGTTTATGAGGTGCCTATTTCATGCAAAGTTTTGAATGCTTATTTTCTTTTTCAGTTAGAAATATTTAATACAATATAAAAATGTTGCTTATTACCTATACCTAAAGATTTGAGAGAAGTTATTAAAAAAATTACGAAGCACATTTTGAAAATTTCACGAAATTTGAAAAACTTATTTATTATTAATTATTTTATTTAGTTTTGTATTTGAATAAGTACCAATAACTAAATTAAGTGTTTAAAATAGGTTTCATGTATATTAGTTATATATTTTTTCATTTCATGTGTATGTATGTAAAGATGCTGAAATCAAGTTTTAAAAATTAAATTGAAAATTACTGGTATTCAGAAAACATTTAAAAAAAGTACTGTAAAATACATAAATTTTGATATTTTTAAATTAATTAATAATACATTTTCTGGTTTGCCAATGTTTTGTTAGGTGTAACTATATTCTCTATAAACTTGAAATCATTACAATTAATACTTATTTTAATATAGTGTATCTTTATATATGACAAAATACAAAGTTTTAGCATAAAAATTTATTCATACAAAGCAAAAATGAATATTTTTCAAGACTTATATTTGTCAAGCGAATTTAAGGTTTTTTTAAATTAAATTCTGCATATTTTAATTAAAAATTCAAATAACAAAAGGAAAAGATAATAATTCATAACATTATTTCTGAAATATTTTCTTTATTGTAAAAATATGCATTTAAATTTGTATACATTTTTCCTAATTTAAATTTAAGATAGAAAGATTTTAATTAAGCTAGTTTAAACCCGCCTTTATGAAGTAAAGCACGTCAGAGAAATTTTATTAGTCTTTTGTAAAACTGAAATTTTAAAAAAAGAGCAATAAAAATAAAACTCACCTTTGAGCTCTTTTTTTACTTATTTTAATGATGCCAGAGTTTCAATTGCTTGTTTTGAACTATAATTAAGTATTTAGACTTAATAATATAAGTATGTTTTAAATATTTGTAGTCTTGAAAAAGTAGCATAAAATAAAGGGATTCTTGGTGTTTCCTAAAATATTTAATTAATTAAATGAAAAGAAATGATGATTTCTTTTGAAATTTTTAATTTTTTAAATTACATTTCTATCAAAAACATTGCAAGATATTGAAAACTAGCACTTTATACGTACTTGCATAAGTTATTTATATTATCTATTTTAAATGAAATAAAGTGCTTCTAGAAATAACTAATAATATAAACTGAATTATATTCATATACTTGAAATAATATACATTGTTGTACATTAAAATTAAAGCAATAATGGGAAAAATTAATGGTTTGAAATTAAATTTTAAATTTCTTGCAAAATTTTCAGCGAAATTGTAGTGTAATGTGCTTAATAAAATAAAATCCATTCATCTTCAATTAATAAAATTGTATGAGTGTATCATTCTTTTTATTTCAATAGTTAAACTTGAAGTGACTTGTGGATTTGTAATCCACACAATGATGTTAAGAACACAAGAAAAGTAAATAAAAAAATTACGTTATTTACTTATATTCGAGTTACAAGATAATTAAGACAGACGATAAAGAATAAAATTAATTCAAAAATTAAAAATTCCTTATAAGTATTTCCTAAAATTTACTTGTTAATTTATTTAATAATTCCTTTCAAGTGCTAATGGGTTTATTTTCTGGGATCCTTTCTCGCATAAATATGTTATCAATTCTTCAAAATGATTTTTCTCGGGCATTATAAAAACGACTATCGATTTCCTCTAAATAAAACATGAAAACAATGGCAAGGAACCGATAAACATTATACAGAATCGTCTGCGATATCGAAATCTTATTAAACTCTTCGATACAGAAAGGTAAATCTGTTTTTACCTGAACATATTGGAAATCGATTTATCAAACAACCCTGGAATTTTAAGACAACATATAGTTGATTTTTAATATAACTGTATTAAACTCTGTAATTATAGAAGCAGCTTCTTTTGACGCCAAATCATATATATAATCGCCAAAATCTGTCTGGTCTTTTATGCAAAAGCGACAAGAATGCTAGTCATTGTTTTCCGCTTTCAAGCACCCCATTGAATGTGGGAATAAAAGATACTTGATAGTGTGTGACTAATACGAATCCTATTTCGTCCTGAAATGGGACAAAGCCATTGAACCACTTTCTATACATGACTGTATAAATCATGTGGAAACAGCAATAGTGTGTTTGGGATCATTACTGGAACAGTGCCATAGAGTATCATTTGTCTATTTTTTGAAGTCTGTATTTCGATACAGACAAATTTCTTTTCTTTTTTTTTTTTTCTTTTTTTTTCATCCCTTTGGGAGACGCGTTTTGAATGATTGAACTTCAAGTCGTCTTACTCAACGTCTTAAACCAAGCGAGTAATTTGATTTATATCACCGTCACTTTTCATTACTCCCTTTTACCATTCTTTCAATTTTCGGGATAAAATAAAATTTACTTTTATTTTTTCTGTGTCTCTTACTTTACTGATTGATTCATATGAAATATCTCACATTTTGTTTTTGAAAGTATTCCTTTTGAGACAAATACTTTTATACTGTTAAGTCTTTATTGAAATGTCTACCTATCAGGCTTTATGCATATATGAATACACATATATATATATATAATATATATATATATATATATATATATATATATATATAACTTAAATATATACATAATATATATATAATAATATATAATATATATAAATATAATATATATATATATATATAATATAAATAATAATAATATATATATATATATATATATATATATATATATATATATATAATATAAATAATATATATATATATATATATAAATATAGATATAGATATATAGATAGATAGATAAATCGAATTGTAACAAATAAAATGCCACAGTGTAATAATTTAAAATTTACGTACTTATTTTAAGCATTATTGTTGATTGTAAGTTGAATTATTGGATAGTAATAGGCTAAATTATTATTTTAATCAGAAAATGGTAAGAAATTTTTGAATCACTCATGTAATATATAAGCATATAATTTCCTTATCAAAGAAATTCATTTAATTTTTATTTACTTATTTATTTTTGACAAGAATTTGACGTTATGCATTTTACTACATATAAGCTTATGTCTGCAATTTATATGAAAATATTTTATTTCAATAATTTAACAAATGATCTATGATAAGTATTTTTAAAATTTACTTAGATTAAAAAAAATATGTATAAAAAATTATTTTGCTATACATCGTCTAAAATTTTTCTTATTTGTTATTTAACAATCAATGTTATTTTTTTCTCTAAATAGGAAATCCCATTTAATTTATTTAATGTTTGATTGTTTCCTCCATAATTTAGATTTCTTATGTTTTATATCACAATTCATTTTATTAAGATTTAACCTTGCTATTTATTTTATCTGATTTATTAGCTTTACAGTATCATGTTTCTCTCTGTAAATTTCTATGTATAATTTTGAAAAACAGTTTGATATATATTGGTGAATCAATACCTTTTTATTCCTTCAAACGGTGACTATTATTGTTAAAGAAACATTACTAAATTAAGATGGAAACAGTTACATATGGATGTGCCAGAACTGTGCTTCTGATTTTCATTACCATTTTATAATTTCTTTGCGTCTTCTGGAAAAATAATTATAAAATATTTACAAAATATTCTAATAGATGTCGCCATAATCTAGAAATCTAAAACTTATTTTGCTCTTACCTATTATTAGTTTTATTAATAAATAGAAAATTGTTATTGCATTTTTTCTATTAGAAGAAAGTTCACTAGCAAGAAAACTATTTATTATTATTATTTAAAAAAATTATAGTAAATTAACCATGCTTCATAAGTTTTATAGCATAATTCAAAATATTTCGAATTTAAAAGTTATAAAAAATTATTTAGTATATAAAATATGTAGACAATAAATATAAAAAGCATAACAAAATGTGTAAAATTTTAAGTCAAATTTAAATTAAAAACTAATTAAATTTTTCATTTAAATGTAAAATTCCAAAGTAGATTGCTTATATCCTTTTTAAATATTTAAATAAAGATATATTATTTATGTTTTTTTCAATTGAAATTAGAATATACAGTGGTTATTAATTATTTCTTTAAAAAATAAATTAATTAAATAACTAAAGGAATATATGAAGATTGCTTAAGAAATCATTTCAATATTCTGCATTTTAAAATCAAAATAAATCAATAGATGGCAGCATCAGTAATAAAATTTGTTAAATATTCCCTATATGTTTTGAGAGAAATCTTCAACTATTTACAGCTCTTCTTTTATTAATTTTAAATGAAAAATATCAGACAAATTTTAAAATTATCAAAACAATTTGAAAAACAAACTTTTTATATATTTTCTGTTCACTCATTTAAAATTTAATATGTGGATAAAAATTCAAAATATGTGGGTAAATTATTAGTTTTATTAATGGCTATAACTGTCCCTAATGCAAAATTTTGTATCAGTAGAGTAGAACAATTAATTTTTTGATATCTCGTTATAATAACCGCAATACAATTGATTTGTTCAGGTTGAAAATACCAGAAAATGCATACGCATGAATGTTTTTCATCAAATAGAATGGTTACAAATCTAATCTTAAAAAGATTTATTTATAAAAATAATTATTATAAAATAAAGCCTCTCATTTTTTCAGAACCTATAAATGAATGATGTATCTTATATCAGAAATTTATTTGAACGCTTTCCTTTATTATTGTATAAAATATAATTTATCATAGTCTGATCGAAATATGACAAAATAATCTTATAAACAAAGGTTACAGTAAAATTATTTATTGTGCTACCTATCGAGACAATTGTAGAAAAGAAAATTGGAACGCAGTTCTTAAAACTAATACTGAAACTAATATAAGATTATTTTTATTCAACTGAACTCCGCAAAATGTTTGAAAATTTTCAAAGAAAATGTTGGTAAGAATTCATAAATCACAGATAACCAAATTTGCACAATCTGAGTATTAATTAAAATATCCTAATACGTAGCAAAAGAATCGTAGTCTTCAAATTTATAATCATTTACTGCAGTGGTGATTATCAGGAAATAAATTTTGTGTTTCTGCTTTCAGATAGCATCTTTATCAGGAAAATAATGTGAGAGTTTTCTCGGTTTTCTCTCTTGCAATCAACAAATATACATCAGTATCTCGAGGAAGTCTTTCCAAAAATTATTCAAGGCATATGTTCACATATTAACAGTTTTCGATTTTATAGATTGTACGACATTTATGTGTCCTAACATATTGATACTTTTACTTTAATTTCTGTCATTCATTTCCCATTGAGTATTTCTATAAGTATTCAGCTTTGTCATAAAGGGAAATAATTGTTTTGAGGAAATTTCATTTAAACTTCTGTCTGTCAATCAATTTCAATTATATATTTTTTACTGTCTTTTAAGCGCTTATTTATTATTTTTTTGTTACTGTATTGAGTAGTTTTATTATTTTTTATTGTTTCACTAAAGGGAATTAGATAGACACTCATCATACAAACAGTTCCTTATACTAATTAACACACTTAATTTTCTCATAACAAATTTAAAAATTTTGCAAAGCATTAAACTTGAAATTTTAAAATATGTATTCTTTATATATTTAAAATATGTCTTCTAACACACTGCATGTTGGTTGTTATTGTTAATGAATAATCATAAATGTTACAGATTAATCATAAATAAATTAGCTGTACAGCTAATGCTATCTTAAATAAAATAATGGTAATTAAGTAATTTACATTTTTGTAGCATTTCATACCAGATTAATTTTATGTTGTGTAATATATGCAATGAAATTATAACAAAGATTTTTTATTTTTTCATATTTATTTCACTTTTTTTTTAAAATTCAGTATTGTTAATTTTGTGTGCAGAAGGTTTTTAATTTCTTTTTTCTCTGTGGAAATTATGCAGTAGTGGAATAAGTATCTTAAGCTGTAAAATATTTTAGAAAAAAATATTCACAGCATGTAAGTTACAACAATGATAATTTTCAAAATCACTTATTAAAAAATTGAATTTAATGTAGTTGAGCAATTTATCGCCTTTTTCCAACTTAATTCGGTTTTTATATTTGAAATTGTTGTGCGTGTGTGTGTTTATTCAACAGAAATATTACTTTTATGTATGATTTCATTTGGCCTAAATAATTTAGATATTCATTTGCTTGTTAGAACCTATTTTGTAACTAACTGGGATTGCTCTGTCTATATAATCAATGTGATAGAAGTAACAAATTTATCATGAGAAAAACATAAAAATAAACTCAATCCTGATAAATAAAAGTACTTTAGTTGATTTATTTGCACGAGTAAATCAAGGGAGCAACTATTTACTGTGTATGGTAACGATAGCAGAAACTGTCAACAATATTAAATTATAATCAGAATTAATAGACACAAATTTCTGTGCACCGCAATCATATGATTTGTATTCGGTGCACAGAAAAATGCATCTATATTTTAATTAGTAAAAATGGTTATT
Source organism: Latrodectus hesperus (assembly GCA_037975125.1). Classification (NCBI taxonomy): domain Eukaryota; kingdom Metazoa; phylum Arthropoda; class Arachnida; order Araneae; family Theridiidae; genus Latrodectus; species Latrodectus hesperus. Next base: position 71,819,363 of record CM075857.1, on the reverse strand, counting down.
CTTATATGCATAGATCTATCTATCTACCTAACTTTATATATATATATATATATATATATATATATATATATATATATATATATATATATATATATATATATATATATATATATATATATATATATATATATATATATATATATATATATATATATATATATATATATATATATATATATATATGTATATATCTGTGTGTATACATATAGTAAAAATGAATATGGTGGAAACTTTTTAATGCATTTATATTTTTATGTCTAACTGAATTATTTGATTTTTACATTCAGTGTTTTAAATATCATTTAAATGCTTCAAATATCAGATCATCTTAGTAAAGATAACTATCTTTTATTAAATGTGATCATTAACTATTGTTAACATGAAATAAAATATAGGGAAGAAACATCGAGAATTTAATTACAATATTTTTGATATACATTGATTAAATGTGGATGGGAAAATTAATTTACAAGACATATTTTATTATTATTCTTAATTTATTCATTTGATTTTTAATAAGTAATGGCCTATTGTAGAGAATAATTAGCTTCAAATAAAATAAAAATTAGAGTTTTATGCCACAAAATCTTTAATTAAATGTTTATCTTGAAGCCAATTTTGTACTCATTTTATTCTTTTTATTAAAATCTTTATACTGATAAGGATAATTCTTTCTGATTCAGACTATTCTTTATATTACGTATAACTATACCCCGATTTAATAAAAAATAAATCTTATTAGGAAAAAATTTATCAAAAAAAATATTCTGATTTTTTACTTATGTTGGAAAAGAGTAAAAGGAAATATTAATTTATTGATAAATTGTTTTAACAAAATTATTTTTGCCGCATACTAAATTTGTTAAATATGTAATACATAGATTTATATCCATTTATCTTATAATTTATATTTATCATTAATGTGTTCAATTATTATATTACCTAATTATATTTTTTGCTTACTTTCATGCAGTTCAATATGAAAGTTTACTAAATACTATTAAAGAAGTCAGAATTTTCAATGTTTCAAAGAACTTATAATTATTTTTCCATGAATTAATTTTTTAAAATTTTGACTTACATTCCATTCCTTATACGTGCAAATACAATTGAAGAAGAAAAAAGGAAAAATAAAAGAAAAAGATAAAAAGCAATAAACTGCAGGAATTTATAAAATCATCACCGAAAATTGTAAATAGTATTTCCTATCCTGTTGTTTATCTGGACTTATTATTAATTGAAAATTAAAATCAAGCTTGAAAATTAATTTACATTAAAATCCCCTGAAACTACACTAATAAATTGTAAAAATAAATTTCACTTCATTACGCAAGTATTTCTTTAAAGAATTATTTTGGTGCAATATAATTTAAAAATCAGAGGCAAAATGAGAATTTCTGAGTAATTTAAAAAAGAAATGTGTCAGTTAAGAAAAACGTGATCTAGTAAAATACTGTTAATATGACATTTGCTTTATAATAATTATATTTTATATTAATATTATAAGTCATTATAAGCAAAAATATTGTATGGTTGACTTTTATACCTTAAAAACTGTATGACATTGATACTAAAATATTTTTCAAGAGATTTTTGAGAAAAATAATAAAGTTAATAAATGTTATAAGTAAGAGTACTGATAGCTTGATAAATAATATTATCAGAATTATCTTTATCCGAATTATCTTCGAATTATCTAAAATTATCTTTTTCCGAGAAAAAGAGTAAAAAACAAAATGTGATTAGTTATTTATTAATTTCAATAAGTTGGGCACAAAATGATATAAAATAGATTAAATGCCATTAAATTGTTGTGAACTTCATAACAAAAATTCAAAATGTGGTAGACAATCGATATGTTTATTTATGTTTTCAAACTCCAGTTTATTGATGTACTGAAGTGCAGATGAAATAAGTAAAATATTCGGTAAAAATGTAAATCTTAATAAATTACTAATAAAATTTATAGACATTTACTCAATAATTATATTATATATTCACAAAACGAATCACACCGTGAAATAATAAAAGTTTATTCGATCCATCAATTTTTATTCTATATGCTAAGATTTCATATCTTGTCTGTAGCATATAAATGTTACTGATAAGATAAGATAGAGAAAAATCAGAAAGGTGGAAAGATGACTTAAAAGAAAAATTTTCGAAGCTCGTTGTTATATGTACTGGGAAAATTAAAATCTTCTATCGAGTTTTAGTTTTAACTTTCTGCCACTAGATGGCAAAACTAGTCAATTATCTAAGGTAAATTACAAATAGCTAGGCATCAGTTTTCTTTATTTCTGAGATTCAAATAATCAAAAAAATATATTTTTCAGATTGAATTTAGTACCTTAAATTAGATTAATCGATATTTGATTACGTATCCTGAAATTAAAAAAAATTTCTTTCGGTTCTTTAGAAACCGAATGAAAAATATCTGCTCTTACCTGAATATCATCTGTAGAGGTACTTAATTTTATTATTGTCTCAAAATTACGGAAAATAATTACTCAGAACAATATTTATATGATAAATGAGTTACTATACATAATCCTCTGAATATTAAAAATCCGTGATGACCACAAATTTGATCTGTCCATGTGAGATGAATATGTGTTTGTAAACAATAGTTTAATAACCGGTAGCTCAAGATTACATTTCAATTTCAGTCTCGTGAATATTGCATGTGGTATTCAAATTGATTATCAAATACCCCACTCATATAGCTTACTCAGTTGACATATTCAAAAATAAAGCAAAAACATTTCAGTTTTCACTTATTAGAGTTATAAAATAATTTTCATTTCTTTCTTGAAAATGTGCTTAGTTATTTATTTGCTCTACCAATTAGATCATACAGCGGACTAATTATTTTGATATAAAAAATAGATTTCTTTTGTACTGGACAAATAAAAATCAAATGTGAGAAGGTGAGAGAATGTAGGTCGTCTTATTACTACTATACCATAAAAAAATTATCGAAATTCTCATTGAAAAATTTTGATGAATCAAAACTATTTTGTTTATTAAGTTAAAATATTTTTAACACACGTTTTAAATGCATTATTAACTAACAACTTCTGAATATAGGAGATTTCTAAAATACTTCATTAATTCTCCATGGATGTGTATCATTTGTTTTCTTATTAATATGGCCTACCCTTCTTCCTTTCTCCGAAATAGTAACATTCTTGCAATTTCTAACCTTCTTTGTTTTTTGATTAAAATATAAAACAAATTAAATGAAATTCAGTTTTAAGAATTTTCATACATGGGTATTTAAATATAAAATTTTTTTAAAGATATATATATAAAAAATCAATCTTCTATTACTATTCATCATCAGAAGTATCATTTTCATGGGTTCTGTTTGCAAATGTTAAATTTATTATTGCTTCTCTTAAAAATATATTAATCAGATGCAATCCAAAAAATGGAACTGTGGAAAACTAACTCAAAGTATGAAGGTTTCATTCGCATTGTACGCTAGTTCAGCCTATTGAGTTTTTTAAGCCATTGACAAAATAAGCATTCTCATCAGCTGCCATGTATGTAAATTTTTTTAGTTAATTTATTTCAAATGATTGAACGTGACTGACAATTAACTGAGACACCATTAGGTCTCTAATCTTCCATTATGTCTGCATTTTCTATCAATTCAATCTAAATAAACAAGTACGGATCATGAGTATGAGCGAGAAGCAGCCACCAGGCGCGTCGGCATGTGGTGGATAGCCGAATGTCCTGTAGGAATGACAGGATAGCCTTGAATATAGAATCAGAGGCCACGAACCAGCTCCCGTAAACCCTGGTGTTATGCGTTCCGTGCCTAGGGCTAATTGGCACCGCGGTATTGGTGTCTTAACGGAGCCTCTAGTTACCTGGCGAACTTCTAGAGTAATTTGCCTTGCCCAGTAACTCAGGCAATGCTGGGTGGACTTATATTACCTGAGCTTTTAAATTGTTATCTTGTGGCTGAAAAGACACAAGTAATAACAAACCTTTCTGCATTTGCAGGTGAAGCCTCTGAAGTAGACCTTGATGAAAAAGACAAGGGAACTCAGAGGCAATCTTGTAAAGGGGCAGCAATGAATCCTTCGCTTGAGGTAGAAATGACCTCCAAACCATCTTCTTCTGGTGAAAGTCAGGAAGCTATCCCTAGCATGTCTGACTTTCTGACCAGATGGGACTGTTTCAGCAAGACCCTATCTGCTGGAAATGTCATACGCAAGAGGAAACGGCAGAGCATATCATTTACGAATGTGAGGCTCTTGCCCTCCCTAGATTAACTTCTTTAGGCATCATCCATACTAGAGAGTTACACCTAGAATCCATTAAAGGGTTATCGGACTTTAATGATTAATAAAGTCGGTGACCCGAGCAAATGGAACTAGGAAGCATTGGGTTTGGAGTTAATGGTACAAAATGCTGATAAAAGCAGAGGTGCCCAGTGACATACAAACCCAATTCTAAGAAGAAGAAGAAGAAGATGATGAGCGAGAAGAGTCAAATAATGTCTACACAGAAGTCTAAAAAGGAAATCGCAAAGTTTTTGCCTGTGCAGAAAAACAGGCAAACATAAATGATGTCCAGTTGCACTTTTGAAGAGTACAGTGACTGTATTTCTGAAGGAGATTGATAGAGAGAATTCCCAATTCCCTCCACTATATAATCTATGATTTGCCAAAAGAATTTAACAATGTTTTCTTTTTATACTTAATTCACGCCTTTTTGATGGCATTATATTATGTAGAGATCAAAATAAACACAGTAAAATTAAAATAATTTATAATAAAATATAAAAATAAAATTAAGTTAAATAATAAAATTTCACAATATTTACTTTAGATGTAAATTTCCATTCATATTTAGTATAGTCTGATTTACTCTGTTCAAAATGTGTAAACTCAGTTTGAAAAAAATGCGTTAAATATGATGTACGTCTTTTAAACATTCAAAGCAATTCTAACAATGTTTTATGATAACTTCAGATACTATTTTTAATATTCTATGATATCACTATTATAATCTAGTTCCAAACTACATTTAACTCTTTGATTTATTTTAAGAAACTATTAACATTTTTATGTGGTCTTGTTTTGAAATTTAATATGATTATAGAAAATATAAGCAATTAAAGACTGAACATACAAGTTTTGATGGAGAAAGGCGAGTTTCTTGTAGATTGATATATTGAGTTCAAAATTCAACACAGCCGCAGACCATCCTGCTAAGATAGTCGATGTACCACAAAAATTGCAGAGTATCATATGTTCTTCCACTGTGTGGTTTGAAAAATTTAATGTTGGCTCAGATGCCGACTTCATAAATCACTTCAATGATGTTGTGTACTACATTGATGCAATAGGACAAGTGAAGTATTTCAACAATCTGACGGACAAGACCGTCAGATTGTTGAAATACGAAATTTTTTAACATATATTTCAAAATAGTAGATGTGAATATTCTTTTGAATGAAAAAAGAGGCAATGGCACAGTCATCATAAATTTACACGACTTATTAACCTTTGGAAATTAACTTAGTAACTCACGGTTGTCATGGGGACTTATAAATCATCATATGGATAAAACTGTGACGATTTACTGTACCAAAAAATGAAAGTAAATTTCGTCGGAGAGCTTTATGCGTTCAAGAACATGAGAAATATCCACAATTATTCTAAGCATGTCTACTAAAAATTTTATCCCCCAAAGTCTATCAAGGCTTATTCTTTTCTAAGATGTGAGCAATTTGTATTTTGTAAGCTTACAAATTGCCTTTTCACAGGATAAATGTGCACAATTATCCTGTCTTGCCGACTCTCAATGACTGTGTAATAATGTTTGGGATTTGTCTTATTTGATGTACTACAATTTTTAGAAACTTTATCTTCCATCACAAGATACAATTCACAATGAAAGATCCTTCTAATATACTTTTCTGTAAATTTTCTGACTTTGTGTTTGTAATTTTCGTTTTGTTTCGATGAGTCATTTGCTTATGTTTTTTCTTGCTGTGTTAAAATTCTCCTTAAATTTCGGATCGAATAAAACAACACATAGAATAAAATGTCATCAAAAAATGTCAAAAATAAACATAATATTACATTTCACCATTTGCTTAAAGCAAAAGAGGAAAACATATATTTAATAACAGACACCCAGCCGATATTTACGCAGGAAGAGAGAGATATATAAAATTTTAATACAGGTTTACAATATTCACAAAAGAAATGACATTCAAGTGGGAAAATAAAATTTCTAATGTAACGTTCACAATAAAGGAAAATATAAGTTTTATTCTATGTGTAAGTGCATAGACTTTGTTTATATATCTTAATTACTTTATTAATAATTACGCATTAAAATGTGTCCAATATTGTACTGATACTCTTTATTTACCAGTACTGAACCACTTCAATTTGATGAAAAATTTTTTATTTATTTAATAAAGATTTTTGACTTGTTAAATTACTAAATTTTTCCATTTTTCGTAACATGTTTTTTTTTTCTTTTTTCTAATTAAATAATTATTATCCAAAATAAATCAAAACATTAATAATATATGATAATTAAAACGTAAGTCATTTCATTTTGTATAGGAACACAAAGAATATTTCATAATATATTGATTACTGTAAATTTGATGAAAAAAAATAAATTATCTTATCTTAATTAAATAGAAATTAAAAGGGAAGTCAACAATATCGTAATTTTTTTGAGAAAACGAAGTCGAGCATGAAATTAAAACAAATTATTTTAAAGGCTTAGTTACCGAAACTTTTTCTACAAGATAAATGCAAGAAAGTAAAAATTAGGATAAAAGTATACAAAAATTCTGACGAAAATTCTTCTTCTTAAGCATCATAATTAAAAAAATTCCTTTTTTATACAATTTTATTAAATTATCTATTCAGCTATTCATTTACAAATTAACATATTTCTATCAGTAATATGAAAACATAATTTATTATTAACTGCACGTATTGATACACAATGGGTTTGTTGAAGTTATTTTTACTTAAATTTTAATTCATTGCTAATTTAATTATTTTACTCTGTCTCGTAAACATTAATAAAAGAGTTCGTTGATAAAAAAATATTTTTATAATAATTAATTGCAATAATGAACTGCGAAGATATTCTGAGCTTTCTTTTGCTTTGCTATAAACTTTTGGTGAAGTCTAATGAGCGCATAAATAAAAGTTAATTAATAATTATAACACATAAATCATGCTATTTAACTAACACACATAATAAATATATTTATATATTGAAAAATTACACTATACATTTTAATTTAGTTTAAAATATTATTCCAGTAATTAGTTTTATTTTTTCAGTAAATGAAATTATTATGATTTTTGACATTCAACAAACAAATTTTTATTTTCAGACTCATTAATTCAAAATAGAATTAAGCAGAACATTAAAAATACTAATTTTTGTTGATTTTTTTTGGATTATGTTATATTCTATCTGAAAATCAAAGGAAATTAGTAAGAAGCCTTAAATTTTATTTATCAGTATTTAGATATTTATTATTTCTATTATATAACAATTAATATATTACAAAGTAATAATCTCATCTTCAAGTTATTGCATTAGTTGAGGAAGAGAAAGTGACACATTTCTCTCATCTACAGCTGAAATCATATTTTCATCTTCAGAAAACAAAGATATCACAAGTAATACTTAAGACAAGTTATTACATTATTACAAGTAATACTTGTAATATTGGGTATAAAGTATTATACCTTAAGATTTCACTACAAGATTTCCTTAATTTTTCAAACATAATTCCAAGTTTCAAGTATCATTCTTAAAAATTCAAGTAAACTATAAACTCTAACAAACAGCTGAAAATCATTAACAAAAATACAAATCTGATATAAGAATTGTTGCTATCTAATAAAAATAAAATTAAAATTATTTTTATGTAAATCTTATTTAACAGTTTTTAACACTAAGTAATAAAAATTACACATAATTTGAAATATATAATTTATTTAGTATTTATTCTCTTAGTGGAACTTGTGCTTTCCTATGAATAATATATTACACAATGTATAGTTTTCTTTCACAAGCTTTTATTTAAATCGCAGTTCATGGATTCAGCATTTAAAATCAAAAAGTAAATTATTCCGTATTATACTTTATTTATAATCAAATAATTGATATTTTTCAAATACACACACTTCTATCATTATTCTAATAAATAGATAAAAGTATATGATTACTCAACTGCAAAACAGAATTCATAGAAAGTATATATATATATATATATATATATATATATATATATATATATATATATATATATATATATATATATATATATATATATATATATATATATATATATATATATATATATATATATATATATATATATATATATATATATATATATATATATATATATATATATATATATATATATATATATATAGGCTTATTATTTTTATGCTGATTTTTACATCTCTTAGGCAAGCCGCACACTCAGGTGACATTGACAGGCAATACTAGTGCGGTAAAAACTGTCTTTCCATGTGAATCTTTCCCTGCATGCACCTTAGAGCAGTATTTATCGCGAACGCGTCAGCGTCACTAACGCGACTGGTGTCTGTCTACCATTTGTGATTTGCGCCATGTGTTTGATTTCATTTCTTCAAAAGTGAATGAAATGTTCGTTCACAAATGAGACAATATGCTGAATTTAACCAATTTCATTAATTTTGTATAAAAAAATGTTGCATTAAATGTTTTTATATAGCGACGATTATTCTAATCAAAAAAAATTAAAAAATAACTTTGATTGAAATATCTATTGAAATCTAATATCTATTTTCGGTTATTTTTATTCTAATTTTTAAGGATTTGCAGTTTATTTATATGTAAATTTAAAATATGCAATTTAAAAATTTTACGAAATTTTAGATAATATTAAAAAAAATTCGGGTGCAAAACATTTTTAATCGATAATTATTTGGAGTAGAAATATATCATCTTATGAAATAAATATTACATAAATTTTAATAAATTTCTTTTTAAACGCATAGATGTGTGTGTGTTTTTGAACTTTTATTCTAATTTGAAAAAAAATATTAAATTAAATTAATCATATTAAAAATCTAGTTTAAGTACTATAGTGCAATTAAGAGAAAACCTTTATCCATATAAGATGCTATGGATTTTATTATTCACATACCATCTTCTTCTTAGAGTTGGGATTGTATGTCATAGGGCACCTCTGCTTTTATAAGCATTTTGTACTATTAACTACAAACACAATGTTTCCTAGTTAAAGTTGCTCGGGTCACCCACTTTATTAATAAAGTCCGATAACCATTTAATGGAGTCTAGGTGTAACTCTCTAGTATAGTTGATGCCTAAAGAAGTTAATCTAGGGAGGGCAAGGGCCTTGCATTTGTAAATGACATGCTTATCCGTTTCCTCTTGCATATGACATTTCCTGCAGATAGGGTCTTGCTGAAACAGTCCCATTTTATGGAGGTGTTTTCTGAAATAGTAGTGCCTAGTTATGAAGCCTACGATTAAACGTATCTTCTGCCAAGAGCATCTTAGAATTTCAGAGGCAATACTCGCTGATAATCCACAGATTATACTTTTATCGTGGGATTGACCAGGAGTGTTGAGCCAAGCTTCATATATCTTCTGTTTTTCCCATCTAAGAACATTGGTTTTTGCGGTCTTCAAATTGATCCCACAAAAAGGTTCTGCACCGATGGGAACAAAAGATGATCCTTGTTTAGCAAGTTTATCAGCCCTTTCATTACCTTCGATACCTTTGTGCCCTGGCACCCATACAAGGATCACCTTGTTTCTAGTTGTCAGTTCTATAAGAAGGTTTCTGCATTCCAAAATCCTTTTAGATTTGATTTCGAAAGAATTGAGCACTTTTAATGCGGCTTGACTGTCACTAAAAATGAGAATCCGCTTACCATGATAGCCCTTCCTCATATTTAGTCGCAGACAGTGGATAATGGCCAAAACTTCTGCCTGGAAGACCGTAGCGTATCGCCCAAGGCCTACAGATAGGCTGGTTCTTGGTGACCCGCCACATACTCCCAGTCCTGAGAGTCTTTTTGTTCAGTGTATCAAGTTAGATCTCCTGTTTTAGTTTCGAATATGTTGTTATCCCATTCGTCTCTCGGTGAAAAAACTATTTCAAATGTCCTTTCAAACATGTTTGACTTTTCCATGATGTTCGAGGGCATAAGGAAAGTAGGATCTTGAATTTTCCCGGTAATACCCCTGTGCCCTTTGGCAACAGGTTAGTCGTACCATTGGTTTTGCAGCTTTATTCTGTATGCATTCATTTTGGCAGTGCTGCAGATGAAGATGTCCAAGGGAGTCAGATCCAATATAACTTCCAATGCTCTGGTTGGCGCGGTGGACATTGCTACTGTGATGCAGAAACAGGCCAGTCTTTGTAGACCTCTTAGTCTGTCAATCACAGTCTTCTGTTCCACCGTACGCCACCTGATCACACAGGCATTTGTGAGAATTGGCCTGACAATAGTTGTGTATAGCCACAACATCAGTTTTGGATTTAGACCCCAGTTTTTAGCATTCACATGCAAATCATAATGCTTTTCTTCACTCGGTAAATTTTATCATCAATGTGCTTATTCTAGGTAAATTTTTAGTCTAAATAAATGCCCAGATACTTCACTTCTGAAGCCACATTGATTTAAACATTAAAAAGTCTTGGTAAAAAGAAACCTTTCTGTTTCCTTTTGCGTGTAAAAGGTACAAGATAGGTTTTCTGAGGATTAACCATCAGGTCTCTATCCATGCTCTATGCACCATTGACCTACATATCTTAGAGTGTCCTGCATGAGATGACAAGTTATGTCGAAATCTTTGCCAAGGATAAGGATGACAATGTCATCAGCATATCCTTTCGTATAATAGCCCCTATCTTTTAGATATTTTTAAGACTATTTGCAACTAGGTTCCAAAGTAATGGTGAGAGAACACCTCCTTGAGGACATCCTCTAGTAGTCTTTTTTTTTCAAATGATTCACCGAAGATACTCATTTGTATACATCTATCCGAAATCAAGGCCTCAATCCAAGTACACAGGGTCTGATTAATCCCTGCCCTTCTAAAAGCATTGAGGATGGATAGATGGGAAGTGTTATCAAAGGAACCTTGGATGTCGAGGAAAGTTGCCAAGGCAATTTCTTTTTGATTCAAAGTGGTTTCAATCTTAGAAACTAGCTGATGTATAGCAGTTTCAGTAGATTTGCCGGGTTGATAGGCAAATTGAAGAGCATGCAAGGGGCTGTTAGTACCCAAGTAATCTCTAATATGCCGATCAATGATTTTCTCCATAATTTTAAGGAAGAATGAAATAAGACTGAAAGGTCTGTAAGACTTGGTCTGGTCATAGGTGTCCTTGCCAGGTTTAGGAATGAAAACAATCATGGTCTTCTGCTATATCTTTGGTATGTAACCCAGTGCTAAGCTATCGCTGTAAATTCTAGTTAGCACTGGTATGATAACATCCTCTGCCTTCTGGATCATGATGGGCATAATTCCATCAGGCCCTGGGCTTTTTAGAGGTTTAAAGGCAGAGATTGCCCATCTAACAATGTTGTAGTTAACGATATTTTTAGCGATGGTCCATTGATTGCTATTGACTCTTTGCAAAGGGCCAATGCAGTGCTCGCCTTTGTTGCTATAAATATCTCTAGCTCCTGGAAAGTTGATTTTGGTCATAATTTCCATAACTTCTTTCGCGGAAGCAGCAAAATTACCCTCCTCGTCCTTTAAGGTGACAACCAAAATAGGTTCATCCCTTTCGAGGAGTTTTTGGAGTCTAGCTCCTTCAGAGATAGAATCTATCTCTTCACAGAACTTCCTCCAGGAGTTAATTTTGCTTTTCCAAACAAGTTTGTTATAATTAGTAAGGGCCGTTTTAGAGTTCTCCCATTCACCATTTTTCTTCGCTTTATTAAAAACTTTCCTAATATTTGCCCTTTCAGCTGCTAAAGAGTCATTTCACCAAGGACATTGGAGTTTAGCTCTCCTAGTGCGAATAGGGCAGTTGTTATGATAAGAATCTAGAATACTACTGTGCAGAAGGTCTGCTGTAACTTCTAGATCGTAATTGTTTCTAATAGGTTTGTTCCCGAGCTCATCCAAACCAGTCAAATCCTCCTGGAATTTCTTCCAGTCCATCCTAATTGGGTCTCTGAACATATGATCCAGACACACATTAGAGTTATTTTCAAAATGGATGTTTTGATGGTCTGAGCCAGAAGGTCTGCCATCTACTTTCCAATTTTTGATATTTTTGCTAATTAGCGTTGTCGCTATAGTAATATCGATTACTTCAGATCGATTGGAAGTAATGAAAATTGGTTCGTTGCCCTCATTTAGAATATCTAACCCGTAATTTAGAATGAATTCTAAAAGGCACTCATCTCTTTTATTTGTGTCCGTACTTCCCCAGACAACATGGTGAGCATTACAGTCTAGTCCTAGAACTACCTGTAAGTTGTTGTCTCTGCAAAAGTTCATGAGCTTGTGCAGAGAATGGTCAGGTTGAGCCTTCTCTTCATAGGTAAGTACATAGAGCCAAGAACTATTTCTCTGTCCTTTCCCTCTATGTTGAGTCTGACTTTCACAGCTGTCAGGTCCCTAAGGATAAATTAAGAGAGGGGTAAAATCTCAATGTTTTTTATGTAAAAGTATGCAAGTTCTAGCGTTGCTATTGGTACAATAGATAAGCTTACCTTTAGTTCCTTTGAGACCATTGATTCTCCCCCTAACCAGCCAGGGTTCCTTAATCTGGGCCAGGTGTATATCCCCAGCAAGAAACTTCTTACTGAGGTTAGTGGTACCACTTCTACTGTGGTGGAGGTTGACTTGAACTACCTTCACCCCCATTGGCAGGAGTGGGTTTTTCAAGTACTTTTGCCTGCACTTGGTGAAGTCCAATATGAAACTTATATCCCCTTACACCAAGTGTGGCAGCATCTAGTTCAGGTACACTAACAACGATGGTCTGTCCAGATGGGTCGTTCTTGATGTTAAGAACGTTCCACTCCGTTGGAGTGACCCCACCATTCTGTGCCTCTATTTTCCTCAGGACCTCTTTAGGCTCCAGTTTACTGCAGATTTTCGGCATGTTTGCAATTATCTTGGTGGTTCTGACAAGTTTCCTTGCCTCACCCACCAAGAGCTTTTGCTCCTGCCAGGGGCTTATGTCACTGACAGTCTGTTCCAGCCACTTTGAGCTCCCCAGATCTGCACAGTTGGCAATAAGTGCCCCATTCTCAAGTTTATAGAATAGGAAGGTTGGGGCAAAACCCTCCTCATTCCTTCCTATTTTCTTGGTTAGCAAGAGTTCCAGGTCGGAGGTTTGTTCCTCTGATAGCCGTTTTTTCGGATGACCCTCTTTGAGCACAGCCATATTGACCGCCGTGAGAGCCGCCCTGTAGGTAAATCCCCCAGGTTTTTCTCTCTTAGCAGCCTTTCCCTGGTTCGTCCGGCTAGCGGGATGCTTCTCGCCTTTGGTTGCCTTGGGTTTTTCAACCCAAGTCCCTTCGGCGATTTTGCGTTCCTGCGCCAGCTTCTTCCTCTGGGTATCAGAAAGTCCCTTTTTAAGCTTGATTCTGGTCAGAGAGTCAGTCATGCTAGTGATAGCTTACTGACTCTCACCAGAAGAAGATGATTTGGAGGTCATTTCTACCTCCTGTGAGGGATTCTTTGCTGCCCCTTCACTAGATTGCTTACAGGCTCCCTTGTCTTTTTCAGCAAGGTCTGCTTCAGAGGCTTCACTTGCAAATGCAGAAAAGTTTTTTATTTCTTTTGTCTTTTCAGCCATAAGATAACAATTAATAAGCTCAGGTAATATAACAGTCCACCCAGCATTGCCTGAGTTACTGGGCAAGGCAAAAAAGCTCTAGAAGTTCGCCAGGCAACTAGAAGCTCCGTTAAGACACCAATACCGCGGTGCCAAATAGACCTTAGCACGGGTCGCCTAACACCAAGATTTACGGGAGCTTTTTCACGGCCTCTGATTCTGTATTCAAGGCTATCCTGTCATTCCTACAGGACATTCGGTGATCCACCACCTGCCGATGCGCCTGGCAGCTGCTCGGACCCCAGGCTTCACATACCTTCTTTTGTATTATTATAATATTGTTCAAACTAATTTTTTTAACTAACATCAACAATTATAAAACTTACTATTTGTATTGCTCAGTTAATTTACGTTTAAGCACTTCTGAGCTTAATATTTTAATAATTTTCATTGACAATTATTATTCTCATTAATTTTAGTTTTGTACTAATTATAATTGAACTGCTTTGTTATAATACAAAAATATGCATTAATTTATATTTAGGTAACATAAGAAAATTTAAATATAAAATAATTATCCAAAATATGGTAAATGTTTTCAATATATTTAAAATAATTTCAACAAAATATTTCTTATGTCATTTTTTATAGTCAATGAATTAATGAAACGTTAAAATAGCATATCCTGTGTGAGTTGGGCAGAAATGTTATAAAGTTACCAAGTAGTTTTGTTTTACAATCAAAACCATTGAGTGTATGTGCGTGTTTGATGGTTATTTCTCTAGAATATTTTATAATTAAACATTATATGACGGCATGCTTTTTTTGTTTTTTCACACTTGTATATGTTTGATTATTTGATTTTAATAATTTTTAAGTTATTTTTAAAATTAATTGTATTATTTTCATTGAATTTTATTACTTTGAGTAAATATAATTGCAGTTTATTTTAAAGAGAAAATTGCTTGTTCCTTTAAAAACATTTTTTTTTTCAATTAGTATTTAATACATTTGACTTAGTTTTAAAATCATTTAAAATTAACATATCTATGCAAGAGATTATTACGATCATATTTACAGCATAAGTACTGGAAAGTTCATCTTATTTAATTTTTTTAATTAATGTTACATAAAACAATGAAACTTTTTTTTATTTTTAAATCAAACAATGAATTTATCATCATAAGAAATTTACCTTCTTCTTATTTAAATAAATTACAACTTGTGTATTTAATGCCACTTTAGTCATGGACATAAACTTGAAGAAAACAGTGTAAATTTAATGTTATGCTAATTAATAAAATGAAAGAATGTGCCTTTGTTCAGAAAGTACAGTGAATAACAGTCGATAGAAATTAGTTGTATTTTGAAATAACAATCCCACATTTACTTAAGTTTTATACCTTGCATACTGAGATAATTTTATTTTTCGAACGCGATACGTAATGAAATCATATTTTGTATTTACAATTTAAAAGTCATATTAATATCATTTTGTCATAAAGTATATATATATCATTTGGGATTTTTTCTTTTGTTTTTCAAACTTCTAATATTTAATAACAATGTAGAGGTCACACATGTTCTCAGGCAAACACAGCAGCAGAAGACAACGAAACAAACAGAAGAGTAGATATGTAAACAATATCCGTTACAATGTACTGCGCATGCGTAAGCCATCGCGTCAGTGTATGGTGCTTTTCGACATATCGCTGGCGTGTAGCAGCATTATCGGGAAGCAATACGTGAGCGTTCGAGACATGTTCCTTCAGAGTGCGACCTACCTTCGTCGGAATAAATAAATTCTGAAAATTAAACTTAAATGTCGTTGTGTTATCTGAGTAAGTTAACTTGTTATCAGATATAAAAATTGGTCCTGTTTACTTTATGGCAATGAATTGATTTGACTTAAATAATGTAAAAAAGCTCATCGTGTATTATTAAAAATTACTTTGGTATCATATTGATGACTATAAGTTCTTTTGTTACAAACATAGTTAAAATATCAGATTTTTTTTTAGTATCATAAAGAACATAAACATTGCAGAACCTAAGAGAAAAAAACGCTCTACATACATACATATATTATGTATGTGTATTATATAAAAATATAAACTTATGTACTCGTATAAGTATGGAGTAACTATAGGTAAAATTTGTAAAATCATGGTGTATACTACATCAAATTATTATGCTTTATATTTAAATAAACGATGCTGTTCATTCAGTAAAATATAATGAAAATCTAAGTTCAAGTAATTAAGCTCGACTCAAGAAGTATCGCTTAAAATGAACAAAACAAAATTCTCACTAGAAAACTAAGAATTAGTTTGAAGAAACTAAAAAATAGTATGTATTACTATGATTTATATTTATGTTAATTAACAAAAAGTCTTCTATTGTGACGCTTTGTATAGCGTTATTATTATACTTTATATTTAAATAAATAGCATAACTCATTCAGTAAAATATGTTGAAAAGTTAAGTTCAATTAATTAACTTTGGCTCCAGAATTATATCATTGAAAATAAATTAAGCAAAACTCACCCTTGAACTAGTGTTCAAGGAATTTGATTCGAAAGAATTTAAAAATAATGTCACACACATAACTTTGAATGATCTATCCACACGTTGTTATAAAAGCATGGCGTTCTGTTCCTGCGAGATTTTTATCTTAATAACATGGTGCTATACGTTAAAAATCCCTCAAAACTTTTGAGAGATTTTTAACATGGAGTCACTATTTTTCTTTCTTTTTACCCTCCTGCACTGAAAAAATTGAGCAAAAAATTTAGATGTTTTCTTTTATTAAGATGTATTTCAATATCTTACATATGATTTTGTCATGTTAAATAAATGCATTTTTATAATAAAATTAATTTCTTGCTGAAACTAAAAATAGATATTTATAAGAGCGAATAAATGTAAAACATCATTAATCATTTTACAAATACTGCTAAAACTACATTAATTTAATTTTAAGTTTTACTTCTACAGAAAATCAGTAACTCTCCCAAATAAAACACGTAAGACTTAAGGAATTGATTAAAAATTCATCAACTATTTTGATATTCAGTAAAATATTCAAAACTAATTTGAAAGTGAATCTACATTATTTGTTTATAAATTAAAGATTCTTCTATTTTCAAAATGGAAAAAACTAAAATCTTCTTGTTCTTACAAACGTGGTAAAAACTTAATAAATTAAATGTCTATTTAATTAAATTCTTATTTTAACGAAAAGTTTATGTTTAATATTTTTCCGTAAGAAAGAATTTCGGTAGGAAATTTCTACAAAAAAGATTTTTATAATCTAATATATTTTGAATAAAATGTAAGTTTAAATTTATTCGAGAATTTTAATAAAATATTTTTATATGTATGGAAGTTTATTTAATTGAGTTTTAAGAGTGTTTCCCACTATAATGCTTGAGATCTGAAATACTGCAATTATTATTTTTTTTAGATTTATGCATTTAAAAATATAACTGATTTTCTTAATTAATGATTAGATGCTCAATGTATAATCTTTGTTATTAATAAAAGTGGTAGTATTTACTTAAAAGTAGTAATATTTACGTATATTTAACATGTACATATTATGGGTTTAAGAATATTCTTCTTTTTAATAAGCTCTACAGCCGGTTATCGGCCAAGACTGTCTCTGTGATCTTCTTCCGTCTAGATCTACTAGACGCCAAGTTCCTTCAATGGTTTACTCCCAAGCCCAATAACCATCTCTCCACTTTATCTATCCATCTGGTTCTTGGTCTTCCTCTTATTCTCTTTCCCTCTGTTGTTTGGAAAGTTACATTTCTGACAGGACTTTTTTCGTCATACCGATAGATGGGCCCTAGCCACTTTATTTGGGAAACCTTAATAACTTTGACTATGTTGGGTTCTCTGTATTTCAATCGGAGCTCATGGTTATATCAGATTCTCCTAATTCCATTTTCTCTAATTGCTCCAAAAATGTTTATCAAAATGATTCTCTCAAACGTCATCAGCTTCTTTTCGTCTTCTTTGTTAATTGTCCAGTATAAAACTATTGGTTTTACTAGTGTTTTGTATCATATAACAATATTAAAATTGTAACTATTTCAATAGAAATTTTGAGATTTTTACAAAAATTATAAATCCTGACACATTAGTTATGCAAATAAAGAACGGTAAATTAATAAAAGATATAATAATAATAATAAATTATATTTTTAATGATAACCATTATACACTTAAAATTATTATACCTATAAATATGTAGTTAACTAAAAGTGATCATGGAGGTTTACAGAAATATAATATGTATACACAGAGAGACTTTCTTTATAATAGCATTCAAACCACATAAATTGGAAACATTTTAAATATTTTATCTATAACAGAGATAAATTACATATTAAACACATTGAATTCTTTAAATTTCTCTTGAAATTCATATACTTCAATGAAATCAATAGATAATAAATTGCTTTAGAACTACATTATTTTTATTCGAACTCATTTTTTATGAATAGAAATAAGATGCATAATATTTTATATTGCTGTAAAAATATTTTATAGCAAAGAATATACTTGACATATAAATAAGTAATAAATAAATAACAAATTATGTTAGGGTAAGAGTAATTTTTATTCATTTTATTTTGTAAGTTATTTCTCAAGTAAGTTTTGAGAAGTTTAATGTTTAATTATAAAAAATTCAAAGAATATAAGTAATTAAGATTTTTTATGCTTAGATAATTTTTTATAAGGGCTCTGATATTTACATATAAAAGTAACAGATTAACTTTTACATTAATTTAAAAGCTTATATTCATTGCTAAATGATGAACAATCTAAGATTTTTAATTTCAATGATTTTAATAAAACAAAATAACGCAAATTAAATTTAGAAAAGTATTAGCAAATGGATTTGATTTTAGATCTTATTTCGAATTTAAAACAAATATTCTATTTGAAAGTTATGCATAATTTATATACACCTCATAAATTAGCCATTTTAATCTACCGCTGCGTTATTAGAAAACACAATATTCATAAATTTTAAAAATAAACTACTAACTCCCCACACATAACCTAATTTTAGCAAACACATTAACACCGATAACTTCATAGAGAAAAGTTACCAAAGTATTTTGACAATAATTATATATATCCACATATTTCTCGTCTTTAATCATAGAAACGAGAATACCTTTTCTTAAGAAGCTATCACTTACTAAGTAGAGGGGAAATTTTTGAAGCTCGCACTATATCAACTACGATTACGCGTGAGAGGTGGTTAATTGAATTCATTATCTGCACATATAACTCGGCTCATATTCATTTCTTAATTGAATAAGAAGATAACTAAGCTTATGTGTTGAATTGCTGAAAATTAATCTGTATGATACGTTCGAAAAGATTCCTTTGTTACACCAGATAAGAATTCCCCTCCCCCTTCCGAAGAAATTTGCTTTCCAATTTGCTTCAGGCAAAAGTTTAATTCAATAATGTATGCGGAAATTTTCCTTCAGGTGTCTTTTGGGAACCAAAGTTTTTAAGTAGGATCCAGTTTTAAGTTATTAATTATTCTTTCATGTTGGTGAGTTGCATTATTTATTTATGGCATTTATGATCTATATTTAGAAAAAATATAATAATTTAAGTCAGAATTTATTTAAATTTTGATTTACTAAATTATATCTATTATCTTAGCAATTACTCATAAGTGGGGTTACATTTTAGGGTCGTTGTTCAAGTAAACTTATTAATTTAGATGAAATTAAAAATAATCTACTGTAAATTGAGTTACTTTGATTCACACACATTTTTTAAATTATAAAAATTCAAAACAATTAAGTTAAAATGCAACCTAATTTATAAGAATCATTGAATATTTATAATTATAAATCAGAATATTCATCTTAAAGTAGAATATTTTTCTATAAATTTCCTTGATAGAGTACATTTTTATATTGAAAAAGAAATTATCATTGAAAGAGAATCAACAAAGAAATTAATTTTATTGATTTTTCCACGTTTAATTATTTTAAGATTCAATGTATAGCAAAATATGAGTATAGAAAGTCGTGAAAAAATTGTAATTAATTGTAATTTTTATGTTTGGGCAAGAACTTAATTTGTACTTTTACTGCTTGAAAATGATCGATATAAATATTTGTTTCCTGCTTTGTTCTGTAAACAAGTGTTATTGCAATTTTGATACTGAGCTGGTCAAAGAGAAATATACTTTCGTTTTCTGTTAACAAACATTCAAACAATATAGCCTATTTTATTTAGTCACTTTTGGTTTTATTTGAGTTGTTGTCATGCATGAAAAATTAATTAAAGATACCTTACACTTAATGACATGAAATCTTAATCACAATACAGGGTGACAACTTTATACTGTTGACAAAATTGTTCTGCTTTTAAATGGTTTAATTCATGTCCATCACTTTTTATAATATTTTCATTTGCTTAAGAGATCTTAATGTCAGTAAAATAAATAGATAATTTTTTATTCCTGTTTGAAATAATATGCCAAACCAACGACGACAAATGATTGCTTTATTTGAGGCTGGATTAAAGCAAATTCAGATTTCCAGAAAGCTGAATATTCACTGACAAACGGTATAAAGTACTATAAAACGATTCTTGGAGCTTAGCCATGACGGTGATAGACCCATAAAACCAAAAAATAGAACTGTTAATACAAATGAAATTCGCAAAATTACCAAGAAACGAACTAATAGAAATCTAAGAAACTCAATGAGAAAAATAGCTAAAGAAATAGGAATTAATTTTCTTTAGCTATTTTTCTATTAATTTTAAAAAAATTAATAGAGAATCATTTAGACAAATTGCAAAAGAATTACTTGGACTTAAGCCATATAAACTTCGAAAAGTACAGAAATTAATTTAGCAAAATAAGCGTACATGGTTGCAAAGATGTCGAGCTCTCCTTCGAAAGTCCGCAAAAAAAGTATGGAAGCATTTCATCTTCACGGACGAAAACTATCAATCCTATAATCGACAAAATGACCGTTACTGGTCATCCGATCGTCCTAAAATTTCCACAAAAGTAGAACGTCGGCAAAAACCACTGTCAGTTATGGTTTGGGAAGGCAATTGTGAATCTGGAAAAACTCCTTTGGTTTTCATAGATCAAGGCGTCAAAATGAACAAGATCATGTACTGCAATGAAATTTTACAGTCAGTTTTACTTCCTTGGGCTCAAAAACATTTTAGAAACAGCATCTGCAGAGTTAACAAGATTCTGCTCCTTTTCATAGAGCAAAAGCAACGCAAGACTGGTATCAAACAAATCTTTCAGATTTCATACTTGTGGGAATGTGGCCCCTCTATTCACCTGACTTAAGCCCAATGAGCTATAGTGTTTGGTCTATTCTGCAATCAAGAGTATGCTCTAAGTAACATCGAAGTTTGGAATGCCTAAATGCTACTCTTAAGAAGGAATAGGCTAAATTAACGCCTGATGAACCGTGGCTCATTGCGGAAAATTTTGCGCGACGTTTAAGGGTCTGTATCGATGCCCAAGTGAGCCATTTTGTATAAGTATATATATATATATATATATATATATATATATATACATATATATATATATATATATATATATATATATATATATATATATATATATATATATATATATATATATATACACAAGAAATATTCCAATTTCTTTGTATTTTTTTAAAAACATTTCAGCACACTTCATTATGAAGATTTTTTTGTTATAAAGTGTTGCTTTAAAACCAGTCTAAATAATAATAATTATCGATAATAAGGACTATAGCGATAATTACTTAAGAAATAATGATCATTATATTCCTTTGAAACAAAAAGAAAAATATGATAACTACGCTTTTTTTCATTTGAAACATAATTTTGAAGATGACTCTTAATATTTATTTCTATTCATCACATCGGGCACAAATAAGAAGAATGCAGATGACTATAAGAAGTTGATTTACGGATAATGTTATTTGTATATATAAATTGTTTATTTTCTTTCATTTAGTCTTCTCGATGTTGCTAAGAAAAAATTCCTCATATAATGGTTTCCTGAGATATTTTCCTATACTTCATTATTGTATATAAATTTGCGAAATAATTAGTTTATGTTCATATTAGTCATGATAAATTTATTGGATAAATTTAATTATCTACTGACTTCTAGAAAAGATAAAATATTACAAATAAATATAAATATTTTGTTACTTTTTTATTCATCTATGTCTCGAAAGTCTAATAAAATTGATGAGGACAAAATCCTTTGCGAAATCTTTTATTTACATATATAAACGATAACAAAAGCATGAGCAAAATGAATGTGATTTAGTAATCATATTCAGAAGAATCACTGCTAAATGTATCATTAGATATATTAATTATAATCACGTCTGGTTGTTGTTGTTGGCTCATACTCTTTAAAGCTCTGACATTTGTCAGATCAACTCCATTAAATTGTTGACAGTTAGAAAGTCAATGATTAGCAAGGGATCTGAGGATAAACCCTACCGGCTAAGTCCGACGCAATCCAGAATTTGTTTCGGTGAGGCTGGATGATCACATCATTTTTTACTAGTGGGGTAAATTTTTGTACCACGTTGAAACGATAAACATTTTCGAAGCCCACTTGAGAATCTGGCCAAGGCAGTTTGAGATTTTCGGTCACATTTTATTTCCAGAAGAGCTCCAGGAGATGTTCCAGAGTACCATTGGTGTGTTGGTGGAATTTGCCAGATTGAATGATGTCTAGATTTTTCATTAAAGTTCCTGATATGTAAGTGATGAACCAGTGGGTGTATCTTCCTGACTACCCTCTTTGGCCAGTCAATCTGCAGTTTCATTGCCACTAACATTTACATGGGATGGAATCCATTGGAGATGTACATCATAGTCTTGGGAGATCATTTTCAATTTTGGCAGAATAGATAAACTTGTTTCATCATTTGTATAGGACCAGTCACTCAGATGTTGCTGTGCACTGCGGCTGTCCGACAAAATCTTAAGTTTTCCAAAATCAGAGTTGCTGGAAATGATAACAGCAAATCCCACCTTACTCGCTATCAACTCATTTCTGAAGACTGAACAAGTGTCAGGGTTACGTTGCTTTAGCGTGATTTTAGACTGAGGGTTCGTAATTTCCATATTAGACTTCTAATATAGAAATTGGAAAAATTGAGTTCTAAATATATTTTTGTTTCTCTTAAGCAAATAAAGTACATTATTAAAACCCTAAACGTTTAAAATACTGAAACAATTATTGAAATTAATAAAACTATTTTTTTATAGTCTTGAACAGGTTAGTGCATTTCATTTAATGCTATTGAAATATATAATCGTTTAATAAAAAAAATAAAAAAAAACAGAATTTATGATTTGATTTGTAAAATTTAATTAAAACTAAACCCTTTCTACGTTTTCTTGGTAAAATTAATAAATATATTATTGTAAATTTTCATAACATCTTCTTCGTGAAAATAAATTATAAAAATGAAAATAAATAATATGATTCTTTGATATTCAACCCTTCCAATTTTGCTGTAAAATAAAACGCTAAATACTTATCAAATCAGTCAAAGCGAGTAACATTGTTAAAGTTTTAAGCATAAATAGCGCATAAAATGCCTAGGGATTCATGAAAAATAAAATATTTTGCTTTTTTGCAATTCTTTCTAAAGTATAACAATACTTGCACTTTTAATATGAAAATTTATTTTTGGCTTCTTAAAGCACATCTCTGAACACAGATGGCAGCACTAATCAATTCCTTCCAAAAAATTTTATTTTGTTTACTTTTTTTTGACATATTTTACGAAAAAATTTATAGGCGAATTTTAAAACTACCAAGATGCTTATACAAAGTTCTTTTAATATTTACATTATTGGAAATATATAATTTAATAGTAATAAACTATTAATAGTAAGTTTCTAAAACTTTTTCCTTCTTTACAATTTTATCACTGTTACATTATCAATTTATCATTATTTATAAAATGAAAATGAAATTTAAGAATAATAATAAATTTACATCAAGTTATCAATAATACACCGTTACATTGTATGGGAATGTCATATTTATATTTTCTTTTCCTTTTTAGTTATAATTTAAACATGTTTGACATAGAATTTAAATTGAAATATAAATCAGACTAGTTTTAAATCTGATTTTTAAGTTAAACAATTGATGGTTGAGTAGCATTTCTAAAAAAGAAATAGATCAATATTATTATTTAAAGTTGACCGATTAATTAAATAAATTTTAAAAAATCAAAGTAATAATATTTATATCTAAATAGAATAATTATTTATGATAGGAAATTATTTTTTGCAATATTTTGAGTAAAACTAAAAGTAATGTGCGATTTATATTATAATAAATGCCGCATTGAAATTCTAAAATGAAATAAATTTTCAGAAATTGTTGTTTGTTTTTATCATCCATGTTAAAATTTTCAACAAATGACTGAAGTATTTTTTAAGAAGTTGGAAAAGTACTTGTTAAAGTCTGTCTAAATAATCATGGCAAGGTTTGAGTATATGTATTTTTCTCTATTTTTTGTTGCATTAATTAAAGAAAATTAATATCATTTATTGTTTATGCATACCTGATTGAAATCAAATAATTTGAGCAATAAAACATAAAAATATATAGAAAATGCAATTCTGCATTATATGAGAATAAATATTTCACATAAAAATTTTAGCGACAAATTAATTACATTCATTCAAATAAAGCAATCCAAATTAAAAATTAAGCTCCAAGCATTTATTTTCAAAAAATCAGATAAATTTATTACTGCTTGATTACCCTACCTATTTTTCTGTAAAAACTTTGATAATGTAAAGACAATTAAATTGCGCCTTTATAGAGATATTACTTATATTTACAAAAATAATGAAAATTAACTGGAGCAAATTGTAACAAGTATTAATACTTTTTAAATTTTTGATTAATTAAGAAAATATTTTGTCATTGATATACTTTATTAAATATTATATTTTTATTTATTTTTTCATAAGATAATGTAACTATTTGGAATAGATTTTGTGTCTTTTAAGTCATAAATATTATTAGAATCGTAAGGCATAATTGTAACTCAAATAAGACATTATTTTACATTTTAAAATAAATACAATCTTAGTTGATTTTTAATATATATTGCAAAAATTAGTTTTTAGTAATTTAAAAATATTATTATGGGTGAATATTATTTTTGAATGTAAATGTAAATAGAATGTCTAACAGAATCAGCTTAAATGAAATATAATCCGTTATAACATGATATTCAAGTATTTTTCTAAATAAAATTTAGATATATTAATTTATATATCTATCTATCTATATACATATATATACATATATATATATATATATATATATATATATATATATATATATATATATATATATATATATATATATATATATATATATATATATATATATATATATATATATATATATATATATATATATATATATATATATATATATATATATATATATATATATATATATATATATATATATATATATATATATATATATATATATATATATATATATATATATATATATATATATATATATATATATATATATATATATATATATATATATATATTAAAAGAATCAAAAATCATAAATAATTAAATTTAGTAATTAAATTCAGTAATATCGATTGAGCATTGCAATGAAATAAAAATAAAATGGGCTTTTTTTAAGTTTTATTTCCATTCTAAAGTATAAAATATTTAATAACATAAATTTGCGACTGTTGAAAACACATCTTTAAAGATTTATGTCAGTTCATTACACCTATCAAAGTTTGTCTACACAATTTAGACATTTAGTTATTGCGATAAAATTTTGAATTATAGTGCAAAATAAAATTATGAATATAAAACTATGATTAGAATGCACAATCTGGAGAAGTCAGCGCAGTAAATAATCATGAGCTATTTTTGTTTCTTTTTGATTGATATATTTTATATCAAAAAATATTTAACGATTTAGAAAGAAATAAGCATTTGTAATACTAAGGTGCTTTGCTGTTTATAGATTTATGGAAGGTAAAAAATTTACAAAATGAAGCAAGATGACTTACTATAGATAACTATAAATAATAATAATTTAATATTTCTTTCTCCTTCGAAAAAATTCACGATTTATATGAATTTCCATTTAAAAATTATTGAATAAATGTTAAATGCTTATTTCATGGAATGTTCACAATTAAAACGGAAAAAAAAACATTTTTAAGATTAAAAACTATATAAGTCATAATCTTAAGGATTCTTTTATACCATTATTTGCAATTCTTAAGCACTTTTAAACTTTTAACTTTCTTTTAAAACTTTTTAAAAAAATGCAATTTTTCTAAAAAGCGTGTAACTCTTAAAGTTGGCTTTTAAGAAAAAAATGTGCGATATTTTTATTATAAATTTAATATTATTAACTTTATTATTAATATACTTAGATAGTAAAATAATAATTTTTGGTATTTAGAAAAAATGTTAATGCATTGTGTGAAATGTATAGAACTGTCTAATAAAGAGTATTGGAATATGTTTATGGGTTCCTATTTCCAGAGACACAATTCACTAAGTACAAACACCTAGTAATTTTTACCATGATCAATTTGTACCATGACGTGGTCCATACCCGGACGTACACTTTCTGTCTATTCCATATTACTCAAGTGAACCACAATAAACCTAACAATACCAACTTCATGATTAGATTATTGATTATTAAGAACATTTCGTAATGTCATGATGAAGATATACGTATACATACATATGCTATTTAATTTAAAAATATAATACGAATACTTTTGAATGAGAAATTTATAAAATATTTTCATAGATAATTTATGTAATCTAGTTCTTGCATATTAAATAATTCTTGATCAAGTGAATATGTTTATAAAAACAATATTTGAAAAAAATTCATTGTAAATTCTAACACATTACTATAAATATATTACAATGTAAGTGAGAATTGAATAAACATAAATACGTAATAGATATTTAAGTTAGTATGCTCAATGAAAAAAAAATTGAATTATAAGATATTTGCAATAACTACTTTAAATAATCGCTCTTACATATTTTTGAAGGTTTTCCAATATGCATAATTAGACATTTGATACGTTTATTATTTTTCCATATTTTAAACTGATAAGAAAATCAATTCTAAATAGGTATATTTAATAAAGATATTTTTATTCATATCAGCCAAGTCCTTATAAAATATTGCTCTCATAATGATGATTACTTAAATTATTTTAACTTGAGTATAATATATATTACTTTCCAAGACGTATTGTAGTATTGTCTACTTTATGTTAATGATATAAAGTATAAAAAATCATCATATTTTTCTACAGAATTTTATCTTTTTAAACAATATAACAATTGGTTGTAAGTCTTTCATCATGAATTTATAAAGATAATTAGATTTAATTTATTTAGTATTTTATTGATAAAACTCACACACAAAGTATATAATATTTTTAATAGAGTAATTTTTGTTTTAATCCGATAGTAAAAAAGTTGAAACTTAAAAATTACTGGACAAACAGTATTGGAAGGTAAACAATCATAAATTCTATAAAAGTCATCTGTATTTCTCACGTATTCAATATTTCGGAAACATATTCAAGTTCATAAGAATTTCAATGTATATATGATGTCATATTTCTGAAAAATATTTCTTCGAAATGTGAAGATTTTCAATATTTATTTTTCTATCACAAACATACTTGATATAAGAACAATGAATATAGTTCCCTACATCCTAGGGAAATGCAATACAAATCTTTTCAAAATCATCTCTTCGAATACACAGCGAAAAATAAAGAAATACAACTTACAATGAATATTGAGCAGCAACAGGAACAGCCTAAGGCAGGATTTGAGTAGTTTCAGTCACTGATCTTTTATGATACGCATTTTTGTTTTCTTTCAAAATATTCAAAAAAAGTAACAGACTTTCCCTGTGTGATAATAAACAGATATCTAGAGTTGTCATTTTGGAAATGGACAAGAGAAATAATAGAAACTATATGTTTGATTTTTTTCTGGAAGATGCAAACTACAATTTTATCTTGCCAAAGGGAAAGGAGAGCAATTTTCAGCTTGAATCAAATCATAACAATGTCAGTCCGCTGAGCATATATTTTTTCTCTACATTTCTCTTCTTAGAGAAATATCAGCAATATTTAGAGAAATTCCGTTTTGTAGTACCAACGCAGAAATATATTTTTAAAGAGTACATTTCGAAGAAAGGAACGGATGTGCAGAATAGAGAGAAATAATTGTGTGTGTTTTGAAGAAAAACGTGCGAATTTAAATATTTTTAGCAAAATAAAATGTTATTTATTTTGTTAAGAGAAACGAAGAATACACTATTTGAACAAAAATATTACATTTTGTATTTTTTTATTAAAATGCAAATCAAATATTATATTTATTCTTAGTATATTTTTAATTTAATGTATCGTAATTTTAAGTGAGGCTGCTTTCTCATTTTCAAAAAACTTTAATGTTTTTGCTGTTTTTCTAACATGAAATTAATCATAAATTTTATTCTAATATAATTATAATGTTTATTTTACATAAATTTATGAAAAGTGGGTTTTCCTTGCAAAAATTAATAAGTAAATATTTAACCTGACTTATATTATTCAAAAGCATAATAGTATATTACAAAATGGAAAATATTTTCGAATTTCTTATTGACCATATGAAAACAAACTCATTAATGTAAAAGAAGATAACAATTAAATCATACGAATGGAAATCAGCTTAATAAGATTAACAGTTATACAAATTACACTAGTCAGTTAAATTTTAAGCATTTTACAACTCATCTCTAATTTTCCCAAATCATATATATATATATATATATATATATATATATATATATATATATATATATATATATATATATATATATATATATATATATATATATATATATATATATATATATATATATATATATATATATATATGTATATATATATGTATGTATATATATATATATATATATATATATATATATATATATATATATATATATATATATATATATATATATATATATATATATATATGTATGACATATTATTTATTTTACATTCTCAAATTAGGAGATTACATTATGAGAGGTAAACCATAAATATAATAAACACACTAGCATTCATAATAAATATTCAACTGAAAAATATCGTATTATCTTAAAGAGAAAGATGTCTTGCTTCAGAAGAAATATCTCATCTTCTTTGAATGTCTACTGAAAAACCACGAAGCAATAATTCGTTAAATTTAATATAAATCAGCTTGCATAATGTTAGCTCTCGGTGAAAAAGGTTTCATAGTAGTAGAATTAATCAATCAGTGTGAATGGGTTATAAATTAGGGATAGGGTAATGAAGATCAATTTTATTTGTTGTAAAATATTTAAGACTATAAGAAAGAATAAAGTTAAATACTTAATAAACTTAGAAGTATGAAAGATATTATCTAGGATTTTATATAAAAAGATAATTGAAAGAAAGAAAATAAGGAAAATTAATTAACAAATTATTTTTCAGTTTTCCTAAATTTTGTCGAGAATGAATTTCTGTTTGATGCTTCTTCACGTTAATATATTGTTTCAAAATTATCTCTCATACTTTTAATATTGTTTAATAACAAATGGTGGCAGATTTATGTATATTAAATTATAAGATGAAAATGCTGTAAATTTACAAGTTTAAAAGTAATATTTCTCTATTATTAAAAGTACATGTACGTAAGATCATTATTTTGTATTTCCAGAATATAAAAAAATATTACTTTATATTGAAGTAAATAATTTTTGTATAATAACTTATATAAGCTCTAAATAAATGCTTGAGTTCTCACAATGTGGAATTAAAAAGAGGAAAATATTTTAAATATAAGTTATTAAATCTAGGATATTTTTCATGGTGAAAGAGATTAAGTATATAAAATATATGATGTTTTTTACTGAGAAATTAAGTATGCAAATAGGTATTAGAAGTGATTATTTTTTCGAATAATATTTGCTTTTAATGTCAGGGCATTATTCACGTAATATAAAGAATATTAGTTAAACTTTATATTATAGTTTAAAGAAGATTTATTGAAGATAATACCATAATCTGCTTTATTTATTTATCGAAACATTATAAAATATTAAATTAAGAATTTCATGGATTATTTTATAGCAAACAATGAAATATAAAATTAAATATTTATTTATGTTAATTCATTCTTAAGACATTCTTAAAGCATTCGACAGGAAAGTTTTATTTATTTGTCAGTAGCATTTATGAAAATATACTAGAAAATAAAATATACAAGAACGCAAAATTAGATAATAGAATAATGGCTCATAAGATCTTTTTGATTTTTTTAAACAAAACGAAGTTTAATTAAAAAATATAAATAAATTTTTCTTTGATACAAAAGATTAAATATATTGGTTATTTTTTAATTTAAGATTTAAACACCGTTTTGTTTCACTTTCCAAGATTTTATGCAGAATAATAAATATAATTTTGAAATCATGTTTACAATTGTTTATATAAATTTCATAAAATGTTATTGCATTCTTATAAAGATATTTATGCTTTAAAGGGTATTTAGTATATTATTTTTTTACAAAATAAAAAGCTCTGTATCTAGAATATAAAAAAGCGCTTTCATATCTTTATAGCAATGCATATTTTCTGAAAAATATACCAAAATATTATTTGATTTAAGTAGCTGTGATCATTCAAAAATTAAATATAAATGTTAACTACATTTAAAATATGGGTATTCCTTTTAAACTTTATGACTACAATTGAGTTTCTTTTAACAAGTACCTATGTAATTTTGTTTTCAGTGATGTAATTCTGTTTTCAAAGAAATTTTAGTTTTCTTAAACATCATAAATTTATATATTTTCATATAATTTTTTTAAATGTTTAAATATTCAAAATTGTATATCACTGACTTATAGTTTTATACACAAAACTATAAAACTATTTTCATAAATTATTGACAATAATTATTGATAATAATTTATAAAGACAGTTTTTCAATGTATTGAAAAATTAATTATTCGTTCCCACAAATTTACACAATAATTCTCTAGTTGTGTAGTTTTTTACATTTAAGATTCCTCATCATTTGATTTCACAGTTTATGAATGAATATCAAAATAATAAAATTAATAAAAGAATTCTTTATATTTCAAATAAGCTTGAAATGTATTTGTTATACATATATATATATATATATATATATATATATATATATATATATATATATATATATATATATATATATATATATATATATATATATATATATATATATATATATATATATATATATATATATATATATATATATATATATATATATATATATATATATATATATATATATATATATATATATATATATATATATATATATATATATATATATATATATATATATATATATATATATATATATATATATATATATATATATATATATATATATGTATATATATATATATATATGTGTGTGTGTGTGTGTGTGTGTGTGTGTGTGTGTGTGTGTGTGTGTGTAACATTTTACTCCTTAGATATAGTAACATATTTATCTCAATTTGTCAATTCAGGTAATAACAAATTGCCGTAATTTCCTTTTTTTCAAGCTAAAGTTTGATTTCCTCATAATTGACAGTAGCATTGATAGATCATCTGATAACAGAGGGCCCATCTACTTTAGAAAAATTGTACTGAAAAACTCCATTGATACGAAAGCAATAATTATCCTTGTGATTTCCTCCTTAATGATTTCAGTTTTGTAATACGATTCTCTTCATTGAGATTTTTTTTTTTGAAAAACAAAATTAACAATATATTTTTCTCAATCTAATAATTGTTTTAATTTGTCTTATAGTTCACGTGAGTGTAAAAATGAAATTAAATTCATAGAAATTATAAAGAATTTAAATTATAAATTTGTTTCTCAAGATCATTTTTAATTGCTTATAATTTTATTCTAGTCATGTTTTACTTTAGTGACATAAAGTTCAATTATTTTATTTGAATTTTACTCTATTTCTCTCTATTTACTCTATTCAAACATCCCTAGGCAAGGAACTTTTGAATAGAGCTGTAACTAAAGCTCAAATGTATGTAAAACTTGAAACAGAGATGCTGTCATAGTTCTTTGAGCTTTTCTACATTAATTTATTTATTTTAGAAACTAATATTTCTTATTATCTATATTAACATTATTAACATAGACACATTTAGAAATTTAACTCATGAATATTAGGCAAGAATTTTGCTTATGAAACTTTTACCTGCAATTTTTCCAAATTGTATTTTTAACTTATATTGGGATTAAAATAATACATTGTTTTTGGAACTACTAATCAGCAATTTCTGAAGTTTTGATATTTTATAAGTTGCAAAATATCTCCTTAGATATTAGTGATCGCAAACATTTTTGTGTGATTTGATGTTTAAGTAAGCAAAAACAATGTGAAATTAGTAGTTGAAACCAAATTTTAAAGTATTAATTGTTGAATAAATAGAAAATTTACTGTAGTTAAATATTTTATTTAAATTTTTGTTGAATTTATTTTTAAGAGCAAGCTTTGAGCATGTGTAATTCTTTTTTTTTTCAAAGTTAATTATTAAAATTTTATTTAAATGATCTTAAATCTTGGATAGTTGATCTAAAATTATGACTTGAGAAAATCTTATATAGTACACAAATTTTAGTTTAGTTCATATTTTTATGATTTGTAATTAATCTTTACATTGCATTAAAAATAATATTTAAACTTCTTAATTTTTAAAGTTTTTGTTATTTTCCTAAGATGCTAAAAAACTCCCTAACGATATCGTTGATGCAAAAATTATAAAGTAGCAAGTAATAAATTCTTTCTTGAAGATTATTATTTATTTATTTCAAATTATTTTTTTTCAAATTTCTAATAAGTATAGTATTATTTTTCTTATAGGAAAAGTTTGTATAGTTAAATTTTATTCATTTCTAATACTGACACTGTGGTTATTTGATACGATATGAAATTCGGAATGTAATAAGGAATGTAAAATGACTATACTGTTAAACAGTGATAGATACACGTTGTATTTCTAATTTCTACACACAAATCTATCCAAGTAGATTCTTGAACACCTGAAGTATTATTGTTGTAATAATCAATTTTTTCAATGAAAAGCAGTTTTGACTACAAATATTCCTGCACTATAAAAAAGCCTTTCTTATATTTTCCTTTTGAAAGTGTAAAGTAATCATTTCTAACCTCATTTGTTTTATCTAGAATGATAAATTAATTGGATTTCTTTAAGCATTTTTATTAAAGCATGATTATATTTTGATCATTCGAATACGAGTTATCACTCTCATTTCTGATTATTTACACTTTTTGTGATAAAAAACAGTCATTTTCATTAATTATAGTATGATATACAAATAATTCTGTTAATATATACCTACGTGTATCTCTGTTTCTGTGATTGCTTATTTAATGCTATAAGTCATTAGAAATGTTTGAAAATGTGACGCGTTGTGATTAAAAACAAAAATACACTTATACACATAAATGAACCACTGATACTGATACCTGTTACAGTTATGTTTATGGTTGTTATGATTAGCGGTCTTTATTAAGATACAATTGAGAAATTTCACCCTGTGAATTTATAAGTAAAAGAAGCACTGCAAATTGTAACCATGTGAAATCGTTTCGATTAAAAATTAAATTAAATATTTCTTTCCTAAAATAATATATGTCACTTATTTAAGCCTATTCTAATGCTTAATATTGTTTTAAATTTTATAAAATTCAATTTTTTCTTATAAAGAAATCATTTCTCATTGACAGAAACAACTTTTCAATTTTATTTGTTTTGTAGAGTCGCGTCGAACACCACACAAAGGGGAATGAATAGTTATGAATATGTTAAATATATGAGCGTCAAATGCAAATGCACAACTTTCTCAAAAGAAATTATATATATATATATATATATATATATATATATATATATATATATATATATATATATATATAATATATATATATATATATATATATATATATATATATATATATATATATATATATATATATATATATATATATATATATATATATATATATATATATCATATATAAAAAGAGAGAGAGAGAGAGAGAGATAATTATATAAGTGATCTAATAGTAATAGATTTATTAAAATTTCTGTACCGAATAAATTAATTTGATTACGTTTATATATGTGATAAAATTAAATTATCTTTTATTCTTTAATTTATTATTCATTTGACTTCCCTAATACGGACATTTACACGTTTTATTTTTCAAATTATTAAATTATTTAAAGGAGTAGAGGAATGAAATGAGGAAATTTCAATCTTAGACCAACGCTTCTATATTCAATAACTTCAAATTTTAATGTAATAAAACTTTCATCAAAATACGCATGTAATTAAATTCAAATCACATTAAAAATTAGTAACATTCCACATTAATTAAAATTTTTTAGAAGTTTAGCGTTAATGTAATTAATTATAAAAGAAATGGTAATATTCGAACTAAACTTTTAATTTTCTTAGAAATGTTTTAAATCTTCTTGTACTGTATAAACTGTTTCATAATTTTATAGATTTCTTAAATGTTTTAGGAAATATTATACTGCTGTAGGATCTCTCATATATCTACATATAGTAGTATATAGGTATATATATATATATATATATATATGGATATATATATATATACATATATATATACATGATATATGTATATATATATGTATATATATATCTATCTATCTATACATATCTATATATATACATATCTATCTATCTATCTATATATATATATATATATATATATATACCAGGTGGCCATAATTAAACTGACAGTGCTCACAGTGTTCTGTAGCTCTATCTATTTGCGAAAACCACGTTACATTTTGTAGGAAGATTAAACAAGAAGGGGGAAAGGATTCCGCGAAAAAAGAAATTAGTTCAAAAAGTCATATTTGGCGATGTGTAATAGAAAATAGAGTGTTAACAAATGCAAATCAATACGGAAATTACCTTTTATTTTGCATTCAAATATATATATTTTAAGGTTTAATGTAAAATTAATAAAATGTTGTATATGAATTTTAATTTCGAAATGCTGTTAATAGTTGCAATTTGTACAATAAAATAGTAAATTGTTTTGTTTTTGCAGCAATCATAAAATGAGTTTTTTTATGTAAAAGAATTGTAAGACATTTAAATATACGAATTTTGCTTAAAATAATTTTTATATTTTTAAATTCTTCATGAATGTTATATTAATTCTTTTATTTTCGTAGATATTTAGTTACTCATTTATTAAATTATATATTTATTTGCATACTAAGACATTTTAAAAAAAGTGGAAGATTTTATTTTTTAAAACTATTTTGAATAATATTTCTTGAAATACAAATAAATAAAGAATTTCATATTTATCTATCACATCATCAAACACATTTATATAACTTCTCTTGATAACTTTTTAAAACTTGGTGAATAACTAATGAGAGTATTTATCAATGACTCTTTGAGATTATGGTTAGTTAATAGTATTAGGCGTTTGGATTTCACGAATTTTAAAGAATAAAATGATTCCCATAGTTACGTTGTTCGAATATTGAAACAATTTGACAAGCGGAATTTTTAATCCATGATACTTCAATTCTGGTACAAATTTCCAAAATTCAATAAACGACAACGACTTACATTATAATGGTAGTGATTGATCTTTTTTCTATCTCTTTCAATTCTAATTCTGTTGATGCTTTTTTGGTCATTAATATATTGAAAATGGAAAACTCACTTTGAATTATGTAATTTCAAATGGTTTCAGAAAAAAATTAAGAGGTGATTTAAAATTTCTTAAGATTTGAAATCTATTTTGGAATTCCATCAACATTATTTCAAGCTTTTTTACATAGTCGTTGAGTTTTTCTTGTTTAATATAGGAACAAGTTTTTTAATTCAAGGAAAATGACTGAATATTCTATTTTTAATGTCTTTCTGAAAGAGTTCTAATTTAGTTTGAAAACTAAACACAGATACATTTAGATGTCGGATATTATTTTATCTTTCACCAGTAATTGTAAATTCAGAATTTGCAGATGTTCCATAACATCAGTCAAAATTATTAAGTCTTGTAAACACTCGTCATTGTCTAATTTTGAATAGGTTATTTCCTTCTTTTTTAGAAACGTAGTTATTTGACCAAACAAATCTACAAATTGATTCAATATATTGCAGCTAGATAACGATCTAACTATACAAAAGAAATTAATGTCATTTGGAAGTTCTTCGTCCTTTAATTCTTCATGGAAATATTTTAATTGTCCAAGATTTTTTACATTGGTGCGAATATAATTCCCAATGCGTAACACTGTTTACATAACATCATGATATTTGAAATATTTTGCAACGATATGTTCTCGGTGAATTATGCTGCGATTAGGTATGGATTGTGGAATTTAGGAATCATCTCTTAAAAGCCTAATAAGAACTTTCCCCAGTATAGTAATTCTTTTACCCAGTATTGCCATTGGTTACAAGTTCTTTCAAGTTCATTCATTTAAGAGGTACATCAAAAGTTTTCCTTATAGAATCTAATAGATTTTTAATATCGACACCATGGGTTGACTCTTGAAGTGCTATTAAATCGAATAATTCTTCTTTAACAATGAAGTCAGGTGAAACAAAACGTATGAAAATTGCCAATTTCGGAAGATCTGTGATATTTGTCGATTTGTCAAGAGCTAAGCTGAATGCAATGCAATTCTTCAAATCATTTTTTAAATTATATTCAAGTGATGTATTAATTGCAGCTATGCCTCGTTCTGTTGTTGTCTCGAGATGGGAATTTGCGAAACGAATTTGTGCAATGCTACATTATTTGGATATAAGACTTTAAGCGTTTTCTAACTTTTAAACTGAATTTGAAAAAATATGTATTAAGTTACTGCATAATATCGTTATATATCCTATAAAACTGTACATTTTTTATTTTTATAAAATAAGCATATGATTTAAAAGATTATATAAATTATTTTAGGCTAAAATTACAAACAGCAATTTTCTATTTTAAATTATGTATTTATGCGTATAAAAAATCACTAAAAATTTACTTATGCAGTTATAAAGTTTTCTATCTGCTCATATATATTAGATGATCATTTTATTGTAATATATTTAGCAAAGAAAAATATTTTGCTTGTTATTATAATCAACATTAGATACTTCTAAAATGATTAAAATGCCTAAAATAGAGCAAAAAGTGTACTTATGAAAAGTTGCCAAACATAAAAATCAATTTAGAACACATTTTGTTTCTGGTCCGTAGAATTTGTAATTCCATAAACCTTTATGGAATTTAACAGAGTGTCATTCTTTTAAGAGTAACTTCATGAAATTTACTGTTTTTTTCTAATATTTCAACAGAATTTCATATATCTTGTAAATAGTTTGGAATTAGGGAGTCGCTAGAAGTATTATGCATTAACTCAGCATTTGCACGTGAAACTGAAGTGAATAATTTTTTTTTCAAATGTTAGATAAAAGCTGATTTTACAGAGCTGAGGAACACCTTTCAAAAATTTAAAAGGTGATTCTGAACTGTGTAAAATTTTTAAAGGTGATCCTAAACTGTGTAATTTTTTTTAAGATATCATGAACTATGCAATGAACGTAAGAGATCCTGATTTCTGTAAAATTTAAAAAAAAATTTTAAAACAGATGTGATCATAAATAATATGTTTCTTTATAAATTCTTAAGAATGATGGATAGTTCGGAGAATACTTAGAAAATGTTTCGCGCATTATTAAAATAGTCTTTTTTAATTTCTCGTACTTAAACTCTACATGTGTACCCTTTCCTTTGTAAATGAACTGGCTGTTGAATATTGATATTATATCAAAGTTTATTGATATTGTTTTGTCACTGTTTGGACTGCTAGTATCTTAAGATTGCGTCTACTAATTCATAAAATGAAAAATCAACATAATAATTTGTTAATGTGACATTAATATCTCAATTGCCAATGACATCAATATTATTGGCATTTATAATATTTTACTAGAAAGGCAGTTCATTAATTGGATAAAAAAATACAGGGTGATCTTTTATAAAGTGACAGGGTTTGAAGCGCCCTGTAGCGCGATCTAGTAGCCGGAATGGTACCAAACTTGCTATTCAGACTAATCAAAACACGAGAAAAATGATTCCATAAAAAAAAAAAAATTAGTTCCAAAAATCGCCGCTAGGTCATTTTGTAGCGCTTTACAATGTATAAAATGTGAGATAAGAGAAATACTGACACATACAATCGTACAATTAAATTATTAATGTTTATTTATTACATTAACTTCCCATGTGAGGAATTAGTCTACATTCCATGTGGGCTCCGTTCTCAGAAATAACATAATGCATTCTGCGCACAGTGTTCCCCACAGCCGAACGTAACATGTCACGAGGAATATTCCGCACTGTCTTTGTTATGTTGTCCCTATAGATGAGACAAATTTGATACACCACCAACATAAACGCAAGTTCCGGTAACGTGAGAGGGTATGGCCACTGGAGCTCGTTTATTTCAGCTGAGATTATTTGTCGGAGCTGTCTATACTACTTGCTTTTATAGCCCCTATTACTGGCGGCACTGTCATCGAACAACATTTGCATTTTGCTTTGATACCTGTGTTTTATGCTAATTCTCTTTATTGTAAACTACAGCAGAGCCACAAAAAATGCCCTAGTGGTGACTTTTGAACTAAAATGTTTTTTTTACGGAATTTTTTCCCCATGTCTTGATTAGTCTGA
The DNA here is from genome assembly GCA_037975125.1 of Latrodectus hesperus. Classification (NCBI taxonomy): domain Eukaryota; kingdom Metazoa; phylum Arthropoda; class Arachnida; order Araneae; family Theridiidae; genus Latrodectus; species Latrodectus hesperus. The sequence goes on along the minus strand of CM075857.1, from coordinate 71,780,580 downwards.
ATACCAAGTTTGGTGTCATTTCGTCTATTAGATCGCGCTACAAGACTCTTCAAACACTGTCACTTTAAAAAAGATCACCCTGTACATAGTCTAAGTGACGCATTCACAATTATTACATCATTTTTCAGAAACTACCATTCACAAACTGACCTTTCATTATATTCAGTTGATACTGATTTACATTTTTTAAAGATGTAAATCGAACCTATCCTATGTGTGTTTAAGAGAAGCTGAAAAAAAGTAGAAAGTGTGTTTTCCTTTACAATGTTTTTCAAATATGCTACTACTTACTCTATTAAATGATATTAGCAGGATGCAGATTTTAGCTACAGAAGACAATTTCTACTAATCGATCATAATATCCTAATTGATGCATATTATTTTAAAACTTTCTTGATCAGATCTTTTCTTTTAGTAATCAAGTCATGATATAGCTGCTAGGAAGAAAATTATGTGATAATAACATCTCCTTTACTTTTGTAATTTTATTGAAAAACTATATCCATTAAATTAGACACTCTTCTTTCTGGAGCGAAACTTATAATCAGATATTTGCTTAGTCATGCTGTTTTGTATAAGGATAGTTAGTTATTCTAATTTTGCAACATGATCATGACAATTTTTCGAGTTTTAATATTTTAGAGTAAAATATATTTTTTTTGTATATTTACTGCACGATAAACAAGAAAATCATTTCCAAAATAATAAATTAGGCATTTTGTAAAAAATAAAATGCAGTTTTCAATGAATGCATACTTAGGAATGTTTGAAAAATTCGCATCTGTTTTGCATTGATTCCCTAAAAATGCACTATATTATCTAGTTTTTTTCAATGATAAAGTACTACCTTGATTCTTGATTTTCAACCTCGTGGTGCATGATTTTCTATAGTCTGCGCAAGGGGTTTTGGTTTTCATAATTATCGATTTTATGTTTTTCACACAAAATTATTTTTTAGTTCTCAAAGTATCAGCATTACTCTTTAAAAACATTGGAAACTATATTTATTACAGACATAATTTTTAAATCACATTCGAAAATTTGTTAGCTTAAATTATTTGTTTTTTTTATCATTCAATGTAAGATGAAGCAATGTTTTCAAAGACATATTATTTTGATTAAGTATTTCAAATTCAGCTCATTTTGTTGACTTTTCAAATTTTGGTGAGATATGTCGGGCGCGTGAAATATAGTATAATAATAGATTTATTTATCTACTAGATTCCTGTATTAGAAAATTAGAATATTTTAATCTATTATAAAATTATGAATCTATTAGAAATTCAATGTTCTGATTGAATGATTAAGATAATTTTAACTCGGCACTTGTTACACATTGTTTTGTCATTTTGTGATGAGAAAATTTATGCCCTACTAAAATTTTATTCATTCATCAAAAACAAATATTAATTTATTTCATTAAATATAGCAATGTAATAAGCTTTAAAGAAATCTCATGCATTATTTTTCACTGACTATTTTTGGTATAAATTCATTTATTATTCTGTATATTTCGATAGGTCTACTTTATGTTTTAATCGTCTGAACTGTGGATATCTTCACTTATTTTCGGAAACAATAGTTAACTAACTATACATACATACATATATCTATCTATCCATCTATCTATCTATCTATCTATCTATCTATCTATCTATCTATCTATCTATCTATCTATCTATCTATCTATCTATCTATATCTATATATATATACAGACAGGCAGAACAATTGTAGTTCTCTTTAATGCCATCAAATGCTCCTTTAATAATTGATTAAAGCTGTTATATTTCATTTAATTTAATAAGAAACATCTCATGAAGCTGGTAGCCGAACGGTTAGTGTTCTTGCCCTTGATTTAACAAATTGAAGGTATGAATCTCACCTATGGTTTGGATGTTTGAACTGGTTATGAATACATTTTAAACTGTTGGCTCTAGTCTAATTAGACTTAGAGCGAAATAATGATCGTAGAGTGGCAAAAAAATCAATTGTGATTTTTTTTAGCTGAAATGTATTGGTGCTTTTACTACAGAGTCATTTGCGTTAAAAACATGATTTGGTATTAAGCACTTCATAATAAGTTAAATGAAATAGCCCAGAATTTTGTATAAAATAGTGTTGCGTCAAAGTTTCCGATTTAGAAATAAACTTTTTTTAATTAACATTGATAAACACCCATGAATTTACTTGAGTATGTTAATAGTCCTATAATATATTTGAAATACAAATATAATGAAATTAAACAATTTTCCTTTAAAATATGAAACTCAAAATTAAATGTTTTTTTCAGTATGCAAATATATATACATATATCAATTTAATTTTTACTAAGGAAAACAGTGCTTAGTAAAAGATCATATTTTATAGATGTTTACTAACTGATGATACGTTAATAATAATTTACAAACTACAAATAACAATATTATAAAATATGTGCGACCAAATTTCTTTTATATTTCTATTAATATAATTTATGATATAATATAAAATGTAAAATATATTTAATGGAAGAAATTTTATAATACATTTTATATGCTTGAAATTAATTATGGATTACTTTTTAATGATTGAAAAATGATTTTTTAACATTTACTCAAACATCAAAAAGAGAAACGTTCTCATTAAAAGAAATTGAAAATGTACCTGTAAAAAAGTTGCATTTGTGATTATATAAAACGAAATTACTTCATTACGAGATCTTGTGAATGCATGCATGGTCTTATTTGTTATGAAAATTGTTTTCGTATGTAATAATAGGTGTATTTAAAATATAACATTAAAAAGCTTATTACTGAATTAAATGAAATTTATATTCTTTAAAGATGCATTAGATAAATTATATTTGTGAAAATATAATTTTATATTTCATAAGATGTTATTATACAAAATGTTTCGTAACGTAAACTCATTTGCTTCTATGCTTCATTTATGAATGTAAATAAAGAGGAATCTAGGATTTGTAAAATAAGAGAAACATGAAGCTTTAGACACTGCTTATATTTCAAATATATGCATTGAAAATAAAGCCTCATTTGTGTAAGCATATTTTAATGTCAAATATTAAGAAAATGAAATCCAAATTAACTAAGCATATTTCAACGGAAATAATGTTCCTATCATTTCGTCAATCATATACAAATTTACAAAATTTATCCCTGGTGTTTGTAATACTGATTAAAATTAATATCTAAAATGACTGACATCACACACATTGAAAAGATTTTAGTTACAAATGGTATATTTATAATTCGTTTGCTCTTTCATTAAATAGTTAATCCCTAACAAAACGATTCATTTCAAAGTGAAGAAAAAAAGTAAGAAGTCTACTAATTTGAAATTGAATAACACTTTTAATGAGCCAAATATTTATCTTAGAATGTAAATTGAAAGTGGTCACATTTACTATTAATGTAGTTTATTTTTGATTAGAGAAAAAGAAATTTGTTATATTATAATGTCAGATAAAAAAATAAAATAAAAAAAAAGTTATATTTTTGAAAACCTTTCAGCAGAAAATTCATGTTACTATTTATCCTAAATTTAGCAATGTATTGGAAAATTCATATTTTTATAAATTATTTATTAAAAACATAAAATTATTGAAAATATTCTGATCAAGTAATCAAAGAGAGAAAATTGCAATTTAAATAATATTTTTCTGTATTTATATTATCTTTTTTGTAAAAAATTATAAATTCGTTCAATATCATACAATTTTTTTTACTTTAAGATAAAGACATTTTCTAAAAATATATTTTTTACATGATAATTAATTATCTTATTAGTCCATTATTTAATTATTCGCAAGAAAAAGTTCTCCTATTATTTTAAAAAATTCATATATAATTTGACATTTTTTACAAAATTTAAAAGAGTAAACTTACTCATAAAAAACACTTATTGTATTATTTACTTGAAAAACAACAATTGCATATTATCAATATTCTATTAATTTTTAATATGAATTTGAAGATTCAGTTTTACATATATTTTAAGTAAAATAAAAAATTAATTACTTATTTTATACCTTGACGGAAAAAGTATAAAAAGAATTTTTTTTAAAATATTTTTACTGGCCAAATCATTAGTTTTTTTAAAGTCTCAATTTAATTCACGGTTTTTTTAATGTCATAAAATATCAAGATAAAATCTGCATCTTATTATAAAAAGGCTACATTATTGATGAATTAAAAAAATAGTTATAAATAAGAAAAGTTTCCTTTATAGTATAAAAGAAATTTTATTATAACAATGAATATTTTTGAACAGTTTTTTGTTTTAATAAAAAATTGAATAAAATTATTATTACTTAGTGTACGAGAAAATTATTAAAAAAATTAAAATTGTGTTCTTATAATTTTGTAGAACAGTAAGGATTTAAGGGGATTGAGTAATAGCTTTGTTATGCTATCGGAAAATTTGATACATCGCAGTAAGATTTACATTATATATTTTACACTGGTGTACAAATCCTGAACAACCAAATGAATATTTAGTAATGTAACCCTGAAGTCACTAAAAAGGAAGTTACGATCACTATAATGAACGCAAAAACTCAGTGAAAAAGTCAACATATGCAAATGTTCAGAAACTAAGTATCAGCTGACTTGAGTTCACTCAAAATACTTGTGGTTACCTCGCGCAGTTCAGACTGCAATAAAATGAAGGATAGAGACACAATTGAAAGTATTCTCTACAAAGACAAATGTATTCTTTTATGAAAAATGGTCAGGAGAAATCACCTGGAAGGTTTCACACTCGGAAGAATTATTGCAAAGCTAGAGAAGGGGTATCGTATGACAAGAGTAGCGGAAGAATTCAAAATCAATAAGTGTATCGTTTCGAGAACTTGAAAAGCCTTCCAAACCTCAGGTGAAGTTATTTGAGTGATTAGCAATAGTCAGCTCACGAAATGTAGTATAGTTATAACTAATGTATGGTTATGAAGGTGAATTAAGCCCAAAACACACAACGGAGAAACAAGTATCGTGGTTTGTTATGTCCAGAGATCTTTAGAAATTTGACCAATTCACCTGTGGCACTGAACGCTGCATTCCTTTGAAAACTGTCCACATGTGACAACGCTTAGAATAGTGACGAATGCACACAAATTGAAAATTTCATCAATATAATCATGTCTTCTTTACTGATTAAAGTTGCTTTAATACCACAGACGATTTTCTAAGACATTTGATTTCAAGAATTGTCGGGATACGTTTTAATTCCAATATTATCCCGAAATCAAATCTTTAAGGTTCTCCTAGAGTTGCAGTTTGTGAAAGCATTGCATTGAAGAGTCGGTTTGTGTTCCATGTTTTTGACAACGTTTCTATCACCCTAGATCATATTGTAAGGAGGTGATCTTTCTTTACGTGCATCTGTTAAGAAGTGCTGTTGGAGACACAATTTCGTCATCAAATATAACGATGTAGGACCACACCAAATTTATGCTGTTTAGCTGCTACTGGAAAGGGTATATATGCCTAGAATATATTGGCCAGTGTACTTTCCTGATTTAAATCTCATGTAACATAATTGTGTGATGCTTTGAAAAGACTATTTGCGGCATAATTACAGCCTCCAAGATACACCCAACAACTAAAACAATAAAGTTTAACAATAAAATGCTACCTCGTATTTCTGAATTTTTGTGATTTCATATATATATATTTCGAATATATATATATATATATATATATATATATATATATATATATATATATATATATATATATATATATATATATATATATATATATATATATATATATATATATATATATATATATATATATATATATATATATATATATATATATATATATATATATATATATATATATATATATATATATATATATATTATATATATATATATATATATATATATATATATATATATATATATATATATATATATATATATATATATATATATATATATATATATATATATATATATATATATATAGATAGGTAGATAGATAGATAGATATAGATATAGAAAGATTGATAGAGAGAGATATGTAAAAGTATATATTATATTTTTCCTTACTTAATTTTTTCATTGAGGAAACATTAAAATTTAGCATCTATTGTTTCATATGTATTATGAAAAAAGTTATGTGATATCAGTTTCTATTTTTTGCTTTCGTTGCTCATAGAAGAAATATGAGAGTAATAACACTGCAAAAATTCCTATTTCCATTTATTTTAAACTTTAAGCAAAATTAACTTAATGGTTATAACTTTCTCATATTATTGAGATTTAGAAGGTAAGCAGAGTATTTTACAAATACCTCTCTCCATATTCTTATAAATTGAAATAAATTTTGCGAGAAATCTGGACCTTTGTTACTGAATTCAATATTAATAAAACATCATCTTTAATGAAAATAGATGTGTGTGACCACATTTATTTTTTAAACTACATTTTATGTACCTTATTTCTCTTTAATTAATATTGTAAGTTAAAATATATTCTTTAATTACATTTTTTCTCCTTATAATGTGATTATTGGTTTAATCAAGCAAAGAATTATTCATCTATAAATTGAGGAATGACATTTCTATGATTCTTTGCTTCGGAAAACGGCGTATGTTCTATCATCATCAAATATTTGACTCTTTAAAAACATTTTTGTAAGATTCTTCTTCAGTCTCTAAAGTATAATGATATATATGGGAATTAAACTTTCAAATAAGTTTGAAAGAGCAACATTGTTTTTTAAATGAATATATAATGAAGTCTACTGTAAATTTTATTATTAAAGATTTTTGTACGCAATAATAGTGATTTGTTAAAAATTTTGTTACCTTTTTTAAAAATTTTGTTTACAATTTATTTTGTTACAAAACATTTTTCCGATTTTTTAAATAGTTTTTTTTCTATATTTAGAGAGAAATTAATTCTGTTTCATATTTATTCGAATCATATGGGTAAAGGCTTTCCAATAATTAAAAAACTCAAAATATTCATTTCACAGATACAATTAAACTCACAAATTCAAAACACTATTTTACTTCTCAATGAAGAATTAACCACTTATATAGAAACACATTTACTTCTATTTAAATTACAATATTTCACTTTAATTATTTTTTATAATATTAGAAAAAAATCTTTAGTTATTTTTATGCATTTAAAACATTAATTGACCCATGAAAACAGAATTTATTGTTTTAGTGTATGAATATTTGTAAACATGCGAACAAAAAAAACGAATTCATATCAGAAAGCTCATACTTTATTTAATATGTGAAACGCATATTTAAAAAATATCTAAACTGATAATTAAGTGTTAGTAGTTATTTTAATTACTAAAATTTCAGGAACAAATTCTACAATTATTTAAAACAATTAATTTGAAATATATCATTTGAATGTTAATCCGGTTATAAGTTCACTGAAAAATATAAGAAAACAAATTTAGTAGTATTAAAATATAAAGTTTTATTTTTAGAATAAAATGAGATGAATTTCATTGTTAGCATAGATAAAAGGTAGCAAAAATCCTTAACAAAGCGGTAAATTTAATTAAATTACAGATGACTTTTCCGCAGGAAAGTTCCTCTAAAGTCTAATAATATTCTTTTTTTATTTATTTTGAATATGTTGTGTTTCCATATAACATATTCAAACTACAATATGAAATGTTGTGTGTACAATATAAATATTAAATAAGAATTTTGTTGGTTAAAAAATATTTTGCTCGTACATATTTAATAATTCTTTACATGTGACTTTCAATTTTCCAGAGGGAAAAGAAAATGTAAAATTATATTTCAAATAAAATAGCGATTTGTAATAATATTAAAAAGCTACATATCGCACTTATTTCAATGTATTTTACGATTTTTATTAAATAATTTTAATTTCAACAATGGTTTAGAAATGCTATCAATTTTTAAAGTGGACAATAGGAAATACCCTAGTTTGTTGTTGCCAATCCCTTTTAATAGCAAATTACATGAAAACCATTTCTCCATCAGTTCTGAATATATCAAGTAAGTAGAGCAGATCTTCATAGTTAGACATAGATGACAAAAGAAGTGCGGCTTCTGTGATCATTAAAGATGAATGCAAAATGTTTGATGACAGACTCAGCTATTTTAGGCTTTAAAATTTTAATTTCAATATCAGTGGATACTATAGTGAGAAATATAAACTATCAATATTTATAGGGCACGTAATACTATTAAATATTTTTAAAAAATGACACAAAATTAATAAATTTAAGAAACTTAATTGTTTTGTTTGTTTTGATTTGTATTTACTTTGAACATTACAATATACTTTATAAGGAAATAACTCAAGAAATTTTCATAAGGAACTGTTAAATTCCTTTTCCAAACTATATATAGCACAAATCAAAGATATTCACGATATATTATTCACAATATATTATTAGAAAACTTCCAAAAACTATTTTCTAAAACCTTTCAACAGATGAATTTTATATGAATGTGTGCTCAATATGCATACATTAATGTAATATTAGACAGGAAATGTGCCTTTGGATATGCTGAATTGCTGAAATAAATGAATTTTAAATCAATATGAATAGAAATCTGAAACAAATATTTGTTGCCTTTGATTTTTTTATTTCAATTTCGTCATTCATTTTTATTAAATATTTCAATAGACACACTTGGCAAGTTATTTGAGCTTTAAATTGTGATTAAAAAAAGAGGATTTCGGTAAATTTAATTAATTTTTCAAAAATATAAATCGTATTCATCTATAATCATCATGAAAATAAATGCAATTTTACAAACTTATTTAGTAACATAATCTCCTCCTTATTGCTGTGTCAGGTTTTTTTTTCTATTATAATTTTAAGTACTCTTTAGTACTTTCTAAGTACTTTAAGTACTTTCTAAGCTTCTCACATTTATTTCTACATATATCTGGCAAATTTTCACATTCCTAAGCTTTATAAAAATATTTCAAAAAAATATATTTATAATTACTTTTCAGGTCCGAAAAAGAAGTAAATCGGAATAAAAAATATGGTATGTAATATAACTATAATTTCTACATTTCAAAACGTATATTTGCCTAAGACTAATTGTTACAGTTATTGAGTGATAGATACTAATTAAAATGGATTTTATATTATTCAGACGTGGTTAGTAATATTGTTAAACTTTGTTATTTGACTCCATACCATTGTACTTACTTTTGCATCAGTATGTCTTTGTCATCGTTGAAGTGCAAAATTCCGTCTTCGGAATTTTATTTCTCTCAGGTGAATTTTCAAGGCAGTTATGGCAAAATAACACATCTTTCTAAAGATTTGCTTAATAGTGTATTTTAATCTATCTTGATCACTGTTTATATCATAAACTAATAAATAAGAATTATAAAACGAACAAATCAAAATTAATTTTACTTTGTATTTGATCTCTTAGTTAATTATTAACAAATAACTTATGCAGAAAGTTTATAATTGGAATATATAGTTCTTTATTTGGCTTAGACAATTAGGTTTTTGTTCATTAAAATCAGTTTTCATTGCAATAAAAATAAAAAAGCATAAACATACAAGATCGCATTCATCAGGTACAATTGTTGTAAATGCAATATGATTCCTCTAAATGAATCAATGAGAATTCAAAACAAAGTCTAAGTCCTTATAATTTATATAAATTTTCTGCTTAGTATTTATGATGTTATTTACATATACTCTACGACTTTATTTAAACGCTTTGAACTTAAGTTAATTTGATCACGTAACAAAATTTTTGGTAAACTCTAGTGAAGTTTTGAAATGGTAAATTGAAATTGGGTTATCATATTTTTAAGATTATCTGCTGTGACTACGCTCAGAGAACAAACTTTTGTATATTGTGTGACATAATTGCTATATACTCTGTATAACTGAAATGCCTCGAAAATGTATGGACCATTCGGTTGTAATAGTAATATCAAAATAGGTAAATATCATGAGCCTTTAGTTTACTATGCTCATTTTCATTGGAAAGGCAAATTATTTTGTTATCAATTTTGAAGATTCGGCAAAAAGTTTAGATATATATCATTACAAACTGAAAATTTAAAGCTTTAAAAAGAGTGCATGCATGAAAAATGATTTTACAGCATGTGTTAAATAAATAATAAAAAAATATTTCAATTGATTTTATAAATATTTCTAAACCTAACTTTGTTATTATACAATTATTTTTAATTTAGTAACCATTATAAATCCATGTAATACACACTTATAAGTTGTATCAATTTTGAGATACATTTGTTCTAATAAGGAATGTAGAAATACTGCAAAAGTTTTAACAGTTTCTTTTAATAGACTCAAAATTAGTCTATGCAACTTAAAATTGTTTTATTTTAAGCTTATAATGATAATGTTCCAATCTAAGTTATTTTTTTCTTAATACGGTGCACCCACACAAAGTAAACAGCAAATTAAAAAATTGGGCTTTTGCCTTATTTTATTATTTTATGTTAAATTGTGATAGAATATTTGATTCATAAGTTCTCGTATTTACAGCGTTTGATAACATAAAGTTTGTTCATACATTGTTTGACGATTTTATTTCACCGTGATAAAAAATCGTCTACATAGAAAAATTTATTTTCTTAAAATATATGTTTGATATCTTTATTTATCATCTAATATTTAGAATTTTGGTTCCAATACAAAATAGTGCTTTCAAAAAGACAAGAGATGAAAGAATACATTTGCGTTCTTTCAAAATAGGATTATTCATATGCAGAAATACAGTAATGGCCTGAAATTCATGGTGTTTTTATATCTTAAACAAAGTTATAGAATAACATAAATATTAAAAATATCATAATAGTTTCACTTCTAAAGGGATAATTCTTGCAAATATTTTCCAAAGACATAACGCAGCATATGCTGCGTTATATCTTTGATATATATATTTTTGATATTGAAAATATTTTTGATATTGTAAAGGGAGATAATTTATGTTAAAAGTAAGCCTTCTAGCTCCAGGAAAAATTGCAGATGCATAAGCTAGCAATCTTCGAGGGGAAATAAAATTGTTAAACCTGATTTGAATATTTAATAAAGGGTATAAAATCATCATCTTCGACAACATCATATCTGTGAAAAAAAGAATAAAGCTTTTCTCTAATCATGATTGTATGATGAAAGGATGATTGTGCTGCATGGTTCAGTGAATCAAAAATAAAGTTTTATAAAGGATTTACCTGTTTCTTATTTTTATATGATGGAAAGCTAAAAAAAATATTGATAAAAATATCAAAATCTACTCAAATACAATAAAGAAACATGTTTTAACTTTTATGTATAAAATTCCAAATCTTTACCCTCAACGTCATCAATCTGCTGAAGTACATAGACATAGACATACGCAATGGAACACCTGGTCTGTACCTTAGGTTATCAGGTATAGCTTCATCACGTAATACATCTGGTGTGACTCTGCTGAAGTACATCAAGATAAAGCAAGCAGCCACAGATTATGATATACAGTTGTTATTACAAAATAAAATAGATCAAGAAACTGGAATAGAGACCCTACCACTCTTTGTTATTCCTGATAAATCACAGATTAGATTTTAGGGATTTTTGACTCTTAATATCTGTTTTATCCAAATACTGAACTAAGACGATTTGCAGACCTCAGAAAACAGTTCTCACTGTCAACAGGAGTGAAACAAAATGCCTCTTTCGATATCATGAAAATCCACGGAAATTATAATTTAGAATAAAAATTGAGAGCTTCTGTTATTAAACTGAAAATTTAAAAAGCAAGCTATGAATAGGTATATTTTGGTATTATCCGTCAAAATCGCCTAAAAACGTGCATACAGACTCCACGTGTTACTTGTCTTATATAATCTAATGTTAGCCCTTGGGTTATCCGGTTAAATTATTCTACATAAATATATAAATTCAAATTTTAAAAAAATCACCTTTTGAATTTTAGAAAAGCATTTTATTTCATGTGTCATATTCCTTAACAAATTACATCTTTAATAAAACTATTATTATAGAAAATGTGGAATTTTTTCACATTTTTTTATAAAATAACTGCTGATGTGAGTTGAAGGATAATATTTTAGTGTATATTCCGTCGTAGAATTTGATATATTTAAGCATTTTGTTCAGCTGACATCAGATAATCAACGTATATTTGCTGGCACCGGTGGCGTGGTCTTGTAATTTAGCAACCTGGATTCTTAGTAGAGTCTCAGCAGTGAGCAAGGCAGATGCAATGAAAAAGGTAGGCAAAATTATTTTTTTATCAACTACCCTAGTTGCACTCATGAACATGCCTTACAATAATTTTAAATATATTTTTACTTCTTAAAACTACAAACATCATAAAAGGCATATAAATAAATTTATCAAAAATTAATTTAAAATTAAAAATATGTAATTAATTTTGATAAAAATAAATTTTAGTATTTATAAGTTTGTTGCATAAGCTTAACATTAAAATGAAATTGAATTTATACGTCAGCAAACCATCAAAGTTAATTGAATAAAATTGGATTGTATTTTATTCATAATAAATCCGCACAAATTTCCCCCAGTTTAATTTACACTAGAGAAGAAAATGATTAGCAGGTATTCAAAATTAAAATTTAGTTTTTTTAGAAAAAAGAATTGAAAATAGATCTTTTAAATATATGATAAAGTATTTTCTTCTAAAAATTAGAAACTTGATGATATATATTTAAACGTTATTAAATTTAAATGGCTTTAAATAAAGTATTAAAATGAGGTAACCTTAGACTCAAGAAAAAATAATTTTTAAAGAGTGCAAACGAGACTTTTTATGTCTGCACATCAATCCAGATAAATTATTTTTTCACTAAAAATATATACATATAAATTCCGCTGACTAATATTGATTTTAGATTTTTTATCTATTTTGCTTATCTTATCATATTGACTTTATTCTTATATTGGCTTTATTCTTAGTACCATTTTTTATCAATTATTTTATGTCTTTCAATTAGGTGATATTATCGCGATAAATTGTAAATTAACCTTCCATTAAAATCTTCCGCAATAAAAGGAAACATAATTTTTTTAAAAATTGAATTTATACTATCAAAACTTTTATCTATGTACTTGTTCCCTTATTGTTATCTTTTACTACGTAAAATATTCTTTGTAATTATCTAATATCTTCTTTGTAATTATCTAATGTCTCTGAAGTAAAAATATTGAAAATATAGATAAAATATGCCTTTATTGAATAATACAAATACTGAAAATTATGCATTTCTTCATTATTATTGCAATAATATATATATACATATATATATATTATATATATATATATATATATATATATATATATATATATATATATATATATATATATATATATATATATATATATATATATATATATATATATATATATATATATATATATATATATATATATATATATATATATATATATATATTACTGATTTTTAACTACAGTTAACTTGAGAACCCCAAAATTATTTAATAAGGAATATTTTTAATTGTAATTCAACTTTACAAAAATTAAGCAATTCAACTTTATAACCTTATGTGAAGCATTTTTAAAGCAATAGTTTTTCAGCATTTTTTTTAAATCTGAGTACTTAGAAAATATTAACTTTTGTTTTGATTTATCATTTCTCAACAATTTACTTTTCATTCTCTTATACAGTTGAAGACATTGTATTTTATTTTCCCACAGTTGTAAAATACTTTTGCTGCCATTAAAACGCATCACAAGCAAATATTTCTGTAGAGTTCGTAAATATATATTACTTTGAAACTAAATATTCAAAGTAATATTTAGCACCTATTTTGTAAAATTATTATTAAAGCTATTAAATATTTCAATCCGAAAATTCTAAAATATCCGAATAATCTGAAATATTCAAATTTCTTATAGGAATTAGCATGTTATTTTTTTGCATTTTTCTAATATGTTAGAGAGTTCATTTTTTGATGTGTAATATTGGATTTCATAAATTACTTGTGTTTATTATTTTTCATAAATATACTCAAATTTTGAATGTTATTTTTGATATCAATTAATCTGTTCATTTACTATATAAAATTTGGAAATTCCTATAGTTATACATATAAAGAGCCTCAGTAGCTCATTAGCTTACTGCAAGATTATCAATGTGAAAAATCATTTGCCGCTAGTAATGTTTGGGAAAGTGATTATATTCACCCCTCATTGGTTTGCCGGAGCTCTCTTGGGTTGGGTACTTGTCTGCTTTAACCTGTGACATTCTAAGTCCTAATGCTGATATGAAGTGAATGCGAAGATGAGAGTGTCATCTCAGTTTTGACCCTCTCTGATTTTGATCGTCATCTGATTGTGGTTTAAAATTACGAGGGTCTTGGTTATTTGTGAGTATTCCAAAGCAGTTAAATTCATGGCTTATCTCCATTCACATGTATGTATAGGTGCATATAATAATTTTTTTTTAACCAGAGAAATTTATATATCATTTTACAATCAACATTAATGAAATTTCTATATTTTATATTATAATAATCAAATATGATTACGCAGATTTTCAAATTTTTCTGATTGTTCACTAAAATTTATGAATTTGTGACTATAAAATTAAATTTTTTATCTAAAATATAGATAAAACAAGTCAATAATGAAGAGGAATATTATAATCTACTCTTTTGTTTCCGGAAATTTTAATAAAATAAACTTATTTAAGCTTTGCTTAGCAATTTTTTATACATTTTATTACAAATTCTTATACATTTCATATATTAAATTATTATATAAAATACATTTTAAAGATAAACAGTCATTTCTCTTTTTCAAAAGAATTTAAAGATTTTATCTTGGAGTAAAATGTTAGAAGAAAGGAGGTTAGTATTTGATTTCATTTTCTATTTATGGCTTTTGTTATATCAGTAAGAATAAATAAAAGTTGAAAACAATAAAATTATATGAATGCTTTAACAGCATATTTTTTTCATACGTTTAATTCTTCTGTAAGAAATGTAATTTCAGGCAGATTGATTTTAGAACATTCGTCTATCCTTTTCAATCTATAATTCTATATGGAACACATAGATATCAAAAAGAACTGTATTTCCTGTATTTAGTTGAATTATTAAGAAATTAAAAGTCATGTAAATTTTAAGAGATTGTTTTATCGACTCTCAACGAACAAGAACCCCGGAGCGCCCTACAATATAAATATTAAAATTTTTTGTTAAAACTAAACTATTGTTCAATATTAATGTATTAGTAAATAAACTGTTGTGTTTAGGTAATCTTTGAATCGTATACCACATATGTTTCATGTAGGCTATATCTTAAATATGAAAAATGCTTAAGAAGTGCTTCTAAGAAATTCGTTAACAACTAGATATAGTTGGCAGATGCAAGTTGTTCGATTTATTTCATCAAAACAAATTTTTATCTGTGCCCCACCTATTTCTCAAACATCTTGACGATTTAGAAGTATCATGTTTATAATAATCAAAATTTTATTTTCCATTATTTTGAAATGTTTTATAAAAGTTTTCCAATACCCGTATCTTCATACAGTTATTGCTTCAAATACTTATCCCATTCCAATACATTTCTTCTTTGGAAACTACTATAAAATATCTTTCATTTGTTATATTCTGACCGTCAGATTGTTTTCTGATAAAAAGACCTAAATCCCTCTCTTTAACTTCATTTACATAAGAAAGGAATTACAATTCACTTGTCTGTAAAACTATATCAAGTGTTCAATTTTCATATGCATAAAATTTTTGGAATACCTAATTTAATTAAGTATTTTAAATATATAAGATAAGTAGAAGCGTTAATTATATTAGCATTTTTAAATTATAAAGACATTTTTTTCATTTTTTTTACTCAAATAAGTTTTAAAGCAAATATGCCTTATTTATAACTGAAATAAAATTAAAAAAAACTATTCGTAATTTTGTGATAAATTTGATCTATTTATAATTGAGTATCCATTTATAATATTTCATTAAAATTTTCAAATATTTGCTTATTTCATGAAGAATTTGTTGCATTATTTCATAAACTGCAAGTGTAACAAACATTTCTATTGATTAAATATAAATGACCAGTTATTATAAGTGTAATCGTCTGATCTGGAGAAAACTTTCTCCCTTCAGATCAATGTCAAAATTCACAGGTAGTAGATCCTCTTATACTTACAGGTTTGAACCTGATAACCTATTGGTATAGACCAGGGCTCCTCCTTCTCGTTGTCTGTCTGTGGTGCCATCTATCGGATGAGTTTAGAGCAAAACGTACTTTCACCTTTCCAGTGCACTGACTAAACAAAAGACTCAGCCTATTGACTTAAATTCGCACAGCCAACGGCATGGTGTGCTTGGTTTGTCCAAACGTTGTAATAAATAACAACAACAAATATCAATGAACGGATAATTTTCAGTAGTGTGATATTCGGATTTTGAAATAAAGTTTTATTTAACTGATATGTATTTTTAAAATTTTAAATTTTATACTTTCAATTTTTCTGTTAATACTAAAAATATTTATTTTAAATAAACTACTGCGAACATTTTAATTTGTTTTAGAATTCCAAATCCATTATTTTATTTAATTCATTGCTTTTTTAAAATCAATTGATTTCTACATGCCTTCAGATTAAGAGAAGATTTGTTTTTATATATTTCGTAAATAAAAAAGCAAGTTATGTTTCTAAATTATATATTTAAATGTTTGTGCAATACAATTTTTCATTAATTCATGTTAACATACAATTCAAAATTAGTAACATCATTTGCTGTAAATATAACGCAAGGTATCCTTTTCATTATCCTATATTTTTACATATGAAAGTATTAAATATTAATTTTCTTTTAAGTAAAAATATATTGATCACTTGTAATCATATTTTTTTTATTTGGGGAAACAAAAATATCTCCCTGTGCACCAAGGAATACCACACAGGGCCCGAAGGTAGATATACAAAGATTTAATTAAAATAATAAAATTAGATAAAAATTTAATCAATTAAATATGTATTTAATATTTATGCAGTGATGATGAAAAATTACAGCAGTTTTAGGAAAGTTAAGTAATAAAAGTCTGATATGTGTGTGTGCTGCACAAAAAGGGAAATAATATTTGATTTTAAATGTGAAATTTTTAAGCGATGCTTGAAATAAATAAAGCGTAAAATTTTTGATAGGATATGTTGAGAAATTTTAAAACAACGTAGTTAATAATACTATTGATTTTATTGCTTTAAAAAGTAAAAAAAAAAATTCTAATGCAGTAAAAACTTTACTTCAACATGTTGGCAAGCAATCACTGGAATTAATGCAATATTTTATTTGCTTAAAAGAGTCTTGTTAGACAATACAAATGTGGGCCATTTAAATTTCTTTTTTTTATAAAGTAAGCAATAGAAATCCAATGAAATGTGAAGAAAATGCTTCCAGGGAAACAACAATGCTTATTTTGAACATAAGTTATAATAAATATGAACAGTATGGTAGTTAATTACCTTGAATATGAAATCACTTAAACTGGTAATAAGAAAATAAAATAAGTTACAAATTGATAAAGATTGAAATGATTTAGAGGAATGCTGCCAAAAATTACAAGTATAAAAATTATAATCGATCTCGAAAATTAAAAACACTGCACAAATCAAATTTATTATTTTTCATTAGCTTCTTTCTACGATTACATAGCAAAATTACAAAATTTTATTCTTAATTTGTGATTTCATTTTAAATATGTAGCATATTAAAAAAGAAAATTTATCAAGAAGCAATTACTTGGGAAATTCAAAATAACATAAAAATATTTCTTCGAACG
Organism: Latrodectus hesperus; assembly: GCA_037975125.1. Classification (NCBI taxonomy): domain Eukaryota; kingdom Metazoa; phylum Arthropoda; class Arachnida; order Araneae; family Theridiidae; genus Latrodectus; species Latrodectus hesperus. The sequence continues at coordinate 71,762,762 of CM075857.1, read as the reverse complement.
AGGGGCATTGGGCGTTAACCCTGTGCCACAAAAAGGCCAGAAACTGTTACCCATTTATTGTAACCGGGGTACACCTCTGAATAAAGTCACGGATGCAAGAAGTGTTAACCACGTCATACTCCCATAAACTCGTTTACAGGGTTGGTCATATCCATTCATCCCCTCAAAAGAAAAAACAAGGGAATATAGCGAAAGGAAGGAACATCTTTACCCTATCCGGAATTCGAGCCCGGGACTTACTGCTTAGGAGCTAGAATGCTAACCCTTCAACCATCGGTTGGCGTATATTTTTCTCTAAAACGAGAAAATGTGTAACACATTGAAAATGAATTATGTATAACTAAACCATGTTTTGTACATTTAAACATTAATTAAATTTTTTAGATACTTCTGTAGTTATTTGATTCTTTTAAGTGCATTTACAAATGATAATAATATAAATATCCTAAGATAATTTGAATATATCAGACATACATTTTTTATCACCCAAATTTAGATTTTTAACAAAGTACTTTCAGAAAATGCAAACTATTAAAATTTATTTACAAAATAATTTAATAATACCTCAATTTATTAATTTTCTAATTTTTTTTAGATCGTGTTTAAAAAAGGCTTCATTTAGACAGCTGCATGGAATTCTTAACAAACACACAAACATTGTTATGAGGTTTGGTTGGTATATCATAATAGTACAATCGCTTCTCATCTTCTATTACAATGCAGTTCACATACCTTATATATGTTATAATATATGTTCTTAGTCAAAAAATTTCCGCAAATGCAACACCAAGTCCATGGCAAATCAACTGCTTCTTTGAGATTACAAGGCACCCAAGGACAACAGTTTCCTTAAGGGTAAATGATCACATAGAATGAATGAATTGGTGGTGTATGAAGGTGTAAGATATTTTTTATCTGTTGGTATGTCACTTGATCTTCGATAATTAATTTTTTACAGCAGAATTATTTTTTGTATTACTGACATTCGTGGCTTTCCTTCGCCCTTAACACCTACAAAAATACAAGCTCCTTATTTGAATTTTTAATACTATTTTAATATGGTCGTACGATGTGGAAAAATTATTATTCAATTCAAGTGTTATTTTTTATGTACTGAGAATTACCCTTAAACTATGCTTATAGTTAAATTTTAAGATTATATATCACTACATGACCATTATACTATAATCCGAACTTTAAGCTGTCATGTTAATAAATAACTGAGTCCACAGACGTGTTATTACTAGCTATTATGCAATCTTGAACGCGTGTGAACTATCTTAATGTATTGTAATCTGAAGCCTTCTAAGAATTCTGTTGATTCATGTTAAAAAACTCCTATAATACTCATTGTGTAGAATATATTTCAAATAGTATTACATAATTCTAAGAAATACAATAAATGTGTTTTGTTAATGTAGAGAAATCAAGAAAAAAGACACTAATACGATATATTTTAAACAAAAACATTTATAAAATCGTTTACTTTTGTCAAATACGTTAAGATTTAAACTAAATTTTATTGACATTAAAATTTGCTAAGTTACATCTTAAAATATAAATGAATGAATAAACGATGTACAAATATAAGTGTTACAGAAGTTAATGATTAAAAATTACACACAAAAAATAGTTTAAACAAAAAATATTTTTAACCGAAAATAAAAATATAATATTTTTCACTTTTTAATTACTTTTCTAATTTAGTTTATAACTATACATCGTAAGGCTATAAAATGTAACCGTACAGTTCATTGTAAAACCGTACTTGATAGAAGTTGAAAGTTTATAGACCTATGCAAATTTTACAGCCTGCTGATTCTTGATTTCTCCATTCGACGAAGAAAATCATTTCTTTCTTTCATACTCTCGTATGAAATTAGAAATATTTCTCGAAATATGAGAATTCGTGAAATTATTCTCTCAAATATATGTTTGCTTTTGACAGTAATGCTGCAATTTCAGTAAAATTGATGAAAGTTTCCCGATTTTTTGTGATCTTTGAATTTTTATAACTTTTATGTATGGCTAGAAAGATTATCCTTCCTCCTATAAATAATTGTTATTCTCAAGTTACACAGACAACGACGGGAACATATCCATATAAATTGATTTTTAAATTTCTGATAGTTGAATTCTTAGTTTCAGCATGCGCATAAATGAATTGATATAAATATATGAATGTTATGAGAAACATTTATTTCATTCCATTTCTACTTCGTCATGAACATTTTGCTTTAAAATATTTTTAATATATATTATTAAAATTAGGCTATAAAAATACGCAGAAATGTTGAATCTAAATATAAGAGATTTACAGTGCAATATTTTATTTGCTGCCTCTGATTTAAATGTTTTTTTAGCTTAAATAGAGTAGTTCTTCTTAAGATATGTTGATGAAACTTGCTTTCTAAAATATAAGTAAATAACTGATCAAAATAGATATCAAGTAAGTATATTGAATATCTTTAATTATCTTACGAAGTAATTTAATTTTTCTTGGGGATAGATATAACTTTCTTGTTACTCCAGATTCTTTTTATACTCATAAGGGCAAATTCAACCTGCTTTACCAGTTTTAAGTGATTCTGATTCGCATTGTACATCAACATGCAAAGTGGGTTTAAACTTATAAGACTTCGAAATGAATGCTTGAATTTTACAGTAACAATTCATATTACCTTGGTTTCATTGATGCTATTTAAATATTTGCTTGTTTCCCCATTTATCTGCTATATTAATTGAAATACTGTATTTAAGGTATATTTTAATTTGCCTATGTATATGCTTCTATAGATAAGAGATAAAACGCATTCTTCTAAGTTAATTTAATTATGAAATTTGGCTTAATTATATTGATTTCAAATGTAAAAAATCCTAAAAGCCATAGAAATGAAAAATAATTAAATTTGTAATTGCATAACAATATAAGATTTTAAATGAATTAAATTTTGAAATTTTACTTCTGAAACAATATAATTATAATTACTTAATTCCTCATTACTGTAAAAAATACAATTACTTTTTAAATTGGAAACTAATATTTTCACAAGATTTATATTTAACTAAGGAAACATAGTAAGTTTAAGCATTTTTGAATATGAGACAAAATACTGATTGGATTTTTTAAAATAAACATAGATATAGTGTTTGAAATCCTACCTTAAGAATAAGGGAATTTTGGAAATCTAATGTGTTTGAAACCATTTGTTTTGAAACATTTTATATTTTGTTATATTATAATAAAGTGAGTACATATCTCTTAAATGTGATTTTAGTAAACATTAACGTTTTATAAAAAACATGAAATACTATGTTAGTTTAAATTTATTTTTTAAAACCCAAATTTTTCTTTACTTATTTTAAGGAAGTTTGTTAATAATTTTGCTTTCTACAAAATTTTTATTAAATAATCAATTTATTTGTTATGTTAGTAATATTAACTTTGAGGATTGTTACACTTCAGTTAACTTGTTGCATGTGTACACAATTATTACATCACCTTTAGAAATATAATGAAATTATTTTGTTTCAAGATATTCTGAATTTTATTGAAAAGTAACTGTTGAAATCTAGCAATCAGAGTAGCAGTGAACTGCAATATCTATCTTATATATTTGAATACAATCATAATAAAAAATCCATTAACTTTGCAATGGTATCTGTGGCGTGAAAATAGCTAGTGTTAGACAATAAGACTAGAGATTAAAAAATAACAATAATAAATAAAAACAGAGAATCATAAGTTTGTGAAAATATGTATTGTTTTACATTTTATCACTTGGTTTTTTAATAAAGATGATACTGTATACTCGATGAATGAAAGATAACATAGAAACAAGCATAATAACGAAAAAATTTACTTTCATATTATTAACAGTTATTAATTATTAACATATTAACAGTGTTCTCAAATTTTACTTCCATATTATTAACATATAACCAATCACTTAATTTATTAAAAACCTAGTTTAAGTAATATAAAATTGTACTATATCTTGCTTTTGGTGATTCTTTTTAGATTAACTAACCTTGTCCGAAAAATATAAAAGTCTGAAATAACCTAAGCAATAGTAATAATGTTATATTATCATTATGTAGTAAGCTTGGATAATAATTGGACTTGGAATTAATAAAGATTTTTCAAATATTAAAATGTAATATTTATTTATTTTCAATACAAATTGCTGTATGAAAATATTCTTTTAAAGGCGTCAAAAGTTTTTATTAACGTAAAACAATATGCAAACAATATAAAAATTAATAAATAAATACTAATATGTATAACAATGTAATAGAAATAATTTTTTAGAATAATAATATTTTATAATAGATCTTTTTCAGATTGATACCAATATAAATAACAGTGAAATTAAAAAATCACTTAGATTTGAAAAATATATATACGTAATATATTGAAAAAAAGAAAGTTTAAATTGGTTCTTAAAATTAAAATTATAAAATATAAAGAGATTTACTTAAAAAGGGAATATTTTACAGGTCCAATTGAAAGACTCCTTATTTTTGAAACATTTTAAATCAATTTATTTGCATATTAAGTCAAGAATTCTTAATAATGAGAAATTATTACCGTGTTCTAGTATACAAATTAATTAGCAGAACATAATAAGCATATTTAAGTGTTTAAAATCGAAAAAAATTTCTATTTGGTTGATAACATTTCTTATGAAGATACAGGTTTTTCAGGTCTGTAAAATAATTGGATTGATAAAAATATTTGTTTTACTCTTTGACCCAGTTATTTGGAGAAAAATCGGTGAACTAAAAAAAGAAAATTATGTAACCATAAACAAAAGTATACGCACTTTTATACAAAAGAAATGTAAAGCAAAAATTATAAAAGAGAAAATTCTATTTTATATTTCTAATTAATGAATAATGTTTCTGAAAATCCTGAATGATTAACTTGAGGTAAATAGAATTTTGTTTTTCAATTTATCTAATGAATTATCTTTATATGAATTTGAATTATATATATATATATATATATATATATATATATATATATATTTATATATATATATATATATATATATATATATATATATATATATATATATATATATATATATATATATATATATATATATTATATATATATATATATATATATATATATATATATATATATTTATATATATATATATATATATATATATATATATATATATATATATATATATATATATATATATATATATATATATATATATATATATATATATATATATATATATATATATATATATATATATATATATATATATATATATATATATATATATATATATATATATATATTTATATATATATATTATATATATATATATATATATATATATATATATATATATATATATATATATATATATATATATAGTTTCCTATTTATTAATAATGCAATTCTATGTAAGTAGTGATGAGTTCTTCAACTTTATTTTAGTCATTACATTTCTTATGGTGAAAAGAGATTCTGGAAAGAAATATCACAAAACATAAGGATTTCCGAAAGATACTATGTGCAAGCTTAAATAATGTAACAGTCATGAATGTAATGAAAGCTAGTATTTTAATAATACATCTTCGAATCAAATATGCGATACAACCTACATGATTTAAGTAAGACGTAACGTAACGATTCTCGTATAATAGTACAATTATTAAAAACTTAAGAAATGACATTACGATTACCCAGAATAATAAAAGAAAAATGTTTGCAATTAACCTTCATAACAATAAATAAACAACTAGTACTTTGAAAAAATATTAAAAAATTTGCAAAATATTTAAAAGCAGTCCGTCCATTCAAGCATTCCATTTTTGCAGTTGGAGTTACATATACATTTAAAATAAAATAATTATCTATTTATCTATATTTATATATAAAGTAAAATATTATAATATTTTTATGTACATACAGGATTTTTTAAAGGGAGTCGACGCTAGTGTGTAACAACTAAGTTAATAGTTTATAAATATACAAAAATAAGCTGAGACTTAAAGTTTCATAAACATTCAATATTAATTATGAATAAGGTAATATCTATAGGCAGTCGAAAGTAGAGCATTTCTAATAACTAAGTTATTCTTCATACGAGCACATATAAAAAAACAGTATTGCAAAATTCACAATCATTGTCTAAGAAAGTAAACATTTATAAAGAAAACGATAATGTCACATTATTCAACAGTATTATGCACCAATTTTGTTATCTAATACTAAAGAAACTAGACTTAGATATGTCCAGGATACTAAAAAGTACCTGAAGCATGTTGCACAACTTTCTATAAATACCTTTGAAGTGTTTTCCTTCCTGAAGTATTTTTCCTATAAGAACTGCAGTATTGTTTGTATTGCACAGAAAATCACTTCATGATTACATGCAGAAATTAATCATCCATCTCATTTTTCTTTGGTTTTGATATGATTGGAAATAGATCATTTAAATAACATATACTTATTACTGAGACACAGAAATCTCTAGAAATAAATTGCTTAGAATTATTTTCCAAGAAAGTAAAGCATGAAGAATCTCAAAGCAAATCTTAAAGCAACTACATTATTATTATGGCAAAATTAAAGTAACACATCTGGAGAAAATTGCTTATTGGATAAATAACCATTTATGTTATGTAAAGAATCAATCATGTCATATAAAGAATATTGTAAGCAATTGTATCAGATAACATAGAAACATTGCAGCTACAATAGTCATATTTAGTATGGCACAAATTCGAGGTCTATCTTAAGTGTGGACTCTATTTTGATTCTTTCAAAGATTTTCACTCTTATAGAGTAATTGCACGGTAAATGTTACTATAAGATTTGAAGTGTAATCGGTGTGAACTTAGGATACAATTTAGGAAATATTAATCGATTGTCATACACCCACCAATGAGTAACTCTCTGATGTAGATATACAAATCTAAAAATATACTATCGTTCTAATTTGATATAACTTGATGATATGAATATATATATTTACAACTCTCTGCAAACCAGCAGATTTCTAATTAAAAAATTGCAATCGAGTATATTGCAATTATCATTAATGATTAAAATAACTTTATAGTAGATTTAATCTCCACAAATTTGAATGAAAGCCGATAATTCGATTTTTCATATGCATTAATTTCGAAAACATATATTATTTCAAAAGCAAAATTATTAATAATATTTACTAGATCCTGTTGACAATTTTAGTAAATTTTGAAAAGAGATTATTTTTTCTTTATGGAGAACCCATTCATTTCAACTTTATGATTTTCTCATAGAATTACTTCTTAAATGGAATATAATAGTCCGTAATGAATTTTAATTTACTTGTTTACTAAAGCTAAGCGAGTAGAAATTATTACAATTAAGGGAAAGGTTTTTGAAGAAAATTATTTGCAATTTCAGTATATTCATTTCAAGAAAAAATAATCTTAGTGGACGAATTTGTAAGTTGATTTTTCTAAATGATTGCCTTACATTATGATAGTGATTTTCTTCTGTGTTTTATTTTCACTGCACTATTTAGTAAATGCAATAAAAATAATGCAATATTATATAAAATTGGTGTAAAAGTCTGAGTTCTCTCCCATAAATGTTAATATTAATATATGGTTTAAAATGTATCGGCTAACTTTTAAGTAATTAAAAATTTAATATTATTTACAACTTATCGTGTGTAAATAAGTAATACATTTAACAGGTATATCAAATCAATTTTATAAAGAAAATTTAAAATATTAATTAAGTAATACTATTTTTGTAATCAATTAGTCAAGTAAATTATTTGAATTAACCATTGTTTGACTAATAAATGTTATTAGTTTGTCTTTTCATTGTCACTAACCACATGCTATAGTTAATTGACACATGATCTAAAATTTCAAATATATTTCAGAAATTGATTTCCGGAGTGAGAATTGAAAATTTAGCTGTTTATTGGGAATTGAAAGCGAAAACCATTTAGATAGCAGAATGGCCAAATAAGTTTAAATATAAATTTCGTAACGAACATTGATAATTTAAAAAATAAAAGTATTGAACTCAAGTTTTACAATCTATTATCATTTCAATATATATGTATATAATATTGGCATATTAATTACTCTCCTTTTACTAAACGTGTGAACATAATAAGTTATAAATATATTAAACACTCTAATTAAAAAACTGTCTATGTATGTGTGTATGTATGTATGTATATATATATTATATATATATATATATATATATATATATATATATATATATATATATATATATATATATATATTATATATATTATTATATATATATATATATATATATATATATATTATATATATACATATATATATATATATATATATATATATATATATAATACACAATAGGCAAAGCACCCATTACTGGGCACTGGAAAATCCTAAATGTTTCGTCGACATCAAATGCGGTATGCTAATAACGTTTGGTGCACAATTTACAATAACAAGCTGATATTCCCGATATTTTAAAATGGCGCGTTAATGGGTGCACGGTATTTACAATTGCTACAGAAGATAATACCCGATTTTGTGGAGAATCTGCCATTGTTTAATCTTAAGAATCTATGGATTAAACATGACGGCGAGGCTGCTCACAAGAAACCTTCAGTGAAGCAGTACCTCATCAAGGAATTTTGCAATCAAATACTAGAGTATGGTGGTTTCGAAGAGTGGCCTCCGCGTTCTCCTGATCTGACTCCACTGGACTTTTTCCTGTAGATATACTTGAAACAGCAGGTGTATGCGACCCCTCCACAAAAATTGCAGGACCTTAAACGACACATTACGGTCGCGTGTTCCAACGTGAGGATAAGATATAACTAGGACTAACTAGAAGGATAGAAACTGGGAGGGGGCACGATATTTGATTTGTTATTGCTGCTTGGAAAGTAATCGTTGGAAGTTTGATCTTGTCGCAAATTACGACTTTAATTGGGGAGAATGCCTGGCCATCGTCGACAAGGTCAGCAGTTCCAGCAAACAGATGAGCTATGAAGAGCCTGTTGAGTCGATAGAGACGAGCATGTTGGTTCTTACCGCAAATCGCAGCTGATAGACACCTGGACACCTCCACAGTGCATCCATATGGAGTCAAGTTTAATCAATCCTACAGTCATTGAATAACACCCCACTCCTCGACCATGTGGCGTCATGGTTTAATGTGCATTGCGTATGATTCCAAGTCACCTCTAGTTCGTATTCACAGCACTATGGCATCGGAACGATACATGGATGATGTGCTGCGGCCGGTGATACTCCCTATCTTCGAAGGGAGCTGATTGCCCTTTATCAGCAGGATTATGCATGACCGCAACTTGCTCGCACCAGTCAACATGCCTTGCAACGTATACACCTGTTTCTCTGGCCATCATGTTCATCAGATTAATGGAACGCTTTCGGGATATGATGGACGCCAAGTGCAGATCCTGCCAAGGACTTCTTCAGAAGATACACTTTATCGAATAGTTGACAGATAATAGAGAGTTATTCCTCAGGACACCATTCATACTCTCACTGATTTTGTATTATATATATCATTTTGAAAAATCACTTACTGTTCATTCTTCTCTCTCTCCCTCTCTATTTGCCGAGTTTCATCTCTCCTTCTTCTGGAAACTCCTTCTTGATGTTGAATTTTCAATCTCGGTCAGTGTATATTTTAGCTAATATAAACACACGTTCTTTTCCAAAATAAAATGTATCATATATACTAAGGCTTAAACAGCTTTTGTCAATAAAAATTTTCCATACGCTTTGACAAAATTCTTATTCTTGAAATACTTTATTTAATTATTACAGAATTTTAGCTGTGATATTTTTCTGGCCGATATATGTATATATTCCACAAGAGAAATGAGGAGACATGGGGAAAATTATTACCTATGACTATGATTTTTTAATGTTACAAATTTAATAAAATTATAAATGCGAAAATGTTTAATTGATCATACAATTTTTGCAGCTTATGAAATATTCCTAATTTTAAAACAAATGCATATTTCTCTTAAATAGCTTAAATTTTTCTCTATAGAAAATTTGAATTTCTGTTTCAGATGTAAGAAACCATGCTATATAATAATGCATTCCCTGTTAGGTAATTAATATACTGGATATTAAAAAATTCTATTTAGGATGTAGGTACACTTTTTAAGACTTAAAATAATATTGTTATTGAATTTAAAAATTTACAAAAGATATCAAGTATTACATTTTTTCTAAAAAATAAATGCAATATTTTATATCTTATATCTACGAATTTATTTTCTTAAATAATCTTGCATTGTATCTTGAAAAATGAGTCTGAACTTCTCTAGAAATTAGATGATCAAAATCAATTTTAGAAATATTTCCTTCTAATATACATGTATTTTTCATATAAAACAATCATAAATTAAAGATAATTTTTTTATAAGTATTAAAATTTTTCATTCTGTGGGAAGAAAAAAATATCAATCTTATCCGATTGTGCTATCTTGATATCTTTTTTAAACGAATTAAAATATTTTATAATTAATTAAAACAATGAATACTTCCTTTTTATTACTATCAATTACTTCATACTTTTAATTATTTAGGAAGAACTTTATATATATTTATACAAATTTGAGGATTCATTTTAAAAAGAAAGCCTACATTTTTTCAAAGAAATACTCTTACAGATTTCTTTCATTAATTCTTGGAAAGACTTATGTGTCAAAAGATAAAATCCCAGTTTATACAATCATTCAATTAAAGTATTAAATGACATCTCGTCAGAGTAAGATATTTTTGACGCACCGTAGGCGGAAGAGTCAAAACAGTGCACTCATCGATCAATTTTTCTTATCTTAATTAGTTGATTTAACCGAAGCAATGCTATAAAATATAGTGCACGTACTGAAAAAATCAATAAATCATGTAAGTGTCATCAATTGGCACTTTTATCTTATGTAATTGCATATCTTGATATATCTAAAGCTTATTACTTTTTTTCTTTAAATACAATCTGATAAAATAACATGCATGCGTCAAAAATATTAAAAAATATATTTTATACATATAATAGAAACAAATAAAGCTTTTTCAGCCTTCAATTCAGTGAAGAATACCTCATGTTAAATGAAAATATTTAATCTTTCTTTATTCATAATAGATTTATTTTTGTGGAATCATGACAACATCGAAAATTAGCTGAACATCAAAACCGAAAATAAAAATATTAAAATTATATTTTATGACAACAAAATTATATTTTATCATATTAAAATTATGCTTTTTCATTTATTCAATGAAAATTGTCTAAATATGACAAAAAATAAATTGCAAATTAATGAATCATTAAATATTAATATTTAGTTTATAAGAAAAATATTAAATATGTATTAATATCTAAGATTACTGGTTACATATAAAATAGTGACCTAGAACTTATATATTATATTTTAATTTTCATTAAATAACAGTTATTTTAATAAATTCTATTTTAATACAATATACATATTTTCTTTAAATACGTGCAATGTAAAATTTGTTGATTATTTACTTATATAAATTTTAATCTCCGTATAAGAATTTTATACTTTATGAAACTTAATATAGCACATATTTCTTATTTCTATAATGTTTAAAATTTTTCCTCAGACTTTTAAAAATAAATAAAAAAATACCTAAATTTATTCAGAAGTTTAAGCAACATAATATTTGCTAAGTTGTGTTTAATTGGTATTTAAATTTCATTGCATTTCAGTTTTTATTTTCAATGATGCACCAATTTTTACAATATATTTTTCTTAAATGAAAACGCAAGTAAATTAAAAAATTGGAATAGAGAGTTATTTGAAATTTATGTATTACATTTTACTTTTATTGAAGAAGTAAGCATTTTAAATTTTCTATTTATA